>JAMPIV010013030.1:0-579546 GCA_024509875.1 Oreohelix idahoensis | reverse complement strand
AAGCATCCATTTTCCTTCCATCTTTTAATGGACAATGTTTTTTTGTAGGCATAAAACTGGGAGGGTTGAAGCCAACCCCAACAGCACAACCTATTCATAGTTTTTCCCAGGAAAAAATTAACATTACGAACAGTAATACTTATAATTAATCTTGAAGATTGCATATGTAAACATCTTTCATTTAACATGCCCTTTTTTCAAAATCTTTGCATAAGTTCTGGCCAAAATAAAACCTTGGTTCAGAACAAATAAATTTAAAAAAAGATTTCTATTCTAAATTTAACCAGCTGAATTTAGTTCATTGTGTTATAAATTTTATTGATAGTATTAGACTTAATTAATATCTGTGGGTGTGTGTATATGTCCATACAACACATTGCATTCAGTACCCTAGATTTTAACGTAGCCACATTCATTAGTAAAAAAAGATATGTGTGAGGTCATAAAGTGGTAGCACGAAAGGGCCTTCTGTATATTCACAGTACAATTATCTCAGGAGCCTTCACAGCTGACCTCACGCATCACACTAGGTGATAACACCACCATACAATACCATCAAAATCCACTACATATATTGGGGTCTTGTCCAGGGATAATTAGCATAAACAGTAATATAAGGATCTCCTGGTGGGAGAAATAAAATTAGGGGAACAAAATTGTAAAATTCCCTTAAAATTAAAAGTGTCCCTTTAAATTAAAAGGGCAATTAGAAGTTGGTGAATCTTCACAGCCAGTAATAATTAATTAGTTAACTGGTTAGTTAGAATTAGTTAGACTATAGTCATAAGAAGTACTTAGTGTATTTACTGGTTAGAGATTTATCTTGTATATTATTATATTGTCTAAAAAGTATGGCGGAGCTAGCAAAATTCCGATCAGCTGCTGTGCTGACCGCAAAGGAGATGGGAATGGATGGTCAGATTTTAATTCAATACGTAACGGCTGAATGTGATAAATATATTGAAAGGGAAGATAGAAAGGTAGCTGAAGAGAAGAGGTTACAAATTGAGGCGGATAGAGAAATTAAGAGGCTGCAGATTGAGGCAGAAGACAAACGACAGCAAAGGGAGGCAGAAGAAAAAAGATTGACTGCCGAAAGGGAGGCAGAAGATAGAAGGTTGCAAAGGGAGCACGAATTACGACTAAGGGAGCTGGAATTACAAGGCCAGGCTCCTGAAAATGGTGCCAGCCCTTTTGCCTCAGATGCTACGCCCAGTCTGGGAGCCTCAAACTCAGCTATGGGGTTTCATTTAGACCATTTTGTTGAAAAAGACGATGACATAGAGGGGTACCTAGGACGTTTTGAGTTATTAGCTACTACATATGGGTTAGAGAGAGAGAGGTGGAGTTTAAAGTTATCACAAGGACTGAGAGGTACTTCTTATGAAGTCTTTGCTAAAATGAACAGGGAAGACCAAGACAATTATGACATGTTAAAGCAGGCTTTGTTATTAAGGTACGAGAAGAATGGTGAATTTTATCGTAAGAAATTTAGAAATGCCAAACTGTTGTCTGGGGAGACATACCACCAATTCTCTGCTAGACTGGAAACCTATTTGGAGAAATGGACTGCTCTGGGGAAGACCCAAGATCTTAAAGAAATGATCATGATTGAGCAATTGAGAGAGTCCATGGCTCCAGACATGAGAAAATTTCTCATGGAACAAGGTGCAGAGAAGTTGGGAGAGGTTTTAAATGTCGCTGAGAGGTATCAGGCAGCCCAGGCAGAGGTAAGTGGTGCTAAAAAGAAGCACATAGATAATTTTAAAGCTCCACAGCAATTTAATAAATTTGATAATAGAGAGCAGGGAAATAAAGGTAGGACAAACTTTGAGCGGCCAAGAAATGACTATCGCGACAGAAACTCACAGTTCAATGACCAAAAGTTCAATGAAAGAAAACCGTTGAACCAAGGAAAAAGATGGTGTAAATGGTGCAAGAAAGATAACCATAACACCGAATTTTGTAGAAGGAAACCTTCAAACATTGCTGCAATGAAGTCGGGGACGCAAAGATTAAAGGTTAATCCTAATGGACAACAGGAACCTTATCACCCCCCAGTTTGTGAGGATGTTATTTGTAATGGGGTCACCATAAGGTGCCTTTATGATACAGGTTTGGATTATGATTCAGTTGTGAAGTCTAGCCTAGTGGACCCAAGTCAGTATACCACAGAAACAGTGGAAATACAAGGGGCGACCAAGGACATACCACTCATGACACTTCCCATCGCAAGGATAACGGTGAAAACTCGCTATGTGGAAGGAGAAATCAGAGCAGCAGTGATAGATGAACCAATCTACCCTCTGATATTGGGGTGTAGATACGTCTTCTTGGGGAATCCCGAGAAACCTGTGATCATGGCGACAGTGCAGACCAGGTCACAGAAGAAGGAGGAAGAAGGTGAACCTATAAATGCTCATCCAGAGGAGATGAGAAAGGCGCAGGCTGAGGATAGGACACTCAAGCCATGTTTTAAAAAATTGCCCAAATGCCACACACCTCCGAGCAAGGGGGAATATTTCATGAAGAACAAACTATTATATAGGAAGACAGGAACTAGATCCACTGGTCACGGACAGTTAGTTCTTCCCAAGATATATAGGGCAAACTTAATAAGGAGCTTACATGTTGGAAAAGATGGTGACCATGAGAAAGTCGGTACCATCTGCCAAAAGATTGCTCGAAAATACTATTGGCCCGACGTAAATGTCGATGTTGAAAACTTTGTAGAAGCATGTGGCGTATTTCATGAGGGAACACCCCCAAAGGGAAAATATGTGCAGGACCTAGAAACGCCACGGGGCAACTTTAGGCCTGAAAGGAAAACTAATTATACTTGGGTAGACAAAGTGGAATGGGAGCCCCCTTTTCACACCCAGTCTTCACTTGAATGGATTAACATGGCCACTATGCGAAGAGTACAAAGAAGAAATTTTACCCAGGATAAGATGACAATCCCTCGGTCAGACTTATATAAACTGGAAGAACAGACAAGAGAGCGAAGATCTCTCATAAGCAATCTAAAGTGGGGAGACAAACCCCAGAAAAAAATTGGTAGTGGTCGATTTGTGAGTGATGATTCTAGGAAGAAAAGTCCTCATTATAAAGCTTCTAATGGACGGGACCCGATGGGTTCCATGAAAAATAAGTATGATAAATTAAAGATCCAGATGTAACTTTATTAAGGACCTGGACGGATGAGAAGGCGGAAGAACCTGTTACCTCATCTTATCAATACGTGAACGAACTGACCACTCGTTTGAAAGCTGGATGGAAACTGGCAAATGATAATTTGAAACAAGCCAGGAAGAAACATGCAGCATATTTTAATAGGAAGGCAAAGGACCGAGAACTAGCTGTGGGAGAGAAGGTGCTTCTTCTACTACCCGGTAGCCAGAATAAATTACAAATTGGTTGGCAAGGTCCATATACGGTTCTAGAGAAGGTGTCTAGAACAAACTATAAAATTGACAAAAAGGGGAAGGAGAAAGTTTATCATGTAAACTTATTAAAGAAGTATCTGGACAGACCACTCCAGGAAAGCACCCCCTTATTGACCTTGGCTATTGCAACCCAGATGCAAAAGGAACCACTCACCTCACATGAATACCCATTACATCCTTGTGAAACAGCAGCACAGGTAAAAGTCAGTAAGCACCTGACTAAAAACCAGAGGGAGAGAGTTCAACAGGTTCTGGAGGAACATACAGATGTACTAACAGATAAACCAGGCCATACAAATTTGCTACAGTATGACATGAAACTGGTAGACTCAAACCCAATCTGTATGAGAGCCTATTCTATTCCGTTTGCGAAGGAGAAGGCATTGAAGGAAGAAATAGATTATTTGCTGAAGGAGGGGATTATTTCGCACAGTGAATCATCTTTTAGTTCTAGTGTCGTTTTGTTGAGAAAACCGTCTGGGGAACACAGACTGTGCATAGATTACAGGAAACTGAATGCTGTCACAGAAGGACAAGTGGATCCATTACCAGACACAAAACAGTTATTTGCCAGACTGAACAAGGCAAAATACTTTTCAAAGGTGGATCTTAGTAAAGGCTATTACCAGATCCCAGTGAAGCCTGAAGTGAGACCTTATTTGGCTTTTAGCACTTCGGATGGACATTATGAATTCAATATGCTACCATTCGGACTGAAAAATGCTCCGAGTGTATTTTCAAGGATGATGCGCAAATTGTTGGATCCCCTGAATAACCCATGTATCACGAATTTCATGGATGATATTCTCGTCGCCACAGAGACATTTGAAGAACACATTGAAGCTCTAGAAATGTTATTTAATAGACTTCGGGAGGCGAACTTAACTGCTAGGCCAACAAAATGTTGTATTGGATGCAAAGAGTTGGAATTCTTGGGACACACTGTATATCAGGGTAACATGACCCCTGATCCTAAGAACTTGGAAAAACTGCAGAGAGCACCTAGACCACAAACAAAAAAAAGGACGTGCGATCATTCGTGTCGTTATGCGGATTTTATCAGAAATACATCAAAAATTTTAACGCTATTTGTGCTCCTCTGACTGATCTGACTCGCAAGGGACTTCCAGATAAAATTATTTGGACTGCACAATGTGAACTAGCGTTCCAAGAGTTAAAGGAAAAACTCAATAGCAGGCCTATTCTCAAACTGCCTGATTTGACACAGGACTTTGTCTTAAGAACCGATGCAAGTAATGTAGGACTCGGAGGGGCTTTGTTGCAAAGATCATCTTCACCTGATGGGGAACTGAAACCAGTCGCTTATGCAAGCCGCAAATTGAATAAGGCGGAACAAGGATACTCCACAAGCGAAAAAGAATGTTTAGCGTTAATCTGGGCAATAAAGAAGTTTCAAATCTATCTGTATGGTAGGACTTTTGTGGTGGAGACGGATCATCAGCCTCTCGTATTCTTATCTCAGGCTAAGCATGAAAACGCAAGATTGCTGAGGTGGTCTTTATTGCTTCAACCTTATCAGTTTAGTATCCAATATATCCCAGGCAAATTGAATGTCGGTGCAGATTTCCTCAGTCGGCACCCCTGTGATCAAAATTAGAGGAATATCAGACGGGAGGAGAGATTTTATCTATGTGTATCACTGGTTTTAGAACTTGCCTTAGGCATGTTTTCAAGTGGGGAGATGTGTCATAAAATTAACAAGTGATACAACGTAAAAATATCTCCAAAGGATAAAATGTAGGGATAAAAACATAACGCGTAAGCTGCTGATAGTACATGATCGCCCTGACCGCGGGTCATCACCCTCCATAAAAATTGACTTGTTAGACGGGAAATCAAAACGGTTACCATTTGGAGGGATGAGAACGGCGGATCAAAAGGAAAAAAAAATATGACTGAAAAAAAAAATTGCGTGAGACTAGCAAGGCTAAGGAGACGCACTTGGGGGGGGGGGGAACGGAGGAAAAAATTCACGTCCCCCAAATTGACACGAGGTACGGAAACGGACGCTTTTGCGATACCAAGCCTTTGATTTGAATTCAGCGGCTAAACGCAGATGCTCGAAATATTACAAAATTTAAAAAAAGTAACTTTTCTTAATATTAATGTTAGGAATATAAAAATTAGCTGGCCGGATGGCCCATTCTGAGCAGTGAAATAATATGTTTTTAATTTTACAGACGGATAGATAATAATGAAAATAATGACAAAAGACAGTGTTGTTCACAACAGCGAAAGACTGCATTGAATCAAAAGTGTCGCTATTTGCACAAAAATCGCGACCTTGAGACGCAGGTGTTCAAATCTACTTAGCATGGAAGAGAAGGGATATTGGTGGAAGCTGTGTCTAAAAATAACTTTTAACGACAAAATTTTGGAGGGGAGAGAAAGGTTGGTTCAAAAATCAAGTACGTTTTTGTGAAAACGCAAGTAGAGACGGACAGACTAACAGATAAAAATCCATACTTGACTGAAGCATGACTGAAATGACTTTAGTGTAGGAAATTTGAATTTAAAAAAAAACCAAGGCATTGATTGGCCACAGACAATCATATTATCCGCGCTCAGACGAGCTTTTTTGCCATTCCTCAATAGTTGTCCAGTGATAGACACAGTAAATTTCAAGTGTGGTGATTTCCAAATGAAATAAATTGAAATAAGTTCAGGGACGCCATACTATAGCCAGCAGCTCAGCTGGGTTTTGCTAGCATTTCTGTGTTCTTTATTCATAATCTGAGCTGTGAGTTCGATCTTGACACTAAGGTGGTGTCAAATGCTGATTAATAATTGAAGTGAGGACCCGTGCAGTGTACATTTCGGCAGAACATCTTTGTATTGTTCAAGCACGGAGAGGTGGGGCCATCATATTCCAGCACCAGAACAAATCTGGCAAAGTTAAGTAGGCTAGCTGGCCTGCTGAACCTACACCAACTTCATAAAACTAGCACCCAAGAGAATTTACTACTGAAGCATCCCATTTCCTTCCATCTTTAATGGACAATGTTTTTGTAGGCATAAACAGGGAGGGATGAAGCCACCCCAACAGCACAACCATTCATAGTTTTCCCAGGAAAATTAACATTACGAACAGTAATACTATAATTAATCTTGAAGATTGCATATGTAAACATCTTTCATTTAACATGCCCTTTATTCATGCCATTCATTCATAAATTTCAAAATCTTTGCATAAGTTCTGGCCATTCTATCAAGCTTCACAAACACCAAGATACAGACAACATATAGCTACTGTACTTAAAGGAAATGACTGATGCCAGCTACAATTTATACAAGTTTATTATACACCTATAAACAAACTCATATACATGTCAACTACATAAAGTGCGAGGATGCACACCTGAAACAAAATCAAGCACAGTTAAAAATGCATCAACCCCAACCCTTCTCCCACAATTGCAACCTGTATGGAGAAAGAAGGTAAGGTTAGCTGAAATGAACTACACTGCACTTGATGTCGCCTACACTCCAAACTAGCTGTTCTAAATTCTAACTCTAACTCTAAGTCCACTGACAGCTGGAACGACTACGAAGTGTCTACACAATCTCTGCACAGACTTCGGTTCTACACAGCCTATCCTGGAATCTCCTGAACACAACTAACTGCACCTCTAAACTTCAGCAGCGGTCCTCTGCTATGATTCACCAAAACTATCAGTTCTGCCTATCTGTGCTGACATCAGTAGAGAGAAAGTTTACCCTCTCTCTCTCCACTAACTCTGGAATTGATGACTGAGGTTTAACAGAACCCCACTGGATTCTGGACTGGAACTGTAGCTGACTTCTACCACTCTGAAATTACCTGCCCGAGTACCTATAACTGGGCCGTCGGCTTTATTATGGCCGTGAAGAAGCAAACATAAAATTACCACAACGCGGGCAGCATGCCAAATCTGCGTGTGTAACCGAATGAGCGTCAGAGCTCAGGATTTATCCACAAAAATCCTATTCGCTGGAAAATGTCTTCCCCTGGCTGGGAAAACGTATTTTCTTCCTCTCCTTCCACCACTGGCAATTCATGCGCGACTTAGCTTGTCGGCGAATGCCACAACTTCGCCGTGGGAGAAATTTTGAGGTATCAAAAATTCTGCTCTTCCCCACAAAAAGCCGGTACCTGCTGTTCAGACGAAACAAAACAACAGCTAAACAAAACGTAATAAATCTATTTCTAATAGCACCACCTCCCTGACTCTTCAACACGTCATGCACCTCCATACAAAAAATCATGCCAACACCGTCCGCTCCTCTCCTGTTCCCTTCTCTACCTGAGCCTACAAAGTAAACATTGGCTAACCCAGATCGCTTGTTCTGCCTGACTAACTCCGAGCAACAACAATATTTTCACTGGCCCGTCTGGGCAAACGTACTGTGGCCTACTTCTTACGCCGACACTAATGCCGTAATGATTAATACAAAATAAAACTAGCCCTCTCTAGGAATTCCTAAAATTCCCGTCAGTATGATTAATCACCTTAAAATTGAAATAAAATATTATTCCCTTAACATAAATAAATTTCATCTCCATCTTCTGAATACACAGAATAACAAAGCACAATCAATAACCTATAACCCTGTTTACGCTAGCATCTACATGCCGTCAAAAGTTATACATAATGGTTATCAATTAAATCTCAGTAGTTACAAACACGTGGTTACAATTTTTTGACCACGTGCTTCTCTCCCCCTCGTCCCTCTGAACATCGTATCAATAAATATACCGTAACCAACGCGCTCACGTGCTTTACAAATTACGCCTCTTTCACTCCCGTCCACAGATAGATGTGTACTATAATATAAATAACATGCAGCAATACATTCTCAATAAAATCCCAAATACACACGCTCCCGTCATTCTGTAAATAAATATGATTCGCAGATGCGAGTTTCTCTCCCGACCGACTTTGCAATAATACAAAGCGGTGATATCTCAACTTTTAAACCATGCCGCTATTCCTTCAACAAGGAGATGCGAGTTTCTCTCCTGACCGACTTTGCAATAATACAAAGCGGTGATATCTCAACTTTTAAACCATGCCGCTATTCCTTCAACAAGGAATTAAATGGACCTATAAAGTTTCAAGTCTATCACTAAGATCGTATTTGATGGCTCTGGCGATGAGAATTAACATTAAACTAAAACTTCCCAAAGAAACTTAAATGATCGGCTAGGACTAGAAAAATTAAATAAAGTCCTCACGCAAAAATTCATGCTTACCAAATCTCGAATGTCCAACTGAAAGGCAATCGACAATTTGCTTCTGGCACCCAGCTTGGCAATTTTTCATTAAAAGAGAAAGAGGCTATGAAATATAGGCCTTTTATAATCAAGACCCCCACGCGCCGACTTCATGACGTCATATGCGCGGCGTGGTTCTAAAGCCAACGGGAGCTCTGCATTTCAACTGCAGTTAGCTCTCAGCCAATCAGAACCTTAGATCTTGCTGATGCAACGTACACGAGTTTTAGACAAAGAAACGGGATTAAGCCTAGCCCTCTAGTGGCAATGAACCAAAAATGGCCAAAATATATATATAAAAAATCCCGAAAAATGTGTCTAGCTGCATGCCTATCTTTAAAAAAAGACAATCTGGTGCCAATCCTGATCTAGCATCTATAATCTTTCTTCTAGAAAAATACTGTCTAATTCCCTACACCCCCATTCTAAACACATAAAGAAGAACCATAAAGCAGATGAGATCAAACTCCCTCGTGATCTCATCTTGAAAAAACGTAAATAATAGAAGGAGAAGAAACATGGAGAAGGATTTTTCTGTAATCCCTCCTAGAAATAGTGAACAAAATGCACGGAGAAAAGTCCACTATTGTTGTACACACAAGACACAATAACAAAGAGAATAATACGAATAATGACACTCATAATGCAATGTCTTGTTCTATTGATTATGAACAGATAAAGTGTTGCCAAGAATGTAAAACCCTGTTCCAGCCCAAGGCGATCACGACACTCCGTTGCGGACATGTGTTACCCAGTCTACCAGCTGTGTGTACGGCCATTTCAGCTCACAATGGAGAAGGAAGACTTGAGTTCAAACGTGGTTTCCTAAATTATATTCCATGCTCTGTTCTTTTCGATTCAGGCTGTTCAACAATCGGCGTCAGGAACTCTTTGGTGGACCCTGCATTTGCCACTGGAAATACAGTTAAATGCCGCACGTTTGGAGGAACTGTAGAAACATTTCCCACAGCTATAATTAATATTCACACTCCATTTTTTTCAGGAAATGTACATGCATGTCTCCTCCCATCACCAGTTTGTGACATAATACTTGGTCGAATACACGGTATAAAAGAGTGTACCCCTCAGCAAATCGCTGAATGGGAAAAGCAGCATATACTGGATGCCTATGCATTTAAGTCTATACCTAGAGTTGTGTCACATACACATACTACTAACCTGTTATGTAATGCTAAGGTTTTGGAATCTAGCAAGGAGAACGATTCCATTGTTCATTACGCCACTGTTGCTAATTCGTTGCAACCTTTACGACATGCTTCCATTCTTAAGAATGATATTAAGGTTTTAACGCAACCTGTGAAGACTAGTAAGTCATTCCGGGGGACATATATTTTCCCTCGACTTGATCAGCAGGCAACTGATCGTAAGAAAAAGGTTACGTTTGAGAAAAAAGTAAAGGATGTTCCTAAAAAAAATAAGTCTTATAACTCAGGTGAGAAAACTAAAACCAATAAGGTTGTCGACAAAGTTGTCAATTTGTCCAACAAGCAGGTGTATACGACATGTCGTACACCACCTTTGCCTAGTGTAAGTTTTCAGACTCAAGTACAAAAGTATGGTTCATTTAAGAACAATAATTCTACACATGTAAATAATAAAGACTATAACTTACCTAAGAGGGCTAAGATTACCCATCAACCTTATTCACATTCTTGTGACAACGCTACCACTTATATTGGTAGAGGTGCATCTTTTCGCATCATCCTTGCGCAAAATCTGCCACAACGAACCACTTGGCAGGCACTGGGAGATTTTCTCAATCACACGGCGGACGTTAAGTTCGTACGTCTATTACCACATACCAAGAACAGGTATGGTGACGCCGTGGTTACATTCAGAACCAATAAAGATGCTCGCATGGCTATCGAGCGGGACAATGGTGTGTATTTTCACCACCATTCTCTCCGATTACAATTGGTTCCTGATTCTGCGTCACGCAGATACTAACCTACTGATATTGAATTTTGATGTCATATTCTTTGATGACTCAGCCTATGCAGTCATCATCTCTTTTCTTTACTAATCATCATCTCTTTTCTTTTCTAGAGATTATTTCTTCTTCTACTCCACGGGGGTTATTCCAATATAATTTCATGCCATTCGGTTTAGTAAATGCTCCGGCTACATTTGTACGCATGATGCGTCGCGTACTGTCTCATCGTCCCGATGTCATTACATATATTGACGACATTTGTCTCTTTAGTGACACATGGGATGAACACATTACTGGATTGAAAACATTACTGTCCACTTTACGGTCATGTAATTTAACGGCTAAGCCTTCTAAAGCTTTCGTGGGTTTTCACGAAATTTCATTTTTAGGTCACCGCGTTGGTCACGGTCGGTTATATACTGAGGACAGTAATGTCTCTAAAATCCTCAACATTTCTACTCCCAAAACTAAGAAACAGGTGAGATCATTATTGGGTCTTGTTCAGTTCTACGCTAAGTTCATACCTCATCTGTCCACTATTACTGCACCTTTCTCTTCGTTATTAAAAAAGGGCGCAGCTAATGTGATTCGGTGGTCGGAGGAACACTAAATCGCGTTGGACACCATTAAGGCATTTTTTTCTAAATCTCCTATGTTACGATTGCCTAATGCAAACCTCCCTTTCATCTTGCGCAGTGACGCCTCTGCTTACGGTATTGGAAGCGTTTTACTACAGGAGTATGCGGGCACCTTGCACCCAGTACTGTTCGTCTCAAGGAAACTTACGTCGGCTGAACAAAAGTACTCCGTTCTCGATAAGGAACTTTCGTCTCTCGTGTGGTCTATAACTAAACTCCAGCGTTATCTTCTGGGATCACACTTCTTTGTAGAGACTGACCAGAAAGCACTTACTGCTTTAAACACCAAAGATGTCAGATCTGCAAAGTCCACAAGATATGCAATTTCATTGCAACCCTACTTTTTCACAATCCGGGCAATACCTGGATCACAACGTTTTCGCGGACATTTTATCCCGCTGCCCGAGTGAATCGTGCGACTTGGTACGCCCTACAGATGTGGATGCCTCTACACATACTACATCACATTTGTAAACATGACGTTCTTTGAACATTACTTTGTGAATCAGTGACATTTTTGTGCATACTTAGTCAATTGAATAAAGTTGTAACATTCCGTTGAATTACTTGAAGCGGAAAAAAAGAAAAAAAAACTGTGAATTATATATAACAGTGATGATCACATAACTTCAAAAATTTAGGACATTATCTACTTAAAGATACATTGTGTATTTAGATAAACATTAGTATATCGTGAATGATTTAACTATATTTTGTGGAATCTATGGTATTTCAACATACTCAAACTTTTAAAGAATCTGCGTGTTTATGAACTAGTTTGAAGTTAACTTAGAATCTTCTGGAACTAATTGAACGTTTAGCAGTGTAATAAACTGAAACATTATTCAGTACATTTTGATTAATGAACATATTTAATAAGTTTAATTAGTTTAATATAATTAACTATAAATATTTTAATCCTAATGATTACATCGGGTAACTATCACTCATTTTAGATAGTGATACGTCATTGGTAGTTATTTAATGATACTACTCATCTTTAGACACGGTTAAGTGTGTTGATAACTTCAAGTATTGTATTCATATTCTTTGATTTTTGTCACTTCTCATTTTTTAATTTTTATGCATTTTCATCTTTTCCTTTAAATTCATGTATTACCATGTCTTTTTATTTCTTAGTGCATTTGGGTTCAATTAATCATCCTTTATGCTTTGATTTTCTTTCATCTCTTCCACATTGTTCCAAAGTTGGTCAATGGTGATGATATGCTTTTATGCATATTTGTTGTTGAATTGAGTTGAATTTGATTTTGTTCGTTCACTCTCCTCTTATTGATTAATATGCCTCTCTTGCATTATTAGTATTATTAGTATATAATACATATTTGTAAGCTTGCTTCACCTCTCCGCGGTAATTAAAAGAAAAAAAATTTAATAGAATTAAATTTTTTGCGGACGGTGTGAAGGAAACTGATGCCTCCTTTATTGTATTCTTAACACTCACGGGTAGTTATCAGTTTCTAGTGAGTACGCACCAACTTATGTTGATGTTAGTTTTTATAAATGTCATCTGTCACGCACGTATTTGCACAATTGGGTGTAGATGAATTGGTGCGCGGTTGGTGTCGAAGCAAGAGAGATGAAGTCAGGGGTTAAAAAGAGGGAAGCCAGCATCTCATGCCAGACATTGAGTCTGTTGCCTATATTTCTATATATACCCAGTGTGTTGGGTTAAGTATTCTTCTGGTACAATGACTTCTTGGTAGAAGCCATTGTCGGCTTACACTACACGTAAGTCCGAACCAGTTTAGGTAAGAAGTGAATTGTTTACTTGAACTTTCGTGTCACCATCCTTCGTTGGCATCTAGCTAGCACCTTTCTGCAAAGGGGTGTTATAATGGATCAACGGGGACTTTCACTGAAAGCATTTTAATATTATAAAGGATTCAAGGCTTCATCCTTTACGGTTTATCGACTTGTAATATTATGTGGATTGCCGTCGCACGAGTCACGGCGACGAAGAGAGGTTAGCCAAGCACTAGGACATAACCTTCGTTGTTTATATTATATGCAAGTATGTATGGATCTGCCATGTCAGGGGTACCAAGCTACTAAAGTACCCGACCAGAATTGTAGGACAGAATCAATATATTCATTCCAAGATTTTATAGTTGAATAGTCCTAACGGTCATGACATTGACGCAAGGTCAAACCCTGATCTTATGTGAGGAAGTTATTATGATGCCTGTACCATGTCTATATATATGCTACATGTACGTTTGCTGTGGAATCCATGTTGAAGTACTGTAACCTGTTGTCGTCAACGTATTTCGTCCTAAATAAATTATGATGTCAGTAAACATAACGAGTTCGTCCCTATACACATTGGCACTCGTTGACGAGCCTGTTTGTTACAGCTTATCCTAGCTTCACGTATCAGGAGAGAAACATTCGCGTTCTTATTCTCAAGTACAAAGAGCATCGCCCGTGTTGGACCGTTGTCACTACGACACCATCAACATCCTCTAGTCAGCGGTTCACACCCGAAGAAAAGCGAGGCTACAACCACACACTTGTTCCACTGATAGAACCACAAATTGGTACCACCGACTAGTATAATGAAATAAGAGAGAAGCAAACACTCTTCTGACTATTGGGTTTGCTGACACAAAATTAGATGCCCCTTCCACCCTTTTTCATTCCACCATCCCATCTACCTCAGAACTTTACCCTCTCTGAGCATTAATATTAATCTCAGTGAGCGGAAAACATCAATTGCATTTATATTGAACACGTTTACATTTACATATGCATTGGTTGAAAAGGTTAATTTAATAAGTATATACATTAGTTCTTTCATCATCCATTCCCTGCTCTTTATTGAACTTGGGACTACCTGTGCTTTTGGTTCTCTATGAGAAACCCGCATAAAGCAGTCACTAGCTCTTGCAGTGTTGGTTCATGAAACCATCATTCTATATGCTGAGGTTGCCATCCACGTATGACGGACATCCACTAGCAGTTTTGACATGTTAATAATGCAAAATATATAATTATAAAATGTACAACTTACCCCAAAATATCATTGGGAATACAGACTTCTGGCTGAGAGAAAACGTTACGGCACCTTGATTAAAATGCCTCTTACACGTTTTCCTGGGTGTTACTTTACAACAGGCTCCCACTATGACTTAGTGTTCAGGCTCCTAGGAGTCCGGGCTTTCAGTATTAATAAATGTAGAGTTTTCGTTGTGTAAATCGACGATATGCTCAAACACGGTGTCCGGTCCTTTAAAACGGAATCCTGATCCTATTACCTCTGACTCTCAGTGACAGTGGATCAAAGTCAATTCTGCCTTGTCTGATTGTCTTCTGGACGAGTTGAATATCACAGTGCCGTAAACTAAAACGGCGCTAGATTATATGGCAACATTCTGCACGCATCCAGATTGCTACTGTATGACAAGGCTCCAATTAAAAATATTGTATTTTAACATCTCAAATGCCAAACAAATAGCATGCAATTTGCGTATATTTTGGTCGGGTATATTTCCCCAACCTCTCATGGAAAATTCCTGCGTGACACCCGCAAAAAAATGAGTTGTTTACGAGGCACCACTCCATAGAAGGTATGTCAACTTCCGTCTATTATCGATCATGTTTACACTCACCACGTCATAATCTAGCATAGGTAATTACTTTTAAGATGGATAATTATCGTCCGACAAGTTTGTCAGTGTCACGAGTGGATTTCAAGAGTCTGCCTAGACAAGAAAAAAGTCTGTGTGAAATCTGAGACAAGACAAAAGTCTGAGTGAAGACTGAAAGATACATGAGTTATGGTGTTGTATGTGGATAGAGTGATTTATAGTTATCAGGAGTAAAGAACAGAAAATGACTCTCGCTCCTACCACTCAAAGACTATGTTTCAACTACTGTCACTCCGCCTCTCTCTCTCTCTCTTTTAACTGGAGTAAGGTTTTGTACACATTAGTGTCTCCACAAACAAATCAAGTATGTGCAGATAGAAAGTAGAGTCTGATCCGCTGATGATTTGTCTAGTTTATTATCAACAACAAAACTATGGTAAAGTCATGTGACAGAACGGTGTGGCCCCTCTAGATCTTTGTTTCACTCCAGCAGTATCGGTACATTTGTGGTACTGATTTTATTGTGTGCTTTCATTTGTCGCACTTTCGTACTTTCTTTTTCTGCTATGTGTAGGAGATATAAAGTATTTTCCTTGTTACACGCTTCTTAGGGATAAGTAGACATGTCTGGTTGTTATCAATTTTTCCCTGCGTTGCAAGGAGTAGCAGCAACCTAACCATGTTGGCTATCATAGGCCCAGCTGTTATCAGTATACATATTAACACGTAAATCACCTCAGCGCAGAACTTAATCACTGATAAGACGCGGGTTTGCTCATCACCAAAGCTTGGAATACGGGGAGACAACTGATTGGCAGACACAGATAAGAGATTACTTTCCGATAAAAGTAATGATTGCTACATTGGGAACCCGTTGTTATATGAGTTTACCGACATGTTCCTACGTTTGAACCCAAGGGCAAGCGGATATGTACAACCCATTTTCAGAAAAAAAATAATGTTTGAAATTTTGCATTAGTTGAGTCATGCAACATATTCAAATCAAATTGGCTGATCCTCTGAAGAGCGTATAACAAATGCGTGGGAAGGCAGTAAATATAATCTGACCATTTTCTCAAGCTATTTTACTTGAGAAATCGCTCGCCAAGATACCAGACCTTGCTACAGTGAAGAATTAGAATTATTTCTTAACATACCGGACACCTTTTATTGGAGTATTTATCAGGACTTACAATATAGCCCTGAAAATCTCTAGCATTTTAAATAAGGAAACCGGGACCGAGGAAACTGAAGGACCACACACGAAGTCAGAGAGGGAACTTATTAAATTAACGACAACGCAGACACGTGTAAGAGGCCGATTCAAGTCTCTTTTATTCATCTGAGCAAAAAAGTCTGTGAGCCAGGATTGGCGTAAGTTGTGGTTTACATTTCATATTTTGTTAATAACATGTGAACTAATATATATTTCCCAATGCAATAAAAGCTCCTCTTGCTTTTTGTATTCTTATTTTGATATCACTGTCTGTCCCTCCAACTTTTCTATATTGCTGCCAAGATATGTGTACGATTCTACATCTTGTATTGGTGTTTCTTCAAGTTCAACCCTGTTATCATTAACTGCATTTATTCTCATTATTTTTGTCTTTTCCTTGTGTATTTTCAGACCCAATTGCTGTGACCTCTCATCGAGTGTTTTCAATTTGTCCTGCATCTGATTACGATTATGGGACAGAAGAGACAAGTCATCAGCAAAATCCAGATCATCCAACTGCTTAGTCAGAGTCCACTGGATTCCATTTCTGTTGTGTGTTGTCAATGTTCTCATAACCCAGTCTAATGCTAGTAAGAAAAGAAATGGAGACAAGAGGCATCCCTGTCGCACTCCTGTTCTTATCCCAAACAGTTCTGTAAGCTGTCCTTCATGAAGAACTCTGCATGTCATGTCTTCATATGTTTTCTTTATTAAATTACTGATCTTCAGGGAAACTCCATAATGCCTCATCAATTTCCAAAGTGATTCTCTGTCTACACTGTCAAATGCCTTTTCGCAGTCCATAAAGCCGATGTATAGCGGGGAATTCCATTCCAGACTTTGTTCAACTATTATTCTCAAAGTGGCTATCTGGTCTGTACAGGATCTGTTTTGTCGAAAACCTGCTTGTTCATTTCTCAGTTTCTTGTCTATGGACTCTTTTAATCTCGCAAGGATAATCCTGTTTAATACTTTTCCTGGCACTGATAGTAACATTATTCCTCTATAATTTGCGCACTCTTGTAAATTTCCCTTCTTAGGCAACTTAACCAGATATCCTTCCTTCCATTCTGCTGGTATTTCTTCCTTTTCCAAGACTTTACCAAGTAATTTATATAACATCTCTGTAGCCGTGTTGATATCTGCTTTGATGGCCTCTGCTGGAATGCCATCAGGTCCAGACGCTTTTCCATCTCTTAAAAGCTTTATGGCTTTCTTTAGTTTTTCCTTCGTTGGTCTTTCACCGTTAATTTGTAGCTCTTCTTCTGCTGGCTGGATGTCCGGGGGGTTTTGTGGAGCTGGTCTATTGAGAAGGTCCTCAAAATATTCTGTCCACCTCTTCATTTGCTCTTGTATATTGCTGAGCAGTTTTCCATTCTTGTCTTTTATGAGGCAGTTTGTTTGCTTGTATTTCCCTGTTAGCTTCTCTGTGCTGTTGTACAGTTCTCTCATATTTCCTTTGGCTGCATCATCTTCTGCCTCTCTTGCCAACTCCTCAATGTACTTCCTCTTGTATCTTTTGATACTTCTTTTTACATCTTTGTTTGCTTCTGTCTACACTTCTTGAGCCTTGGCTTTGGAACTTCTGGTTTTGCTTGTGTTTAAAACTGCTTTCTTGTTTTTTCTGTCTTTTATCTTATTGATGGTTTCTGTTGTTATCCATGCTTTTTGTTGTCGTTCCCTTTTCCCCAGTATTTTTTCACATGTCTCATTCCATACCGTTTTGATTTGCTGCCAATAGTCTTCTGTATTCTCTACATCTTCCAGCTGTTGGAGCACTTGGAATTTGTTGGATATTGTGACCGCAAATTTGTCTCTTGTTTCTTGATTTATTAGATGTCCTACATTAAATTGTTATCTATAATTTTGCATTGTTGCATATCTCTTGAGTTTCATTTTTACTTTGGCTATCAGAAGGTGGTGATTTGATGCCACATCTGCTCCTCTATATACCTTTACATCCTGCAATGATGATCTAAACTTTTTGTTTATGCATATATGATCAATCTGATTTTCTGTTCTATGGTCTAGTGATATCCTTGCTGCCTTGTGTATTCTCTTATGTGGAAACATGCTTCCTCCTATAGCCAGTTGATTTGAAGCACAGAAGTTTGAGAATAGTTTAACATTTTCATTCATTATTCCTAGCCCATGTTTTCCCATGACTTCTTCAAATCCGGTGTTGACTGTACCTATCTTTGCATTAATGTCACCCATCAAAATTGTGATGTATGTTCTTTTTACTTTTTCTATGATTTCCTGTAGTCTAGTATAAAATGCTTCTTTCACAGACTCTTCTTTGTCATTAGTTGGTGCATAACATTGGATGACATTTACATTTATTTTCTTTTTAGCTGTTTTAAAAGTAGCTGTTATTATTCTGGGTCCAACGGCTTCCCATTCAATGAGTGCTTTCTGTGCTTCTTTAGATAACATAAGAGCTACCCCTTCACTGTGGTGTGAACTTTCGTCTTCATGTCCTGAGGACAGCACCAATTCACATGTGATAAGTATTCTTTTGTCCACCCCCTTCCACTTTGTTTCACACAGTCCCAGAACCTCGATTTTATATTCCCTCATTTCTGCTGCTACTTGTGCCACTTTCCCTTGTTCGTTTAATGTCCGAACATTCCAGGTGCCAAATCTGGAAATTCTCCTAGAAGAAATAGGTTAGTCAGTAACGCAGACTCCTTTCAGCTTTCTCTGTGTTGCATCATACGCCTCCCTGCGAGAGGACCTTCCCCTGTCTTGGATGGCTGTGTGTTATTTTCCTTAATTGACTTGTCCATGTTTGTAGAAGTTTTTTGTGGTTTAAATTTTTTTACAGGATGGGGTAACCAGCCCCATGCCCAACCCTCCTAGTCGCTTTCTATGACATGCATGGCAGTGAACAGTGTTAGTATTCTTTGCTCCCCTTTTGGGCCCATGTAACACATGGGTGAAATGTCCCTGACCATAGTTTATTCAAACTATTTCCCTCTCAACTACTTTTTCTACTCCGCTGGCACGCATTCTCTTATACTCCACTGGGATTACAGCTGACTGGCCGATAGCCGTCGGAGAAATTCTAACCCTCTCTTCTCCGGGTTTTTCCCTGACAAATTCGTGAAAACTATAACCCCGCTGTGAATCCACCACTGGAAGAATGAAGTTCTAAGGACCGATGCAAAGTCCTCCCAGTGCACACATAGGATGTGAATCCAAGATCTAAATGGGTGTTCGTGAAGGCGCTCAGATTGTATTATGCATAGGAGGTATTACGTCTACGATGTGCTCTAGACCGTGGCTCCTGCGGTGCCGCGAAATAATATGGATGAGGTAGCTATGCAGTTAATGCGAGTGAAGCATGGGATCTACATTTATTCTACGAGGTGGCGTTTACAAATATTCCCAGCAGGGGAAATTACCCGACAGACCCCGTCGTAGGGAGTCGGATTGAAAACAACTGCAGTTTTGTTGGGGACACCCCGAAGTAAAGGGGTAGCTGTGTATCCGGCCTTTATAGGAAGGCAATTACAGGACGATGGCTTCAGAGTTTAGTCCGTCTGAATTTACCGGTGGTTGCTGAAATGAAACCATAGTCAAAAATCTCTGATCATCGAGCCGACATCAAATCAAACCAACAATGAAAACAAATCAAGTTTAAAAACAGGTACAGATAAATAGAAGGGGTGAGATAAATAAATGTGGACTCAGGTCAGCACTGCCCAGCGAGGGTGGGAAAGGTTTGTTAATAACTTCTTTTTCGAAGTCAAAGAAGTTATTAACAATCCTTTCCCACCCTCGCTGGGCCAGTGCTGATCTGAGTCCGCAGTTATTTATCTCACCCCTTCTCTCTCACTGACCGTTACTCGTCAAACGAGCCGGCATGCATGTCTACGTGTTAGCTCGTACATGCGTAATCGGAAAGGGGTGGGGGGTACCTTGACTGGCCAAAAAAAGAGGGGGGGGGGCGGTTTAGGAATGTAAACACTTCTGCTGGTCGTTAGCTCGGCATCGAACTGACCTTATAATATATGTCAGTCTGGCCTAACGCACAGGCGTTTAAAACACAATCGCCATGCTGGCTGTAGTACATTCAATCTCATTATATTTACATGCATCTGTATGACACAACATATAAGGCTACTATTGGGAAATCTTTAATCAGGGTTTTCTGACGGCGGGTGTTCTGCGAAATCACTGGTGCTGGGAAAACTTTTCTTTAATTCCTTTATGACTTGTGATCAAATTCCTAAGTTTCCAGTCTTGTATTACAAATGAGGGTTTAATTGTAAATTCCTAAGTTGCCCAATACTCGATTTGTTACTTATAGTTGTGGAATTTCTAAGTCCAATGTCTCCTTTTTTCTTTCTGGCTTTTAGGAGTCGCTAGTCTGACGTTTGCGCTGCAGTGTGTGTACTGACTTTTTTTTTTCACTACGTTATATTTCCAGTTTCCAAGTTCCAATTCCAGCTGTGTTTCCGCCTAATTTTCCAGTGAGATACATTGTATATTCTGGCCTCTCAAATCAACCAATCCAATCGAATCTTGTTCAGCACTACGTGGGTACGGGTGTTTCAAATTTAAAAAATACCCTCACGTGTTTCAAAATATTAAATTTAATATCCACGTATGACCTCTTCATATCATTGCGTCAGACTTCTGCCGGCATCTTGTGCTATCTTCACAAACAAATGTTGTGCACTGATACTGCTCCGATGCTATCGTCTGCAAATCTTGAGTTTCCAGACATATTTATCTGTAATCTCGATACAGAACGTACATCGGAAGCAATTACCTCATTATCTCCCGTCTTGTGCAAACATAGGGATAGTCGCTAGCCACCTGGAGTCAAGTGACGGACCGTCACGTTTAAAGGGATCAATAGAGATGACCGTCTCTATCAAATGTGACCAGACGAATGAAGCGAAAACTTATCAGTCACTGATCTGTCAAATTACATGGCGTTATTACAGTTCTGTCTGGGATCAGCTCAAAATAAACATGTGAAAATTAAAGATAGTTCCTTGGCCGATACTTCCGTAGGGGTGTGAAGTGTTAGAGACTTCACCCTACTGATCCAACGTTGAGAGCAAAATAATGAATGAAAGGGCAAAAAATATGCCAAATAACAGCGATGAGTGAGAGGAAGAGAAAAATGAAGATTAAAAGTGGTCCTGCCGGAGTGGACATGAGATCGCACAACCGTATCGTCACAATGTAAACAAACATACATACATCCACTAAGAAGACAAATAACAAAAGATAAAAAAAAACGTTCATATTATTTTATCTTGAAGGATTGTAAGCCAGTAAACCAGCTTCTCTAATGCTTCGACAATTTTTAAACTTGTAGGCAAGTTTCCACACCATAAACGGGATTGGGCCAGACATAGTAATTTCACGGTTACACGGACTACTCCATCACTGCTCAGATCGCCTCTCTTAGATTACACGAGGATCTCAGCTCAGTGCACGAACTCCGTAGCACCGGCGAGAATCCCAATGTGTGTATATAGGAATCACACATTTTATAAATATTTCTGTTGTTGGTAGGTTTCTAATTTTTAAATTTTGCCAGGGCAGCGGCCTGATAGGCCTACTCTTTACGATTTCCAACTGCCGTCGGATTTTTAACGTTCGCAACTTGCACACGGGACCTCCTATTTTTTCGCCCTTATCCGAGAAGGCTAGGCATCCGATCTCACTACCCATGATACCAGGGGGGTGTATGACATCATTAGGACCACTGGTTCTGAAAAAAATTTTTCATAAATTCATCATCATCATCATCTCAACCCATAACCCGTCATGGGTCGTAGGGGTGCCATGGTGGAAGCATCAACAGACAGGGTCCTCCACTGCTCTCTATTAATTATTTTCCCTCAACTGGGAATCAAACCCGATACCTCTAGAACTCGAGGCGGACGCCATTCCTCTTAGCCACTCCGACCCCCCTTCCTTTTTTTTGTTTATTCCCTTGAATAAACACTGATTACCTAGAAGAAGAGGCTTTACAACATACTGCCGCGTGTTAAGAATGCAGCGCGTGTTTGACTTAACCCACACCAAGTCAGGGAGAGATAGTCACTAGTTATAGCAGTACCAGACCCTCTCTGGACCATCATGTCATCAGGAGAGTTAGAAGATGCTATGGTCAGAATCTTCTTTGAATGGCAACAGTGCTTGAGCATCTTAGATTATGCTCTTCTGTCTAAATTATCTCTCGACACATGTTAAAAGCATCTACCGATTATTAACTTAACGCTTATTTGAAAAGTTGCCTCAAATTTTCTATAATCGTTTTACGAGTTAACACTTTTATGAGAAGAGCGTTTTCAAAATAGCTGCTCGCATTTCGCTGATAACAAACTGGTTTTGGCAAATAATATTATAACTTGCCTTGCATTTATCTCCTGGTTGTAACTGTGGCTGACGAGAGGTAACCTGGGAACAGCCTGTGTTTTTGTTGTATCCGTTCTTTAACTCTTTGACTCCGCAATTTGTTTCCACCCTGTGCTGTAATTTTAGTTCACGAAAGAGTAAAAACAACACTCAGAGCGTTGTTTTGGCACGGGTGTCAAATCTGACCAACACTCTGAGCGTTGTTCCGGAGTCAAAGTTAATAAATTTGACACCGTACCTATTTTTCATTGTTTTATTTACTTGATTTTTGTTAACATCTCCCTTGTGACTGGCGCGTCATGACATCCTTCAGCCAGTTCACGACAGAATGTAACTTTAATCAAGGCAAATTCTAGAATTATCTTTATTCACTTCCTTTTTCGCTTTTTACTGAGCATGGAACCACTACTATAGCCAGCCGTCTTGCAGTAACCCTTGGTCAAAGATCACGTGATCATGAAGAGGTTTTTTTTTTTTACTAATTTGTTTTATACAATGAGGCTGCTAAACTTCATGCACGACTTCATATAATTCTTTTTTACAACAAGCCATGATCGTAATTAAGTTGTCTCCACGGAGATTTCGGGTTGCCGTAATAAGATAACGTTTAGAATAATAGTTATTGAAAAAACTGAACGAAAAAAAAGAACCCAACATTACATTGAAAACACTGAATGAAAAATAAACACAAGATTGAAAACCCTGATTGAAAAAAAAACACATAGTATTAAAAACAATGAACGAAACACTAACACACTATTGAACACTGAACGAAAAACATCTTGAAAATATAATTTTTGTGTGGTCTCGTTGTCAAGAAGATCAGCACATCAAAGACAGACAGTATTAAGATCAAGAAATCCATAGGCCTACTTAAAATACATATCAATGGCAATACATTTAAACAGATTCCAGAGTTTAAGTTTTTAGGCAGTATTTTCATAGAAAATAGAAGATTTGACAGATACATGTAAACAAGATGTCAAAAACCAAAGAAGTGACTTACAAACTGTCACCATTTCTCAGACACCTGAAAATTATTTTGGAAACTAAACGACAATTGATAAAAAGTACATGCTTTCTGTAATTTGCTATCAATGTCAGTCATTGTACCTGACAGAGCACAGGAGAAGAAAATCATAACCTCCAAGAAGATCCATTATTCTTACCTGGAGAGACAGAATGAGAAATGATGACATCAGAAACATTGTAGAACCTACATCACATACTTATATAGAGGCAGAAAAGAGAATGGTTTGGCTATCTAACGAGAATGGAACCCGATCAATTACCACTACGCGCCTTCAACAATAGAAGATCTGCGTTTATGGCATGGAGAAGACAAGAGGCAGTTGGATAGAAAAATTAACAGAAATTCTACAACAAGGACTCACATCAGCAAATGCTGACTTCAGCCAATGCGACAGACTTGGCGGAAGAACGAATATCTTTCGAAGCCGCTTCACGGCTATATTGACTGGGCATGTTAAAAAAAAAAGGTATAAATATGTAAATGAGGAGTGTTGTTCATTTGTTGATAGCTCGAAATAGCGAGACTATAAAACTTTTGTAACAGACACCCAGCTCCTGCACACCCGAGTGGAACATTCCCAATTACGATGGTTTGGCCACGTATGCAGAATTTGAGAAGATCAGCTACCACGACAAATATGAGAAACCAAACGCCAGGGAAGCAGACCTCCAGGACGACCCAGAGTTCGCTGGGAGGACAACATTAGAGAATCTCCTTAGGACCGGAGACTAGATGGGAACCAGGCCAGGATAAAGACAGACGATAGGATAGTATGGCGCTCTCTCTGGCAAATCTCCACACCCCAGAGAAGAAGATAACAAGTAAGTAAGTAAGTAAGTAAGTAAGTAAGTAAGTAAGTAAGTAAGCTTTTGAGTTTAGTTCAGCTTGATTAAATCACTATTTCACTGTTGCTTTCACTGTCAAATCCTTTTTCTTAATATTCAATTTGAAATCATTACGACTCCTGTTACCTTTGTTTTACACCTTTTTTTAATATTAAAAAAAGGGGGGGGGGGGGGATATGGGGATGTGAAGTTTGGCTGTGAAGAATTTCTTCTGTTTAGCTTTCATTTTGTTTCTGCAGAAAAAAAAAAACTGCTCGTGGGTGTGCTAAGAAAGTGACACGTGTACAGTACATGCTGCACAAATTCACGCATTAAAGAAGACCTGGGATTGTTTATGTTCATTAAAGAGATAGACTCACTTAAAAAAATGTTCCATTATGCTGCCAAGTTAAGATGAATATGCTTGGATGGAAACATGTTTACAGACAGTAATAAGGGATTAGTAAGAACGAGTGATTTGGGTGTAGGGGAAATTGTCAGTAATATCCAGAAATTAAATAAGATATACTTGGATGACGAAGACGAAGGAGTTGAAGAAATTGAAAAATTATAAGAAGACGAAGGAAAGTGAGGAGATTAAAAAAAAGAGAAAAACGAGAAGGAGAGTTCGGTGAAAAACAAGGACGAGGAAAACGGGAATATTCAAGAAAGAAGGCAAAATGAAAAGAAGGAGGAAATAAGAATTTTAAAAAAGACGTAAAATGGGAAAAGAAGATGAAAATGAAGAAGAAGAAAGGAGAAGCCAAGTAAATAAAAGAATAAGAAGATAATAACCATGAAAAAGATAAAAGAGCATGAGGAGATTTATGCATTGAAACATAAAAGACAGTGATCATCTGGCAGACATGAACTATGCCTAATAAAGTTTGATAACAATTGTATATTTTATTATCCAATATTATCTGAATGTTCCTAGAAGTCGCCAGGTACAAGGTAAGTTTTAATTCCAACT
Source organism: Oreohelix idahoensis (assembly GCA_024509875.1). Taxonomy (NCBI): domain Eukaryota; kingdom Metazoa; phylum Mollusca; class Gastropoda; order Stylommatophora; family Oreohelicidae; genus Oreohelix; species Oreohelix idahoensis. Next base: position 554,189 of record JAMPIV010013030.1, on the reverse strand, counting down.
AAATATGTTTGAGACGCCTTGGCATTGATGTATGAATGTTGGCGCTGACAAGATTAAATATTGAAATGTATTACGGGCAAAAATAATCACGTAACAAGTTAATGGACAACAAATTTGTAGAAGTACAAGGAAGGTAAGTTTATTTTTCAAAACTTAGATGTCTGTTCTTAATGCATTCTGGGTTATTGGTAAGGACAGAATTAACATGTTATAATATGTTGCTACACGCAGGAATATATCCATTGATTTGAGGAGATATATCTGTCTGTAGTGAGTCATTTTTATCTACGATTTTTCACTTACATTGAACGCCGCATATTTTGCTACGTCACCGGTCACTAATGACGTAATATATCACGTGTTCTGCATTCTAACGGTCAGCCGACTTGGCCTTTCGTAATTTTGAAGTCGTCCGGAGTAGACGTACATATTTTCAAGCTCCTAAGATTTTGCAGACTTTGATCGTGATAATTTTGTGGCATTGTTATCTCGGAGGCCGCCACGTATTTGTATTATGCCGTATGGTACCTTAACTTGCCCAGAAGTTACTACCACGTCCAGGGAGTATTTTTATTACGAATAATGCATCTAAGTTATTTCTGCCGCATTGCTTGGTTTCTCGTGATATACACGAACCTCTAGACACAATGACCAGAATTGAATGAGAGGAGAGAATTGTATCTTTATTACACTGCCGCATACGAGGTGTGTTCAAATGAAACCCGTCCCAGTGGCTTTATAACAAATATATGTAAGGTACATCAGCAGGAGTAGTAGAATTAAATACAGCAATTGTTATGAAGCAAGTACCCACTGGGGTTCTTTAGAAATAGTCAACATAGGCATTCAGACACGCATCCCACTGCTTGGGTAGACGGCGGATGCCGTCCGAGAAAAATGACTTTGGTTGCTTATTGAACCATTTGGTCACCGAGGCCCTGACGTCTGCATCGGAGTCGAATCGTTGTTCCTTTAGAGATTTTTTTAAGGGTCCGAACAAATGAAAGTCACAAGGTGACAGACCGGGGCTTCAGACTGGGTGTGGCAGAACTTCCCACCTTTTCCTTGCTAACGCTTCCTTCACACCGTTCGCAACATGTGGACGAGCATTGTCGTGCAACAGAATCACACCACGCGAAAGCATGCCGGGTCGTTTATTCTTGATGGCTGTAGTCTTAGACACACTTTTGTCACCATACACTGCTTTCATTCGGCGATGAATGTTGACTGGTCGACATCCTTCGGCTGTTAGGAACTGAATCACCGCTCGCTGATCGACCTTGGACGGACTCCTTATCACACCGGCCATTATTTTAACGGTCTGCAGCACAACCAACGAATACTAGGAGAATGAACACTTACACACTTGTACATTCGTATGTGCTTATTACGTCAGATGTGACGTCATCATGCTCCTCCTACGAATGTCCACTTGGCGCAGCACTGTCGGGTTTCATTTGAACACGCCTCGTATTATGATGCCTATAAGTGAGATTTGTTATGAAGAAGTACACTATTGAAACATGCTTCTATGTGACATGTTATTGATTGATGAAGCCAATTTTTATGAAAATAAATATGTCACCCTGTCTGCTGTGGACCTGCCAACTTGCCGGCTCATGTTTTTTTTGTCTATCAAGTATGTTCCTAAGTAACTGCCCATTTGCATTTGTGTTCATAGCATGATCAGCTCTAGAAACGTAACTATAATATAATTTCCCCTTTAACAACTTATATTAGCCAGGCAACATTTATTGGATTATTTCAATACTTCCAGCTTTCTCACCGTGAAAGACGTGTGAATGACAAGGTCATAGTAAACTATTTAATAGTCTACATACATTAATATTAGTTAAGTCGTTGCGTTAGTGGGCCATGTTTGTCACGTGTTTCCTGCAACTATCAGGTGTCTCTGCCCCGTGTAGTTCCGGAAGTCTCTAAAGACACAGAGAAAGAATAGACGTACTGTTCCCCCAGGCATGTCGTACAAGGCAACTAACATGAGGTTGTGTATGGGGGCTGGTCACCTCATCATGTCAAATAAATTGCCTCAGAAATCAGCGCTACAAGAGCACGTGACTGCTGGGTTCAGGCGTCCTGCGGGACCAGCTAAAATGGTGTCTCCATGCTCCATAAGGAACGCAAAGGAAAATTATGATGATGATAACGATGATCAGATGGGCCCATGCTTCCATATTTCTTAAGCGCTGTAAGCAAACGTTTATGAATATACATTTGTTTAAAAAAAAAAAAAAAAAAGACAGCTGTTTTCTTGCATGCGTTGCCCTCAGGGAGACCTTGCTAGGCAATATCAGCTTCTTTTATGTTTGTGACACCGTAAACTACCCCCTCCCTGTGTTGATGTTAATTTTATCAACAATCTAAAACGTTATATTATAGAAATGGCCATCTTCATCAGGAAAATAACAACTTCTTTTAGAATATGTCGTTGAGTAATAACATTTGATATTATGTACAGCTCCTGAGGGGAAAAAAAAGGAAAAAATGAATGGCATTGCTTCTCTCTCTCTCTCATTCTTATCGTACGAGGCAACTAAGATGACATTGTGACAGTAGCTAGTCACTTTCTTCATGTCAAATAAATTGTGACATAAACCACCACTACATGAACACATGGAAGAGTTGGCTCTGGTGAGGAGACCAGCTCCCTGCTCCATAGGGAGCAAAGAAAGGAAACGATGATGATGGAATATTTGGGAGTTAAAGTCAAGTTTTTGGGGGGGATATTTTTTCTTTTCTTTCTTTTCTTTGATCCTTAGCCGCCGACCGTCAAAGCAGTCAGTGGCCATCACGCCTAGTGGCGTCGTGTAGGGCAACAACAAATTGATTCCACTTTGCTCGGTCGGTGGCCATCCTTCGTACAGTGCCCCAACTCTGGTTCATTCTTTGCATCTCAGCCTCCACAGTCCTCCGCCAGGTTGATTTTGGTCGGCCTCTCTTCCGTTTTGGATATTTTTAACAAGGCCTTATTTTAAAGTCAAGATTTTTTTTTTTGGGGGGGGGGGGGGGGGGGATTTTTAACAAGGCCTTATTTTAAAGTCAAGATTTTTTCCGGGGGTATTTTTAACAAGGCCTTATTTTAAAGTCAAGATTATTTGGGGGGTATTTTTAACAAGGCCTTATTTTAAAGTCGTTTTTTTTCGGGGGTATTTTAAACAAGGCCTAATTTTAAAGTCAAGATTATTTGGGGGGTATTTTTAACAAGGCCTTATTTTAAAGTCAAGATTTTTTGGAGGGTATTTTTAACAAGGCCTTATTTACTGGGCCCTTTGTAGTTCCCGCAGTTTTAATAAGTCAGAGAAAGAACATGCCTACTGTTCCCTCAAGCATGTCGTACAAGGCGACAAATACATGAGGGTGGCAACCTCATCATGTGAAACAGATTGCTTCAGAAACCTCTGCTGTAAGAACAGATGCATGTTTGATGCAGACTTCCTGTTAAGGGACCAGTTGTAAGGGCGGCCCCCCTTACTTGTTCGTTTCTCTTCTACCGTCCCATAGTAGATACTGCAGTAGGGGAGGGGAAGTGTTAGAGACTTCATCAAACTAGGTCCAGCATAGAGAGGTGGGATGACCAGTTCTCTTCCTCGCTGCCTTTTCCTAAATCGTTTTAGAAATATAGTTCAGAACAAATCAAATAGTAAGGAAATATGGAAGGCAATTAACACCTTAGCGAAAAAACGTAATGCACCAGACTCATTCTCTTCCAACACTTCATTTACTTGCACCGCCTTCAGCAATCACTTTCAAGCAGAAATAAACGGTCTGAAATCCACAATACCACCTTCCTGTAGTGACTTAGACAAACTTTCAGCATTCTGTAAAAACAAATGTACAAACTCAGTTCCACCCGACATTCCTTTTATGACAGTTAATGAAGTGTATAACTATCTTATTGGCCTTAAGGATAATAGCTCATCAGGGCTTGACGGAATTAGTAATCGAATACTGCGTTACGCCGCACCAGCTATTAGTGATTCACTAACTTTTATATATAATCAATGTATTGCTAAAAGTTATTTTCCTTCAGCCTTTAAGATTGCCAAAGTATATCCTCTCTTCAAACCTGGCTCGTCAGATAACAGTAATCTTGGTAACTATAGACCTATTTCTCTTTTATCATCGCTTTCTAAACCACTAGAAAAACACATACATAAAGCAACACTACATTACCTAGTTAGCAATGACTTGCTAATTGACAGTCAGTCAGGGTTTCGACAAAAGCATTCATGCCACACAGCTCTAACTAAGATGATAGACAACTTGCACCTAAACATAAATAACGATAACATATGTGGAGCAATCTTGTAGACTTTAGGAAAGCATTTGATATGTTAGATCACGCTGTTTTAATAAGAAAATTAGAAACAATGAAAGTTAACTTTAAACTAGTGACATTACTTAAATCATTCCTGTCCGACAGACAGCAAGTAGTGTGGTACAATAACTCCTTGTCAAGCCCAACTATTATTGACACTGGTGTTCCTCAGGGTTCTATTCTCGGCCCTCTACTTTTTTCCATTTACATAAATGACCTTCCACTACACATCGAGCACTCATCCTGCGACCTATTTGCCGATGACTGTACCATTTATACTAGTGATAAAAGTTGCAACACGCTAGAAATATTATTACAAAGCGACACAGACAATCTTATTAAGTGGAGCAATGAAAACTGCATGCAAATAAATATCACTAAAACAAAATGTATGATAATATCAACTAGACAAAAATTACAAAACTCGCCGAAAACAACACTTCAGCTCTACATTGGAACCTCTTTAATTGAAAATGTAAATGAATATAAAAACACTAGGACTCATAATTGACCAACATTTAAGTTGGAATTCGCATGTACAAGCACTGACCAAACAAACGGCACAAAAAGTTTACCAGTTAGCTAAAATCAAACATTTCCTAGATGAGGAGACACGAAAAATGTTCTATACATCCCAGATACAAACACATCTAGACTATTGTTCCACAATTTGGGATGGCTGCACCATGTCCAACACTAAAAGACTCTTTTCATTACAAAAACGTGCAGTGCGCCTAATTTCAGGCAAAAACCTCACACAGTGTGTAGACGCATATACATATCTTAACATATTACCACTAAGAAAGCGCCTTCTCTTCAACAAAGCCAAATTTATTCACAAAAATCTTGTCACAGAATGCTCCAACGTATCTGTGGCCTATTTTCAAATACAGCGGAAGACGCAGTCAACGCTTAAATAAATTACACATGCCCAAGCCTAGGCTCGACTTATTCAAGAAAAGTTTAGCTTTTTCTGCTGCTCATCTGTGGAATACTCTTCCACACGACTTAAAAAATACTCTTAGTCCATATTCATTCAATCACAGACTTTTCAAATACATCATGAGTGCAGATTATATGCCACCCTAATTTCGTTATGTTCTTAAATAATTACGCTGTCACCTCAGGGGCGCATTCCCATAGTCAGTTATGACTGAAGGGGCTATTATTATTATTATTATTATTACATAACATCATATGTAGGTTTTAAAGTTAATTTTGTCCTGTTTAGTATAAATTATGATACGCATCTGTAAATTTGTGTAACTGTTATTGTACTGTTACAATGTTGGGATTTTATTTTATTGTACTTTCTTGTTATTTTATTATTTAAGTAACATTTAGGATACGTGTGAGAATAAATAGATTAACTATGGAAGAAGAGAGAAAGGAAGGGCAGAATGTTAGACGGGCCTGCGTGACCAATTCTAAACCCTTTGAAAATAAAGTTCGTTCGTTCGTTCGTTCGTCTATCTATCTATCTATCTATCTATCTATCTATCTATCTATCTATCTATCTATCTATCTATCTATCTATCTATCTATCTATCTATCTATCTATCTATCTATCTATCTATCTATCTATCTATCTATCTATCTATCTATCTATCTATCTATCTATCTATCTATCTATCTATCTATCTATCTATCTATCTATCTATCTATCTATCTATCTATCTATCTCTGATAATGTTTGTACTTTTCAACATATGTTATGTCATGCTTATAAGTAATTAATGTTAATATGAGTGTGCTATATTATTATTTTACTTTACAACGTTGAATTCCTTGAATTTGATATGTAAAATGCATATGAGAATAAATGAATTCAGTATGAAAGGTGAGAGAAAGGAAGGGCAGAATGTCAGACGGGCCTGCGTGCCCAATTCTCAACCCTTTGAAAATAAAGTTCGTTCGTTCGTTCGTTCGTTCGTTCCTTGACTCTGGGAAGGTACCCATTTATGGCTCGGTTGACTGAAGCGTGTCGTTACCGTGATTCGAACCCGGCAGCTTTGCACGAGAGATCAGCGCCTAACCGCTCTAACCACAATTAAAGCTACTGGGTTCACAACCATCTAGCATAAGGCTCCAGTGTACTCAGCTGTAAATAAGTACCTGACTGAACCTCAGTTCGGAAAAAACAAAGGCAGCAACGAAGGGAATAGGTCACCGCACTTTATAAAGTTGAGATATATATATATATATATATATATATATATATATATATATATATATATATATATATATATATATATATATATATATATATATATATATATATATATATATATATATATATATATATATATATATATGAAGTCAGCCATCTTGGTGTAGTTGTTTCGTTGCAATGCATTTTTATAGTTGCATTTCCCTTTAATAGAACTTCTGAAGATATTTCCTTTAATATAATTTCTGAAGATATGTTGCGTTTATAACACGTGAAGGAGAGCTGGCACACAACTTGATAGAGTATACGAAATGAGAACGCTCACATCTGATCAACTAAATTTCTTACACGTTTATGAGCACGTATGATAAATTCAGCATCAGACACCCGGCCGGGCGTGAGCTGGCGGGAGTAGATGTAGTGATACTTGGAAAAACAAATTTATTGTACAGCTCCACGTGAAGTGATAACTACAATCATTTTATTTTAAACGTACTGAGGAATAAACGAAAAACAAGGAAAAGGCAGATTTAAACAGAAAGAAAGCACTGAATATGCCAGACAAATAAGGCGAAGCAAGAAAATTCGCAAGTTGAAAATGAAAGATTTGGGAATAGAACAGTGCAGGGGAAAGGGGGGAGGGGTAGAGCGAGAGAGAGTGGTAGATAGAGAAATTAAGAATTCATAGATATAAACAAACTACCATACGCAGCAAAAACAAGTCAATACTTGAAACAAGGCGACAATCAAGCAGACGGAGAAGAATGAATATTAGCAGAAAGAACAGATGAGTAAAGAAAAATAATACAGATGAACTAAAAAGGAAGAAGAAAATGTAAATAAGATGAAAGAAATATAAGAAAATTAATAAAGAACAATGAAAACGAAATAAAAGTGAGAAAACAGAAAGAAGAAGAAAGAGAAAGGAAGCAAACAAGAAAGAGGCTGAGGAGGAAGAACAAGAAAGAATAAGAAAGAAAATGAAAGAAAGCTAGAAGAGGAAAGAAACAAGTAGGAGGAGGTAGAAGAAGAATAAGAAGAAGAATAAAAAGAAGAAGACCGAGAAAGAAGATGGAAGAAATAAAATAGCAATAAAAAAGAGAAGAAGATGAAAGAAAAAGAAATAGAAGACAGAAGAAAGAAAAATAGAAAGAAAAGCGAAGAAGGATGAGGTAGCAGATGTCGGAGAATCAAATTATAAGACACAATAGAGAATAAATTAAGAAGAAGAAAAGAAAGAAGAAAATTAAAAAAAAAATACACAGAAGAGAGAAGACAGTAAGAAGAAATAAAACAAGAAATGAGAGAAAAGTATGACGATGATACGAGAATAAGAAACAAAATGAAAGAAACAATAGTCAAGAACGAAAAGAAAAAAAAAGAAAAAGACAGAAGACAGAAACAGAGAGAAGAAAGACGAAGAAATACGAGGAAAATAGAAGAATAAGATTAAAGTAATGGAAGACGATTACAAGAAATATAAACATTGGTGTCATTCCGCCATTCGCCAGAAAACAGTGACAATCCAAATGTCTGTGCCACGATAAAACACCCACCTTTCTCCACCAACTCTGAGAGAGAGGAGAGAGAGAGAGAGAGAGAGAGAGAGAGAGAGAGAGAGAGAGAGAGACATTAAGAGGTTCGTCTTGTAGGAAACAACAAAAATGATTAATGTAATATATGAGTGATAGAACGAAGGAATCAAAACTTTAAGCCAATTGGCTCAATGGAGGCAATTGTTACTCTGGACCTCAGGAAATTTGTATGTGCCTAGGACGAGCGTATACATACATAGATACATACATCCAGCATCGTCATCATTATCACCATCTTTCGCTGCTTCTGGAGCATGAATACACCACTACAGATGACTGCTTTGGGGAAGCCCACGTCAAAGCTCGTGTTCTGTCAGTCATAGTTTCTGTAGCCATTCGTTGTACGAGATAAGATTGCCAGTCAGGTGTACAACCTGATGTTACGACATGTCTGAGACAACAGCGGGCATAGTCTTTGTCTCCCCAGAGACACATGTGAACTACCCGGGCCCGTACATATGTGTACACATGTGTACATCGCTTTTTAAATTAGAGAACCTGGTAACAACTGATACATTCAACTTAAAGAGAAAGAGAGAGAAACATAGACAGAGAGAGATAGGCAGAGAGATATAGTATACACAGAGAGAAAGAGAGAGAGCTAGAGAGATAGTCAGAGAGAGATAGACAGAGACGTATACACAGAGAGAAAGAGAGATATAAACGGAGAGATAGACAGAGAGAGATAGAGAGAGATAGACGGAGAAAGCTAGGCAGAGAGAGATAGACAGAGAGAGATAGACAGAGAGAGATAGAGGAAGAGAACGAACGAACGAACGAACTTTATTTTCAAAGGGTTAAGAATTGGGCACGCAGGCCCGTCTGACATTCTGCCCTTCCTCTCTCTCTCATCATGTATACTGTATCCTTTCATCCTCACATTTACTTTAAGCATTATTAAGGCATTTATCATTATAAAAGTAATATAACATCAAACATTTGCAATAATCAACATAATTTAAGTATGTTTTTAAAATAAATTTTTAAAAATAAAGAAAAAAAAGAATACATTTTAAAAACAATTTAATGAAAAAAAAAAAAACAAACAAACAAACAACAAGACTTATAAAAATCGAATTCCTCATTGTCACGGCGATATTTTCGCCGAAAAATCAGGTTGGTTACGTTGAGAGTGACAACACTGATTTAATTGAAAACCCGCTTGGTCAGGTGACTGCGGACGGGAAGTGGGTACAAATTCAAGTGCAAAAAGGCAGTTGAGTTCTGGCCAGCGTCCAGTGTAGGTCGCCTTTAGGTTCCCTGTCAGCATTCGTGCTGTGAAGTGTATGCCAATATTGGATTGTAACTGTACTTGCCATTTATTCATGCGGTATGGATTATAGTGCATAATTCTAGATTGCTGGTGTATTATCTAGTGGCATATCTTTAGGCCGCTGATGATGAGTTATTCGTGTTTAAGTATTGCTTTATCATGATTCAGTGTTTTCGCCGGTGAGCGAGAGTCATGGCAGTGTTCATTCTATTGAGCGTACTAGAAAGTATGATGTTGATAGACTGAGCAATTAGTTAGGCAAGTTGCATTGGCATTTATATTTATATATTTCATATGTATTGCTAGCCGTGTGTGGCTTCATTATGTGCAGTTATTCATTAAAAGGGAATCTTCTGTATAGAGGTGTTACTCTTACTTATTGTCAGCCATTTTATGTTGTGGTCGTCTTCTAGTGGAGCGAGCCAAGTATAGCGGTATTAGTATTGTTAAAATCCACAGCATAAGTGGGTCTTGACACTCATACAGTAAATTATACAGTGATTTGAGACATAATCAGATGACGTGGATAAGAATTCGTGAAATATTCGAACAGTCTGCCACTGAATGACTATGGACTCGCTGTGTTATCCAGTGCATGCAAAAGACTTTACGAGAGGTGAGCAGCTTTGAGTCTCACAGCAGATACTGCTGCAATGAGTGCAATGATACTAGGTTCATCAAGATGAGGTGGGGTAAACAGTTACTTTCTTCGCTGTATTTGCCGTCCTAAACTCAAGACCAGAATTAGACTAGGTAGATAGTTAGATAGACATATACGAAAGCAATTAATTTGCCAAGGGTGTAAATCGGGCACAGTCCCCTCTTGCATTCTTCCTTCCTCTTGCTCATCTTTTATTACTGTTACTCAACATTCTCCATCGTACTTAAAGTATTAATTTAAGGGCAATGCAACACTACAAGGTAGTATAACAGCATTTATTAACAGTACCTGATCACAAAATTAAGAATAAGTATATTGCAATGAAAAACTAGATCATCAGAGCCTCCATACAGTATACTGTATTAGATAAAAGTACAACACAATCAATTAGGGTGGCATATAATCAGCACTCATAAGTATTTGAACAGTATACGATTGTATGAGTAAGGACTGTGCGTGTTTTTCAGGTCATTGGGAAGATTGTTCCAAAGATGAGCAGCTGAGTAAGCCAAACTATTCTTAAATAGGTCTAGCCTGGGCTTGGGTACCTGTCGTAGATTTTAGATAGGTATTTAAGATATATTTTGGTCTCGTCTGAATAGAATTGAAAAGGGTGGTAACTCAGTGAGAGGTAAGGTAAAGAAATAGATTTCACGAGTGCAATGGTGAAAGGTAGAGTCTGTCTCTGGATTGAGAAGATACTCTAGTCCAGCCTATCATTTACGACTGAAATTAGTTGATCAGACAGTATATTTCTATATATATATGAACATATACACTATAACCACTCACATACACACACACACACAGATAAGTGACGACAATTAGACGCACAAACGTGAAACTATATTAATGGTGTAGGGATATTGGGACGAGCTGACCGACACAGGTAATAAGTTTTATGTTAATGTTTATTTATCATAAAGAAACTTCACACCATTTAATTATAAACAAATATCAGAATATAAAATCATAGGTTACAGAATTAATAAAGAAATACACATATAAGTGCAATCCCCTTTTTTGAGACAATTTCCCACAAGAAGAAGTTAATTAACCCCCAAAAAGTCAAAAGATTAGCACTATGGTATGGGATTTGACTATACTGTAAAGAACAGAGTTTTCTAATTAATCTATCCTGAAATGAACAGTATTAGCAAAAATAAGAAGGAAAAAAAAAACAAAGTGAGTACATTGATTACACAATATAAGAATTATTCATCCCTGCTTTCTCTCGCTTTGACAAACATGTAATCACATTTTTTTTCATTCTCGCTTACCACATAAGTGTTGACAACAGCTTGAACATATCTCCATGCTCCAGGTAACAGATTCAGTGTCGGTTCTTTTGGCAAAGTAAGCCCCAGTTCCTCAAATGACTGATTTATCCTCTTATTTGGTGAATGCTTACTTTGTTATTTATTATTATTGACTCTGTTCATGTCACAGCAATTAGTTCAGGTATGAAACACCACTTCGAGATCAAATGTCACAGTGTACAGTAGCTTGAAATATTCGATAGTTAAATAGAATGTCAGGTAGATAAATCTTTTCTGGGTAAATCCTCGTAACACCACAGTGACCGGTAGTTGGAAATGTTAAATTTTATAACTTCGCCACAGCGGGCTGAATGTACATAAAAATGGTAAAGAAATCTGGGTAGCTGTCGTGAAACATTCAAAATCCACATATATAAATTAAAAAGTAAATGTAAAGCCTAACGAATTAATTCAATAAAAGGAAAGAGGAATGGTAAAAGAACAGTGCTGTCACAATGGCGTACAAAAATCCCCCTTTTTCTACTTCGTCTGCATAATTGTAACGCTTTCACGTTTACTAGTAAAGCCTACAGCAGCATACCCGCGTTTCTAAAAATAAAACGTGTACTGTATTTCTTAGAAAACCTTGAGATACGCACACTGCTTAATGACCTAGATAAAATACTAGCATTAATGTCATTATATACACTGCGTAAAGAAAAGACAGACGAGCTTAGAAGAGAGAGAGAGAGAGAGAGAGAAGGAGGAACGCATGCAATACTACCACAGTCTCGCGATTAATAGTAACGCCAATCCCACGCGTAAGGCATGAAGCACTAACTTTTTTTCAAATAAACAGTGACAAAAAACACTACCAATACACGGTTAGGTTTTGAAAACATGATTAATGCTTATTAGGAAACATGACATTCTACTGTTTTATGTCTGAAATCCTGACATTAGTCTGACAGAACAGTCGAAAAGGCAGGACAGGTGGCGGTTCTAAATCGAGAAAAAAAAAAACAAACAAAAAAACAAATACACGACTATCCTAGATTAATACATATTTGTAACGAAGCCACTTGACTCCATTAAATTTATATATTTGGGTGCCTTAGGACTTGCTGACAAAGAATATGTTAAGTGTTATGCACATAGTCTAGTAATTAACAAATTATAGCCAAAATATTATAAGGGTGTTGTCTGACAGCACCAGATCATATTTGCTCATGTTTGGATACTGCTTTAGGGGAATGAGGCCACTACGTTAAATCCGATTTGATTGGTTAGAATTATATGTAAGGCGAAACATGATTAGTCGACTGCAAATACTATTTTTGGTTGTTAAGGGAAACGTAGGAAGGGTAAATTTTTTTCAAAAGCTTTTGTAAACATGGTCCCATTGGCTAGACCAGTTGATATAGTCAATCAGGAGCGTCAGTTCAGTGCCACTTTTTGAAATTAAACTGTGTAAAAGCAAGTGCGTTGAGATCCAGCTCATATTTTTCTAATAAAAGCCTGGGACAGAGGCAGATCGGAATTGTGCCATAACTCATCGCCAGTCAACGTATTTGTTTAATATTTCCATGAATTGTGGTAAGCTAGATCTATTTGATATCTTGTTGATGAAAATTGAATGTGAATTGATAATTTATGTCTATATGTGTGTGGTTCAGTAACAATAAACAGAGGCAAAACCTCGATATGGCTCCACCATGAATAAAACTTGTCGGAGAGGAATATATCTACATGGGATGGCCAAATAGTACTATGACACCTATCTTATTGAATAGAAGGAAATAATGCTGGAATTGCAGAGGCGTTGTAACCATTAGGGAGAGGAATACTGCTGTATATTGTTCATGAGAAGCTAACAGTTGGCCTACCGCGCTGAACTCGGTGTTTGTTATGTATTGTGCTTCAGTGTGGAAATAGATTATAAATTAGTTCTGAAGTAGGAGGTACAACCTTCTTGTTTCAGGGACCGTGGTCCTAACGTATTGAAGCAGCACCTGGTCTGAGTTTTGCTGAATCCAGAGGCTGGTAGCATACTCCTTGGTCCAGATAGCGACCAGTATTGTTTCTCAAGGAAACGGTGAAGCAAGCGAGCAGTGGAGACTGTTTCCTGCCGCCCACACAGAAGTTAAGATTACGTTGGCCAGAGCAGCTCAATCTTGTGCATACCCCCCCTCTAAAAGTGACTTTACCTTAATTCAAGAGGGACATTTATTTGTTTCAAATCAAAAGAAACTGTGAACCTTACCAATATTATTTCCACCAGAAACAAACACTTGAAGTCATGATGACAAACAACAACATAGCTTGAATAGCCAGTATTACCTCATAGTACTACAGCACAACTTACACACATATTGCAATAATAATATATGTCAATACAAAGATCCTATCTATAAATTGTGTACATACAACTTGTGATTACATTTGATTGTGATTCCTGGTTCACTTTGTAGTTGAATCAGGATATCTAGTATTGAAAGGAATTAATACATATTTTTAAAAGTTATCCTTGACTTATTAAGATAGTCTTATAGAGTGTTATATGTATGTGAGTGTCACAGTGTTGTAAAGTGTTGTGGATCGAATTGGATTGTTTATCTGTCTGTTGGTTGTTGTGAACATACAATTCATCATTATCATAACCCTAGACATTCAACGTAGTCATCACAATATTCCAGAATAAGTCTGACTGAGGTATAAATGTGGTAGCAAAGTAAAGTCATCTGCAATACACCACACTTATTAGATACAGATACCTTCACAGCTGATCTCAGTCGGTACACTAAGTCCCCTATAAATATTTATAACATCCCACTTTACCACAGTAGCTAACTGTCCAGTTATTGTTATTCTTAGTGTCATATATTTGTCCGCTCTCTCTCTTTAAGTGAAACAAGAGGCCAACCAGGTCAACCTTGGAGACTCGATATATTTTACATAAGAATGTTTCTTCTTGTATTTGTTGGACTAGACTTAGACCCTTTCTCAGATTAAGGTGCAGGCCGCTAGTAGGTTTTAGGTTGTGACCCGTACTAAATTTATAGGAAGAAAAAATGCAACATTTAACCACAATTTGTATTCTATCCTAAAAATAACCCGCGAAGAGGTATAATTTAATATCCACTCGGCTATTAAATTTACTTAGAAAAACACAAGTGTATATCTTATTTATCGTTTAACAAAAACCCCCGTGAAATAAGCGCTAGTCATTTATAAATTTGCTCATAATGAATTAGAAATAAATATTTATTTCGCCAGTACTCATAATGAATAGTGCATTTACTAGTTGACCAAAATATCTCTTACTAGTTAATAGCAAGTAATTAAATTAAAAAGTTAGCTCTATGTTGTTTTAATTCGCTTGTCAATTAGCACAAAAATCCAAGGGAAATATCATGACGGACTTTAAAAATTAAATACTCAACACAGAAAAATCTTAGTGAAATATAATGCCGGACTTAACAATTAAATCACTCAAGAGTCTATTATAAATATTTACCGCAACACAAAATGACTATCTCCAATCGAAAAAACTAAGAAATTCCATTGTTATAATGGATCTAGAATATCGAAGCTAGACGTCTGAAAATTTGTGGGTACTAGATAAACTGAGTTTGAAAGCTGGAATATATATATATGAAATAGACAAAAAGTCGCTGACCAGTGTGAGACATAACACCTTTCGGGAATTCCGTGGTCAGATTCTGAATGAAAGCTAAATTTGCCACTTTCGCCGCCCGCTAGACGTGGTCCCACGAGCAAATCGTCTCTTTGATCACGTCTCGTCCGCAGCTTAATTACATTCCGAACAAACGGATATGGGGGTGGGGGGGGGGAGGGGGTTAACTGTAATTATTTCCCCTTGACCACCAATGTAACTAACAAAAGTACGACTTTTGAATAATCACCCTTGATTTTCTTCATAAGCTTATCTCCCCCTTTTCTCTTTCTACGTGCATCTATCAAAAGGTACAACTTTTGAATTATCGCTCTTGATTCTACAAATATACGACCCATCCCCTCTCTATACACGTGAAACGGTCTGATTTTAAACATTCCTAGTGCCTGTTAGGACAATAGAGAAAAGACAAAAATAAGGCGTGGCAAAATTATGAATGAAATAGATGAATGAATCGGAGTTAGGGGTACTGCGTTAACAAAACGTGCCTAACTAATAAGGGAAGAAAAGGTGGAAAACAGGTGGAAGCAAAAACGTGTAGATATCATGTAATATATTTACATAACTCTCTGTCACAGTACCTGTAATTTGTTTAAGCGCTGACTACGTCTTTCATTGTATTTTAAAAGCGGCCATAGATGCTTTGGAGCATTGTGTGACAGGATTTTTTTAATAAACTTCCCTTTGCTAAAGATGAAGCGCTTCCTGACGGGTAATATTTGAAGCTAATTATATAAATCTATAGAATGTGATTGGTGTTTATAAGCAACAAGGCGCATTGCGAGTTTTTGAAGTGAGTGGAGCCTTTTTGTGTTGGAGACGGTACAACCATCCCAGATTGTGGAACAATAGTCTAGATGCGTTTGTATATGAGATATGTAGAACATTTTCCTTGCCTCCTCATCCAGGAAATGTTTAATTTTGCCTAATTGGTAAACTATCTGTGCTGTTTGCTTTGTGAGTGCATGTACATGTGGGTTCCAACTTAGGTGTTGGTCAACAGTGAGATCTAGAGTTCTGTGTTCATTTACGTTTTCAATTCGTGACGTTCCAATGTAGAGCTGAAGTGTTGTTTTTTTGCGACTTTTGTAGTTTTTGTCTGGTTGATATTAACATACATTTTGTTTTACTAATATTTACTTGCATGCGATTCTCGTTGCTCCACTTAATAAGATTATGTGTATCATTTTGTAAAGATTGTTCTAGTGTGGTGCAACTTTTATCACTTGTATATACAGTACAGTCATCGGCAAACATGTCACATGATGAGTGTTTGAAGTATAGAGGAAGATCATTATTGTATACGGTAAAGAGAAGAGGGCCGAGAATAGAGCCCCGATGAACACCTGTATTGACAACGGTTGGGTTTGACAAGGAATTATTGTAAGACACTATTTGTTGTCTGTCTGACAGGAACGATTTAATTAACTAACTTTACCAGCTTAATATTTACTTTCATTGTTTCTAATTTTCTGATTAAAATAACGTGATCTATCATATCAAATGCTTTTTTTTGAAGTCTACAAATATTGTTCAACATATATTATCGTTATTGATGTTTAGGTGCCAATTGTCTATCATCTTTGTTAAGGCTGAGTGCCATGAGTGCTTTGGCCTAAACCCCGACTGATTGCCGATTAACAGGTCATTATTGACTAGGTATTGTAGTGTTGTTTTGTGGATGTGTTTTTCAAGTGGTTTGGACAACGACGATACAAGAGAAATGGGCCTATAATTACCAAGGTTACTACTATCAGATGAACATGGTGTCGCGGCGCCAATGCAAAGTATGTAACAGGGTTGGTTATACTTTGGTGGAGTCACTAGGTGGCAGATGGCAGGCCTAGTGATGTAATTCAAGTTTTACAAATTCCCTTTTATTTATCTTCCAAGTTATTGGTTATAGATGTGTGTGTACTGGCCATCTCCGCCAGATATGTTGATTCTTGGATGAGACACTTTTCCTTCTTTATTCAACTCAGAATCTGTTCCGTTCCTTCTTTGATGTTACTAGTGACTTCGTATAGTGGTAGTTTTAAATAGACATGGCCTACATACAGCAACGATCAAAAGATGAAATCAAATCTATGCGTATCCTTCAAAACATTTATTTACATGGTACTATTACCCAGCATGGCAAGTAATTCAAATAATAGAGCTCGCACATAATCATATCAGAGGTACTTCGTACATAAGCTTTATATCTCGTGAACATACATATTCTTCCTTAGACATTTTATCATCTCCATTAGACTTTCTTAAAAACGGATAGACTTAATAAATTTAGCCAGCAGGTGGGCTTGAACATCAATTTAAAGAAGTCTGAGGTCATGACGCTCAATGTGAGCAACCCTGAGCCCATATCAGTAAGGAATCAGCAACTGGTACAGACAGATACCTTCACATACCTAGGAAGCATAGTAACACCAGACGGTGGGGCAGGCAAAGACATCAACATCAGAATGAATAAGGCAAGAACAGCCTTCTTTAGCCTAAATAACATCTGGAAGTCCTCCCAATACAGCACAAGCACAAAATTAAGATTATACCAGAGTTGCGTGCTTTCTGTGCTTCTCTATGGTGCGGAATGCTGGAGAGTCACAGAGAAGGAAATGTCGAAATTGTCCTCTTTTCACACAACATGCCTAAGAAAAATTCACCGAATCTTTTGGCCGAATACCATCACCAACCAAGATCTGCTTACTCGTAGCAAGCAAGAGGACATGCACACCATCATATCTGGCAGACGCTGGAGCTGGGTTGGTCATGTCCTCAGAAGAGACCCCGATGCCATCACAAGAACAGCTATGCTTTGGACCCCTGAAGGAAAGCGAAAGAGAGGCCGACCAAAAACAACTTGGCGGAGGACTGTGGAGGCTGAGATGCAAAAAATGAACCAGAGTTGGGGCACTGTACGAAGGATGGCCACCGACCGTGCAAAGTGGAATCAATTTGTTGTTGCCCTACAAGACGCCACTAGGCGTGATGGCCACTGACTGCTTTGACGGTCGGTGGCTAAGGATCGAAGAAGAAGAAGAAGATTAGACTTTCTTAGTCTTCCCAAAATCTGTTACTGTTGTTTCTTAATTTCTGTGCTCCATATCAGCATTTCATACTCATTGTATATGTACTTATATTCTCCCTGACAAACTAGTCAGACCTGTCTCTACTACAGTTCCTGAAAGCAAAATTCAACTCATACATAACATATCAAGGTTCCCAGTCCTATACTTACAAGCGAGAGCATGTTGGCGGTTCTCATATGGAAGTCGACTCTCACAGTCGCTTAAATGTCGTATCTATTTCTGAATAGATCATACTTTGCTTTTCGTGACTTCACGATGATACATATAGTTTTCTTCTTTTGGTCCATAACCATTCATTTATTTATAAATAGTCGTAATGTGCTTGACCACTTGTTACTTCGTAAATGGTCGCAATATCTTCATATCACCTGTTTTCTTCACTTGGTCATAAAGTGCTCATAGCGACTTGTCGACATTGTGCTTCTGTGTTACCTCTCCTGTATATAAAATTCTACCTCGTGTAAATTATAAATTCAGTCAATACTTACAGCCAAATCGCTGAATTCCTTATGAAATACACTTTCTACAACTCACTGTGTCTATAAGTAACTTCTTAATCATATACCACTGGCTAGTGATGGCGGAAATTCTGAATATCTCTATATACCTATTCTCTATCTGTAACACCACAGAAAGTACATCTTGTCAGCCCAGCGATCACACCTTCCTTCTTCAAGCACAAACTCAGGACTGCCCCAATGACCTCTGGTAATTTTTCCCTGGTGTGTTTTTCTCGCCACTTCTGATTCGCTGCTCTAAATGTTTTCACTTAAATTTATTGGTCGAGTTTTTTATTTACAGCTCAAGACAATTACTCACTTTTAGTTAACGCGAGCCGATTTACTGAACTGTTGTCTGTTATTTCCATACATTATTTTCTTCCCTGTGAGCTGTCTTAAGCGTTTATCTGACCTTGCCAATAGCATGAATAATGCTTGGGCAAACCCCACGGCGACAATGGTTTGAGAAGTGGGTATAAAGACAGATAGAGATAGACAGAGATAGTCAGAGAAATATACAGAGAGAGAGAGAGATAGAGAAAGACGGAGAGAGATAGACAGAGAAAGATAGAAAGAGAAAGAGAGAGAGAAAGAGAGATAGAGCTTTATAAATTAATCACATGGTATCTAAAGAGTGTGGACACTAGAAGAGTGGGGACCGTAAGAAATGAAACGGTGTAATCACCAAGGCCTGTCGACATGGTTATTACTGAATCAATATTGTCCCTACAGAACCTGGGGTCTGATCTTAAGGATTGCAGATTAGGACCAGTTAACCATACCGTGCATGTCGTAATGAACGAAAAAGGAAGGTTGTGCGCGGGACTAGCGACGTCTTCACATAAAGAAATGAAGTATGTGAATTTCTCTTTCTTTCACCTTTCAAATCCACAAACTTATGCCAAGTCTTCCTGTCACGTGCCATCCGTTTAAAGTCTTTTCATGTCTTCTTCTTCTTCATCTTCTCCATGTCTGTCTACAGTTTTCTTTGGTCTTCCTCTTCCTCTCTTACTCTGTGGATTCCAGAACAGGAACAGTCCTGTAATACTACCAACAGTTTTTCTCAGTGTGTGTTATTTCCATCTCCAGCGTCTTCTTCTCATCTCTTGTTCCACTGTCACGTGTCTAGTTCTTGTCAATAGTTCTACATTAGTGATCTTGTCATACCACTTGAATCCTTATATTCTACGCAAGCATCCATTTATGAATGTCTGTCGCTTTTTGATATGTAAATGTGTATAATTTAATATACGCGATTTTGCTTTGCTGATTTAGTCGTAGTTAAGACATTTCATTTTTCTCTCATGTAATCGTCTCATTTCTATAATTTCTCTAATACATTTTCCAATGACATTAATCACTTTCTTTGTTACGCGAATGGTAGCAAGAATATATTTATTTGATAAGTAATTCCCTCGGCAGTCGCTGCTACATTTATGAGTCGCCTCCGTCTGAATCTTGAAGCATGAATGGAAACATTTGTCGTGCCCATGCTGGTAGTTATTCATACCATAATGTCTACGATTACTATGCATCGATTGCTTGACTGCGGCAATTGACCTTACAAGTCGACACATATTAGTAGATTCGGGTCGTCAAATCGTTCAGACGATACTGAACTAGAAATATGTTCAATGGCTTTATCTCTCCTCTCTTTCTTTCTTTTTACAGTTTATCAACCCGCTTCTTGGATTGTATTTCTTGCCTTCAACTTGCAATGTCTTCGTAGCGGCATTAGTCGCTACAATAATTACTAGAAAAATTGTCGTTTTGTGCAGAGATTAATGCGTTAATTAATTTGTTTGTTTATCTAAAAATCTAATTTAGATGCACAATACAGAATAATATCCCGGTATAAATGAAATGGCACCTTATGATTGAAAGCACCGTGCCTCGAAGGAATGAAGTCAACGAGTTTTAAAATAGTTTGGTTATGAATATATAAGGTTCTAGCTAGGTTTCGCGTGTTATTCGCGTCTGCCACTTCTTACCCGGATCTGTGCAAGTGGTCATTTTGTTCATTCTGAAACTGACAGCAGCGACATCAGTTACTGGGTATGTTATTTTTATTTATTTGTTTTGTTTTTATATCTTTTAATTCGATCTCGCGTTATTTCTTTTCTGTTTTCGTTTGCCTGTCCTTGCGGAAGACTCTTGTTCGCAGTGTAAGCAGTTTTCTGTGTCCTCTTGTCTAAAGAGGAAGCATTAGCTATATTCGTGTACCCCATCATTTATGAATAGACGAGCGTCTGATTGGCAGAGTGGTTAGAGCGTTGGTCTCTCGCGGCAAGGGTGCTGGGTTCGATTCAGAGTATCTACCCCCTCCAGTCTACCCAGCTGTAAATGGGTACCTGACTCTGCTCTTGAGTTAGGGAAGGAAAGGATAGCGAGGATGAGAACTGGTCACCCCACCTATCGATGGTGGACCAAGTATAGTGAAGTCTCTAACACTACACTAGCTTACAGCAGTATATGATATACTACCTTTGTGAATAGATACCGTTTCCTGATATATGTGCACGTCTTGCAGAGAATGTATAGTTTGTAGACTGGCATATGTTATTTGATGGTTCGTAAGAATAGTTTGCTTCTTGGTATGAAATCTTTCTTGAGAAATATACCTAGTTGATCTGTAGGCGTGGTGTGTTTTGTTACTATCTATGGCTTATTCGTGGGTGGTTAGTTTTTTGATCCTCGTAAAAAACTAACCCCCCCCCCCAAAAAAAAAAAAAAGAATTATTGGTTCAAGGACCATTCGAACTCTATTTTCAGCTCAGTCTATTGACAAAACAAAAGTCTGTGTCGACAGTTGAGAAAATTCTATACTATTTTCTCTGTACCTAATATCCGCCTGTCCCAGCTTTTGTTTATGTAGACACGCTTCTGTCTAAACTGGTACTCATTTTTTGATGCCAGTAATTATAAAGATGCGCGTTTGTCAACTTTAATTGATAATGGCTGGCAAGTTGCTGCTTGGGGTTTTTTTTTTTTAGGCAGTGATCATTATGGTCGTTTGTCAGTGTCTTCTTTCTCAAAGTAGGTTCCTACTTGCTAATATTCACCATAACCATCTTTGCCCGCCTCACAACG
The DNA here is from genome assembly GCA_024509875.1 of Oreohelix idahoensis. NCBI lineage: Eukaryota > Metazoa > Mollusca > Gastropoda > Stylommatophora > Oreohelicidae > Oreohelix > Oreohelix idahoensis. The sequence goes on along the minus strand of JAMPIV010013030.1, from coordinate 532,519 downwards.
CGTGTCCGGGAAAACTCAAAACTCACAATGAAGACCAAAGCTGTGGTATTTAATGCCTGCGTCGCCAGCACGCTTCTATAGGGCAGCGAAACATGGACAATATGGACAATATATGCTAAGCAAAGAAAAAAAAACATCTCACTACCTTTCATCTACACCATATCCTTGGTATTTCATGGATGGACAAAGTGACAAATGTCGAGGTGCTGCCGCATGCTGGTTTTCAAAGCATGTAGCTATACACTGGGCGAGTGAGACCAATCCTAGAATATGGTTTTGCAGCATGGTCAACAGCAGCTAAGTCAAACTTTGAAAAAATAAAGATAACCCTAAACCTAGAAAATGAACGGGGAGAGGGGGGAATGAAGTCAACAACATTTTGAAGAGGTGGAAAAGATTACACACATCCAGCCAATGGATGATAGGAGAGATTGCAAGCCGAGAAATGTATGAGGCTGACAGACCACCCAATGTACCAGAGAAGTAATGGACTTGGAAGGGGAAGACTGACCGCTGATTTCTTTGACCATATTCAGGTTGACGTCTGAGGGTGAACGAAGAAGAAGAAGACAGAGCAGACAACGCTGGCTTGGTCATGTCCACCACATGGAATTTGGTCGCATCCCCAATGATATTTTATATGGACAACTGGCAGATGGAAAAATATCAGCTGAGCGACTGCAGCAGAAGTTCAGAGATGTGTATGTGTGTGTGTGTGTGCAAGATAGACATTAGGGCACTGGACATAAATTCAGCAACTTGGAACGATGAAGCTGCCGATCGCACCACGTGGCAGTGCTCCTTACGGCGCCACCTCAGATCCGGCAAAAATAGGCTATTGCAACAAGCGGAAGAGAAAAGCTGCATAGGGCAGAGCAATTGTTAACATATCTGATCCGTCACCTTTTGTGAATAATTAAACAATGGTTTTAGCCCGTTCAAGCCCCCAGCTGGTGTAATCCAGCGAAATTCTTTTATTTATAAGTACTTGCTCTATAGATGTAAATATATATATTTACAGAAAGACAGAGAGAGACAGAGAGAGACAGAGAGAGAGACAGAGAGAGACAGAGAGAGACAGAGAGAGACATAGACAGAGAGAGAGAGACAGAGACAGAGACAGAGAGAGACAGAGAGACAGAGAGAGACAGAGACAGAGACAGAGAGAGACAGAGAGAGACAGAGACACAGCGAGACAGAGAGACAGAGAGAGACATAAACAGAGAGAGACAGAGAGGCAGACATAAAGACAGAGACAGAGAGAGACAGAGAGAGACAGAGAGAGAGAAACAGAGAGAGACATAGAGAGACAAAGAGAGACAGACATAGAGACAGAAACAGAGACAGAGAGAGACAGAGAGAGACAGAGAGAGACATAGACAGAGAGAGACAGAGACAGAGACAGAGAGAGACAGAGAGACAGAGAGAGACAGAGACAGAGACAGAGAGAGACAGAGACACAGCGAGACAGAGAGACAGAGAGAGACATAAACAGAGAGAGACAGAGAGGCAGACATAAAGACAGAGACAGAGAGAGACAGAGAGAGACAGAGAGAGAGAAACAGAGAGAGACATAGAGAGACAAAGAGAGACAGACATAGAGACAGAAACAGAGACAGAGAGAGACAGAGAGAGACAGAGACAGAGAGAGACAGAGAGAGACAGAGATAGACAGAGAGAGACAGAGAGACAGACATAAAGACAGAGACAGAGAGAGACAGAGAGAGACAGAGAGAGACAGAGAGAGACAGAGACAGAGAGTGACAGAGAGACAAAGAGAGACAGAGAGACAGACATAGAGACAGAGAGAGACAGAGAGAGAGACAGAGAGAGACAGAGAGACAGAGAGACAGAGACAGAGAGAGACGGAGAGAGACAGAAAGAGTGAGAGAGACAGAGATAGAGAGAGACAGAGAGAGACAGAGAGAGACAAAGTAACGGAGAGATAGAGAGAGATAGAGACAGAGAGACATAGAGAGACAGAGAGAGGCAGAGAGACAGAGAGAGACACAGAGAGAGGCAGAGGCAGAAAGAGACAGAGAGACATAGACACAGAGAGAGACAGACAGAGACAGAGACATAGAGAGACATAGAGAGACAGAGAGACAGAGAGAGACAGAGAGAGAGACAGAGACATAGAGAGAGACAGAGAGAGACACAGAGAGAGGCAGAGAGAGACATAGACAGACAGAGAGACAGAGAGAGACAGACAGAGAGAAGAGAGACAGAGACAGAGAGAGACAGAGAGAGACAGAGAGACAGACAGATAGACAGACAGAGACAGACAGAGAGACAGACACAGAGAGACAGAGACACAGACAGAGACAGACAGACAGAGAGACAAACAGAGAGACAGACAGAGACAGACAGAGACAGTCAGAGAGAGACAGAGAGAGACAGAGAGACAAACAGAAAGACAGACAGAGAAAGGCAGAGAGACAGACAGAGAGAGACAAAGAGAGACAGAGAGACAGACAGAGAGAGACAAAGACAGAGAGACAGACAGAGAGAGAGACAGACAGAGACAGAGATAGACAGAGAGACAGACAGAGAGAGACAGACAGAGACAGAGAGAGACAGAGAGAGACAGAGAGACAGACAGAGAGAGACAGAGAGAGACATAGATAGAGAGAGACAGAGACAGACAGACAGAGACAGACAGAGACAGACAGAGAGAGACAGAGACAGACAGAGAGACAGACAGAGAGAGACAGAGACAGAAAGAGACAGAGAGAGACATAGAGAGAGCGAGAGAGAAGAAACAGAGGAAGAGACAGAGAGAAAGAGAAAAGAAGGGTAACTTAAGAAGACCGTGATAATGACGTCATGTAACGTCTTACGTTTAGTTCAAAAGTATAGACATACAGACAGATAGATAGATAGATAGATAGATAGATAGATAGATAGATAGATAGATAGATAGATAGATAGATAGATAGATAGATAGATAGATAGATAGATAGATAAATAGATAGATAGATAGATAGATAGATAGATAGATAGATAGATAGATAGATAGATAGATAGATAGATAGATAGATAGATAGATAGACAGACAGATAGATAGACATACAGATAGATAGATAGATAGATAGATAGATAGATAGATAGATAGATAGATAGATAGATAGATAGATAGATAGATAGATAGATAGATAGATAGATAGATAGATAGATAGAAACTACTGCAGTTTGACCACTGTATACACGGAAGTTTTCGCATCATCGCAGCCACTCAACCTGGATTTTAAAAAATAAAAAATAAAAGAATTTGATGAACTTTACTATTAGATGTATGTATTTTTTCTTTATTCAAGGAAGGAAATGAGAAACAAGGTGTGATAAAATTTGGGAAATATTAATTCTCATTTTGTGATGGTTTTTTTTCTTTCTGTCTGCCTTCCTGTCTGTCTCTGTCCGCCCGTCGGTACGTACGCTTTTCTTTGTTTGTTTGTTTGTTTCTTTCACCTGTCTGCTTCCCTGCCTGTCTTTTTTGTCTATCTTTTCTTTGATTGTCTGTATTTCATTTTTCTATCTTTCTTCCTGTCTGTCTTTTTTCTTTTCTGGATTGTGTATTTTTCTATATTTCTTTGTCGTTTTCATTTGTCTGTCTTTCTTTCATTATTTGATTTGTTTGTCTTTCTTTCATTATTTGATTTGTTTGTCTTTCCGCCTGTATTTCTTTATGTCTTTCTTTCTTTGTATCTTTCCGTATCTGTGTCTTATTCCATCTGTCTTTCTTTCATAGTTTCGTATGACTCTATCTGTCTTTCTTATAGTTTCTTATTTTCTCTCTACCTTTGCGTCATTATTTTTCTCTCAATCACTTGTTTTCTTTCTACCTGTTTATTCCTCAGCCATGTCTCTGTCTGCCTGGCTTTCTTCCCTGCTTCCTTTCTGTTTTCGTGCGATAGTTTGATAAGTTCACGATAACACCAGTTCCATTGCCAACTTTCTCGATTTTACGTTACGTTTGCTTGACACGCGCAACATAAAATTACGTCTACTCATTCTCTCGGTTACTCGAGAATAAGACCACATCTCCGATTCTTCCATCCCGCGAAAATAGTGAGCAGCAAAGATATCTGGCTTCGTTCTTAGAGGCTCGAACAACCGCCATTTCTCTAGTTTGCTTGAATAGCAAAAGATCTGGTGTCTAGCCAAAACATACTACCAATTCGTAATGGGGTGAAAGAGGTTGCTCGGCTTTCAAACGGTTCTCGCGACCAGACTAGCGAACGTCTCCAAGCAGTTAGCGGACCGCTGACTTGCTTAACCGTAGACAGAGCGCGGCTAGAAACGGTCTGGTGCTTTGTAAACTGGCGGGGGGAACTTTGACTGCTTTTCTTTCAGTTTCTGTTACGTGAATTCGGACAGTAAGACACCCGTGATTCAAAGTGGTAATTGATAAAGTGTGAGTGAACTATTTTAGAGGTCTTCTTGTGTTGGCCCGGCGCGAGAACTAAGTTAGTGTTGTATGTTAGACTGCACTGTTTTAGGTTTATTCTGATGATATTGTTTTCTGGGCATGTTAGAGATTCAACTGACACATTTTAAATCTAACCTTGGACATATTGTCTGGGTGGAGAGGTGTGTATCTATTGTGTTTAAAAATGGAACTAGTGGATAATTAACAGTAATAGATTGCTGCAGTTTAACGAGAGTGATTGTGTGTATAAAATAAATAGCGAGTGCTGTGGTCTAACGAAATAAAAATTGTAAATATTATTTACAAACATCGACGTGTGGGCAAACTTCGAATTTTGATTCATTTAATGAATTCAGATTCCTAAATTTCTGTATGATCTGTGATTTTGAACCTGGCTGGATTTACTGCTGACTAAAATGAAAAAGGTTAGTTTTATAGAATTTTGTATAATTTATGTTTGCTATATATTTTTGTGTTGTTTATACTACAACATAATTTTGTATGCTATATAATTTATTTGTACTGTGTTGGCCCCAGAGGTCTCTGAGATGACAAGGACAGAATGGGCCTAATGCTACCTCTTACGACATGTCACATGCAACTAGTAGGCCTATGTGGTTGCGCATATAGCTGGCAATCTCATCATGCTAAATAAATTGCTATTGAAACAATTGCTGTAAGAGCATGTGCATGCTTCGTTGTAGGCTTCTTGATGGGGACCAACAGTTATTATGGCTGCCTGCTCCACATGGAGCGAAAAGGGAAAGATAATGATGATGATTAGGCCTATCTCGTATGGTTTACAGGGTGTCACATTGTGTATAGGCCTATTGTATAAATTGTTAATGTCTCAAAGAAACGTGGCGCACAATTTACGTATTTCGTATAGTTTATATGTATAGTATAGATTGCGTTTGCGGTATAGTTTATGTGACGTTATTGCCTCCCCTGCTTTGCAGTAGTGGTCCAACAGTGGCCAAAACTCAAGAGTATCTAATATGGGCTTCAAAGGTGTCTACCTTCGCACAAGATTACTCTTGGCAGAGATGTAGATAGAAGAAACAAAATGCTTCTATCTCCAGTGAGTCTTCACAAGATATTCAGATACGCGAAAACAATGCTGCTTTTGCTGAGCACGTTAATTCTAGAATCTGCCGACAACTTTTGTGAAGGAATTAATCACTTATTAATTTCAGCTCGTTCAAGCCCCACCACCACTCAGTGGAATCCTTACTATTCTGGTATAGCTCTGTTTAGAGTGCGTGTAGTAATTTGACTGAGACAAACATGCAGTAACTTTAAAATGATTAAATCGAAGTTGAATTTGTAACATTACAAATAACAAAATTTAATAATCACTTAAGTTTTAATAGTTTGAAAATAATTTGAATAGTTTAAAAGAAAGGATTCATCATTGATAGATGATAGAATTCTTATGAAGGAAGTTCACTTTGGCAGCGTATATTTTTCACTTAGCTGTCAATAGTAGTTTCTGGTCCCGGTGTTGGGTTCTGTTTACACTGCTCTCGCTCGTCGCTGGTCGAGGTTAAAGGCGCCGCACGTTCCTAGAACGTCAAGGAGTAACGGCCAAGCTGGTCCTGCGTCTGTCTGTAAGACCCTCTTATGATGACGTGTCGCACAACGTCAATCCACTTCTACCTTCACTTGGTTCCAGAGATAGTACTTTCTGCTGGTACCACCAATAACTATGAGAAAGAATAGAAACGAAACGCACTTCTGAGTATTGCGTTTTCCACCCCATGATTATGGGTCCCTATCTTCCCACTCCACCATCCCATTTATCTCAGAATTTACCCTCGATGAGAATTAAATTTAATCCCTCGTGTTAAAACTTTCTTTACATTTAAATTGAATAGCTTTAAAAGGTTAATAATACAGATAGAGTCTGTTTACATTTACATCTCCACTGATTAAAAAGTGTTCACAATATAAATTGAATATGTCTTCATTTATGTTTACACTGATTGAAAAGTTTGAAACTTTCATTAATTTTAAAATGAATATGTTTATATAGACATTTACTCTGCTTGCAATTGTAAGTATTATACCTAAAATGTACATCATGTCTTTCATCTTTCCCTCCGTGCTCCGTATGGAACTTGGGACTACTTTCTGCTTTTAGTTCTAATTAAGAAACTAGCAATAAAGCAATCACCAGCCGGTGCAGTGGTGGTTCATGAATCATCATTCTATACGCTGAGGTTGCCAGCCTCACATGACTTGGACATCCACTAGCGATTTTCACATATTAAAATTCACATCGTAATATATATATATATATATATATATATATATATATATATATATATATATATATATATAATATATATATATATATATATATATATATATATATATATATATATGTTAGTTCACATGTTAGTAATATAAAATGTAAAATGACAACTTACGCCAATCCTGGCTCACAGACATTTTGCTCAGATGAATAAAAGAGACTTGAATCGGCCTCTTACACGCGTCTGGGGAGTCTTTAATTTAATGTTCCCTCTCTGACTTCGTGTGTGGTCCTTCAGTTTCCTCAGTTCCGGTTTCCTTCTTTAATAAGAAAGATATTTCCTGGGCTGTGAAAGTCCGTCCAAAATTCTCCAATAAAAGGTGTCCGGTATGTTAAGAAGGAATTCTGAATTCTAGGCTTCACTTCTAGCAAGGTCTGGTATCTTGGCAAGCGATCTTCACAGTAGAATAACACTGAAACGTTTCAGGTTATATTCCCGGTCTCCCGCGCATCTGTTTGTTATGGAGTTAAATAAACAACCCAATCATTTTCAAACAGGCGGGTGAAGGATGTGGTACTTTCAAAATATTCCACGTGAAATAAGGTGCGTACAGCTAAAGGTCACGTATTACCATATATGGCAATAAGATATACGATGCCTTGCGTACAGACTCGCGAACATGTCGTTAACCTCATATGACAACGTGTGTCAAAAGTAGCAATTCATTACTTTATCAGAAAGTAATCTCTAATCGGTGTCTGTCCATAAGTTGTCTCTCCGTATTCCAAGCTTTGGTGATGCGCGCACCCGTCTTATCGGTGATTAGGCAGATATCGCTGGGCGATATACGTGTTAATCCGTAGCGGCCAATTGGTACAAGGGAATTTTACCAACCTGCCACTCGTAATATTATCTCTATCTCTCTCTGCAAATGTGAGGTGTTTATCATCCACAAGGAGTGTCAGATAACAGGCAAGACACAATATACTGAAAGTAATGAAAGAATACTTGAAAATATAAACTATCTGCTACATAGTATAGAAAGAAAGAAAGAAAGTGCGACAATCGAAAGCACGCAATAAAATCAGTACCACAAATGCACCGATTACTGCGGAGTGAAACAGAGATGAAGAGAGGCGCCCCATTCTGTCACAGTTTATGCCATATGTGTGTGTAGTTCAGTTTATCAATTTCCTGTGTTTAGCTAATGTTTATTATGTATGGTGTGCATGTAATACTATTTATAGATTATAGTTTGTAGATGTGGTACAGTTTACTATGATTGAACAACTGTACCATAAACCAACAGTTTGAATGCGCAGAAAGAACATTTCGTGCTAGATGGTAAAGGACAGAGATCTATAACCTTGTTCAGTAGTGTTCCGCAGATAACCGATCAGGCCCCCATCCATCAGCGATACGATTATATATCGCTGTTTTCCCTATCGTTATTTATAAAATAACATCTGGGGGCCTGTGGTGGTACTTATCAGCACCACTGCCCGTAATCATTTATGCCAGCGATATGATTCTAATTACTGTATACCAGGTGTGTCGCCTCTCAAGCAAAAGGATGAGAACCTCTGGCTGGTCTATGGATAACCACATTTAGGTTGTCTGGACGCCTTTGAAGACATTCCCAATGGGAGTAGTGGTTCATTTTTTAATGTCTCTCGCTGGACCCCCGGGAACCAGTTGGTGTAAGATGTATAACTGTTAAAAGTGTTAGCGCTCACTGGTTCCTGTTGTTCATTTGATGTCTCTACTCTTTCTTCATCAAGTGGCCTGACCGGTGGCGTAGGTGACAATGTCGCTCCATAACTTCCTGTCTTCAGTACCGCGTATCAGTACATTTGTTGACTTCTATCCCTGGTATGATAATAAACCATCCAGTATCTTCTCTCTTTATCTTCCTGTATATCTTTTTCCTTAAATCTTTCCTGTTATCACGGTATATTCCCGCTTTCTTCTTCTCATTACATGCCAAAAGAAAGTGAATTGGTTCCGTTTTAGTGTAAGTAATAGAAGAATGGGACATGTCTCATGGAAAGAGGAAAAAATAAAATAAAGAGGTCCTAGAGAACCTAAGACTGAAAACAGAATTAATGAAGGAGATCAAATTAGACAGCTAAAATATTTTGGCCATGTAAAAAGACACAACACCTTAATGAAGACCGTAATAGAAGCAGAGTTGAAGGCAAACGTGCAAGATGAAGACAGCGCTATAAGTTGGAAGATAACATCAAGAGATGGACAGGAAAGAGTCTGTCAGAGTGTACCATCAAGACAAGAGATAGAAGACGTTGGAGATCCATTACAGCCAACTTTCGATGTGAAGATGGCAGCTGATGAATTAAGTAATAAACTTCCTATGTGCCGTGGCTCCTTTGAGAACATCACTACTGGATGCGAAAAAAAACAAAACAAAAAAAAACGTGTTTCATGTTTACCGTGGCCAACAACCTCTGGCACACTTCAGTTTATGGAAAGCGTTTCCATAGCACAGTAGTTATTCCCTCCCCTAGTCTTAGCTGTGTTGTTAACACTCGATGCTATCACCTACAGCACACTCCAATATTTATGCTTTGCCTTAACGTATCATTCACATTACATGTTGTGTTAACTAGCTTTCCCGGGGCCATCATAAATCCATTATCGATCTATAGCTACGGTTTTTTTGTTTCCATCTGGCTGCACTTAACCCTTCACATAACAATTTTTTGTGACTTGAGTGCTAGTTGTTCGTAGACAAAAATTATACATTTGTTTCTGGGAAGAGTTATTGACCAACGCTGACATGGTGTAAGAAAAGGTAATCCTATAGTAGTAATTGCCGTAGGAGAGTGAAGTGTTAGAGACTAGGTCCAGCTTTATGAGGTAGGGGTGACCAACTCCCTTCCTCGATGCCATCGGTTTCCCTAACTCAAGAGCAGAGTCAGGTACACATTTACAGCTGAGTAGACTGGACCGTGGCGTGACCAGGTTTCTACCCCTGATCCCGGTACTGTTGCCGCGTGAGGTAAGTGCTCTCACTGCTTAGAAAATCGGACGTTCTGATGTAAACAAATTGATGGAGGACATTTTTTTGTATATTTTAATGTACGGAATTTTTGAGACGAGAATATTATTTTTCGTATTCTCACGCATGGTCATTACAAGTGGGGGTAAAATACTGAATGAGTGGTCTAATACTGAACGAGTGGTCTAATACTGAATGAGTGGTCTAATACTGAACGAGTGGTCTAATACTGAACGAGTGGTCTAATACTGAACGAGTGGTCTAATACTGAACGAGTGGTCTAATGTCTTTGTTATATTTTCTTCTAGACCAGTGGTTCTCAACGTGGACCATGCCATATTTCTAGGGGGTTACAATAAGATGGTAAAGAACCTTTTTTCCAGCTACCAGCGACTATAAGGAGGCCACAGAGGTAAATGAGTCTCAGAAGGGGAGGGCGGGTGGGGGCCCACAGAGGTAAATGAGTCTCAGAAGGGAGGTCACAGTGGTAAATGAGTCTCAGAAGAGGGGGGGGGGCCACAGTGGTAAATGAGTCTCAGAAGGGGGGGTCACAGAGGTAAATGAGTCTCAGAAGGGGGGGGGGGTCACAGTGGTAAATGAGTCTCAGAAGGGAGGCCACAGTGGTAAATGAGTCTCACAAGGGAGGTCACAGTGGTAAATGAGTCTCAGAAGGGAGGCCACAGTGGTAAATGAGTCTCAGAAGGGGGGGGGGGGGGGCACAGTGGTAAATGAGTCTCAGAAGGAAGGCCACAGTGGTAAATGAGTCTCAGAAGGGGGGGGGGCACAGTGGGAAATGAGTCTCAGAAGGGGGGCCCACAGTGGTAAATGAGTCTCAGAAAGGGGGGCACAATGGTAAATGAGTCTCAGAAGGGGGAGGCACAGTGGTAAATGAGTCTCAGAAGGGGGGGGGGCACAGTGGTAAATGAGTCTCAGAAGTGAGGCCACAGTGGTAAGTGAGTCTCAGAAGGGAGGCCACAGTGGTAAATGAGTCTCAGAAAAGGGGGGGGCACAGTGATAAATGAGTCAGAAGGGAGGTCACAGTGGTAAATGAGTCTCAGAAGGCGGGGGGGGGCCACAGAGGTAAATGAGTCTCAGAAGGGAGGCCACAGTGGTAAATGAGTCTCAGAAGGGAGGTCACAGAGGTAAATGAGTCTCAGAAGGGAGGTCACAGTGGTAAATGAGTCTCAGAAGGGAGGTCACAGTGGTAAATGAGTCTCAGAAGGGAGGTCACAGTGGTAAATGAGTCTCAGAAGGGAGATCACAGTGGTAAATGAGTCTCAGAAGGGAGGCCACAGTGGTAAATGAGTCTCAGAAGGGAGGTCACAGTGGTAAATGATTCTCAGAGGGGGGGGGGGGCCACAGAGGTAAATGAGTCTCAGAAGGGAGGTCACAGTGGTAAATGAGTCTCAGAAGGGGGGCCACAGAGGTAAATGATTCTCAGAAGGGAGTTCACAGTGGTAAATGAGTCTCAGAAGGAAGGTCACAGTGGTAAATGAGTCTCAGAAGGGAGGCCACAGTGGTAAATGAGTCTCAGAAGGGAGGTCACAGTGGTAAATGAGTCTCAGAAGAGGGGCCACAGAGGTAAATGAGTCTCAGAAGGGAGGTCACAGTGGTAAATGAGTCTCAAATGGGAGGCCATAGTGGTAAATGAGTCTCAGAAGGGAGGTCACAGTGGTAAATGAGTCTCAGAAGGGAGGTCACAGTGGTAAATGAGTCTCAGAAGGGAGGCCACAGAGGTAAATGAGTCTCAGAAGGGGGGGGGAGGCCACAGTGGTAAATGAGTCTCAGAAGGGAGGCCACAGTGGTAAATGAGTCTCAGAAAGGAGGCCACAGTGGTAAATGAATCTCAGAAAGGAGGTCAAAGTGGTAAATGAGTCTCAGAGGGAGGCCACAGTGGTAAATGAGTCTCAGAAAGGGGGGGGGCACAGTGGTAAATGAATCTCAGAAGGAAGGCCACAGTGGTAAATGAGTCTCAGAAGGGAGGTCACAGTGGTAAATGAGTCTCAGAAGGGAGGTCACAGTGGTAAATGAGTCTCAGAAGGGAGGCCACAGTGGTAAATGAGTCTCAGAAGGGAGGCCACAGTGGTAAATTAGGCTTAGAAGGAGGATTTGAGCGACAAAAAGGTTGAGAACCCATGATCTAGACCATCACTTCATTTATTCAGTACACTTAAGCTCCCTGAGAAGTATAGGCCATCAACAGACTCACACCAAGACCTCCTGTACCGTGCCGTCAGCTCAAAGTCTGTCCCAGTCTTCCTGATCCCTTTCATTTCTCTCTCCATGACTCTTCTCCCTGTGTTTTCCTATCTCCCGTCTACCTTTCTTATCCAGGTCATTCTAGAACACGCTTGACTTTAAATTACATTTTCCGTTATTGTTATTGTTAATCAGAATCGACCTCACTGCACTCCGGGCAAACCCATAGGTGCTCAGTCTCCCTCAGCAAATGTCGAAGAATATTTATGCTAAGTGTACCTGTAGCACGGTGGTTGTACATACGTCGGATACATCCTCTCTCATGTCCATTTCTGCTAGTTCCACGTTTGATGCCAAACTCCAACAGTCTCCGCCTTGTGGATTCATCCATTGCAGTGTCATTATCGTAATTCTTTCCAAATCTTATAAATGAACTGATAAAATATTAATCATCATTATTACCTGTCGGCTCTCTTTGAAGCATTTGCTCAAGCCTTCCTATCATGTGTCATTGGTTCAAAGTCATGTGTCATTGGTTCAAAGTCATGTATCATTGGTTCAAAGTCATGTGTCATTGGTTCAAAGTCTTTCCCCATTTTTGACCATTCCTTTAACGGCAGTCACTAGTTCCTTTCTGCACGTGTTTGTCGGCCTCCTTCTATTTCTGTTACCCTTTATATGCAATAATAAGGACAGCCTTGTAATGCTAGTTACCAGGTTCTTCCATCTGTGGCCTATCCACTGCCTTCTTCTTCTCGCCTGACGTTCCATGTGTATTTGTCTCGTTCTTTCTGCCAGTTCCAGATTTGTGATCGTGTAATACCATTTCAATTGTTCTATTCTACGTAAGCACTCTTTATGAAAGTCTGTAGCTTTCTGGTTATTGTTTTCATCAGGACTGTGGAGTAGTCGGAGTCGGGATCCGTAGGGTCGGTCGGTCGCTTTTTAGTGGAGTCAGAGTCGGGGTCGGTAAAATTGTCCGGACACCGACTCCGAATGGTATGCCATGTGACTAGTAAAAAACTGTAGTCGGAGTTGGCAGTCGGAGTCGGTCTTCTAAAATTTCAATAGCTGGAGTAGGATTTTTTTTGTGTGGGTCGACTCTACAACCCTAGTTTTCATTGTTGTCCATATGAATAACTCATAATGACTATTGTACATCACATTAGATATGACAATGAGAAAAACATTCTAAGATAATTAATTTAGGAGATTTGAACCTGCTACTTAGCGGTAACACTGTATCACCATTTACTAGAAACCGCTGATCAGCATATATGAAAAAGCGATACTTCATGAACGTGCACCTTGTTAACCCCTAGAACACAGAATCTGGTAAGTGAGTAAAGTGGAAACTTATGTTTAATGTTACTAGTCTTGAGTTCAATACGGTACATATGTCTTAAGTTCAATACGGTATGTATTGATGACGTATCATTTTTCATATTATGTGGACGTGCCATTTGGTTCGTTGACTTCCTACCAATCTCGAAATTATATAGCTGGTTGTCTGGAATACGGTGGAAGTTATTTTTGTTTCGTCTCTCTTACATAAAGATTTTGTGTTTTCTTTGATTACTGCCGCTGTACTCAAATGGCTGTGTTGCTTTTGACTGTATACACTCCAAAAAATGTATTGCTTATTTAGGGGAAAGAGAGAAACAGAAGTAGAAGAAAACCAAACGAAGAAGAAGAAGGAAACAAAAACGAAGAAAGAAAGAAGACGAAAACTGAGGAATACAAGAATTAGATGTAGTTAGTATTACCGTTAGCGGTTGTTGTTGTTGGGGTGGTGGTGATGGTTTATACGAGTGGAACAAGAAGTCAGGAAAAGATGTTGGTAGGACACACATTGAGAACAAAAACATTACAATGCAGTTACTGCTCTGGAATCTTGCAGGTAAGACAAAGAGAGGAAGAAGTGAATAGCAGGTATAAATGAACGGAATAAAGAAGACATGGAGAGACCTTGAACGGAAGATGGCACAGGTCATGAAGGCTTGGCATGAAGATGATGATGATCTATGTTCTACATGGAGTATAATGAATGAGTGAGTGACTATGTTCTACATGGAGTATAATGAATGAGTGAGTGACTATGTTCTACATGGAGTATAATGAATGAGTGACTATGTTCTACATGGAGTATAATGAATGAGTGAGTGACTATGTTCTACCTGGAGTATAATGAATGAGTGAGTGACTATGTTCTACATGGAGTATAATGAATGAGTGACTATGTTCTACATGGAGTATAATGAATGAGTGAGTGACTATGTTCTACATGGAGTATAATGAATGAGTGAGTGACTATGTTCTACATGGAGTATCATGAATGAGTGAGTGACTATGTTCTACATGGAGTATAATGAATGAGTGACTATGTTCTACATGGAGTATAATGAATGAGTGAGTGACTGTGTTCTACATGGAGTATAATGAATGAGTGAGTGACTATGTTCTACATAGAGTATAATGAATGAGTGAGTGACTATGTATTCATTAGTCACTCATTTAACACCGTATTTTTGTTGTAATTTAACTGCCCCAAGTTCTTACGCTTCATCATCGACCTTTTCCTGCTCGCTCCCTACGGAGCATACAACATTGCAGCTGGTCTCCCCTTACAGTAATCCTGCACCAAGCATTCATGTCATCTTGCAGGGATTGTGTCTGTGGCAATTTATTTCAATTCATGCTGTTGCCAGCCTCATGTACAACCATACGGTTGTCAGCCTCATGTACAACCATACCGTTGTCAGCCTCATGTACAACCATACCGTTGCCAGCCTCATGTACAACCATACCGTTGTCAGCCACATGTACAACCATACCGTTGTCAGCCTCATGTACAACCATACCGTTGCCAGCCTCATGTACAACCATACCGTCGCCAGCCTCATGTACAACCATACATTTGCCAGCCTCATGTGCAACCATACCGTTGCCAGCCTCATGTACAACCATACCGTCGCCAGCCTCATGTACAACCATACAGTTGCCAGCCTCATGTACAACCATACCGTTGCCAGCTTCATGTACAACCATACCGTTGCCAGCCTCATGTACAACCATACCGTTGCCAGCCTCATGTACAACCATACAGTTGCCAGCCTCATGTACAACCATACCGTTGCCAGCCTCATGTACAACCATACCGTTGCCAGCCTCATGTACAACCATACAGTTGCCAGCCTCATGTACAACCATACAGTTGCCAGCCTCATGTACAACCATACCGTTGTCAGCCTCATGTACAACCATACCTATGCCAGCCTCATGTACAACCATACCGTTGCCAGCCTCATGTACAACCATACCGTTGCCAGCCTCATGTACAACCATACCGTTGTCAGCCTCACGTACAATCATACCGTTGCCAACCTCACGTACAACCATACCGTTGCCTGCCTCACGTACAACCATACCATTGCCAACCTCACGTACAACCATACCGTTGCAAGCCTCATGTACAACCATACCGTTGCCAGCCTCATGTACAACCATACCGTTGCCAGCCACATGTACAACCATACCGTTGCCAGCCTTATGTACAACCATACTGTTGCCAGCCACATGTACAACCATACCGTTGTCAGCCTCATGTACAACCATACCGTTGCCAGCCTCATGTACAACCATACCGTTGCCAGCCTCATGTACAACCATACAGTTGCCAGCCTTATGTACAACCATACCGTTGTCAGCCTCATGTACAACCATACCGTTGCCAGCCTCATGTACAACCATACCGTTGCCAGCCTCATGTACAACCATACAGTTGCCAGCCTTATGTACAACCATACCGTTGTCAGCCTCATGTACAACCATACCGTTGCCAGCCTCATGTACAACAATATTATAGTCACCTTGTACGACGATTAACTGAGTGTACAGTGGTCCTATTCTTTTGTTTGTCTTATCAGCGACCACCAGGAACTACGCAGGGCAAATGCTTATATTTATTTTCTAACAATTTCATTGGAGCATTCGTCGTTTCAATCTTTTTTTTATGCTGCATAACATGTTTCCATTTCACCAGACAAGAAACTTCTCTTATATTAAAAGTGGATAACTTTGTCTTTCTCTAGATCGGCTCGTATTTTAATAACCTCTCATGTGCTGCACCTTTTACTCTATTTCCCTTGCTATTTCATTCCTTCGTTATCTCACGCATTTTATTTCCTTCTTTCTTTGTGCCAGAAACTATTTAAATATATGAGAGTCTACTCCTAAGAGACGCCAGCGTCTTGATTTAGAAAGTTCTGATAAAACCCTTTGACCGAGCACGTATCCGTTGTTGATTGTCGTCGAGGGATTAATTTCGGCAGAAACTCTCTATTCAACATCTTTGCTGATCTAGCGTTATTCATGCAGAACGTCGACAACATTATCTTAATTTCTCTTTCGCTCTTTGTGGAGCATAGGGTGATCATTGCTGCTGACTCCACTGCAGACAACCAGCACCAAAAGCATTAATGCAGTTCTGCAGCTGTTAATTCTGTAGCATTTTGTTTAACAAATCGGTGTTGCCAGACCTACATACAACCACCAAATTAGTTGCCTTTTGTGACATGCCTGGGCAAGTGCAGAATGCAAAGATTGGGGGAAAAAATGAGTAATGTGGAACTAGGATTTGTCATTGCAGTTAATAAAAATTACACTGCTTTACAAGTCGCTTGTCTTGTGCATTATTAGAATTGACAGAAATGACATACATATTAACTGCTCAGTTCTGGCTAAAGAATGTTTGTATTGTTAGGAAAAATAATTCAATAAATGCATTCTTCATCATTCTTATAAAATACTCTTCTGATCGCAAAGGAGCATGGGAGTTCAACAAATTCATGACAAGCTTTTCTGTCCTGTGTTATCATCCGTTCAAGATCATTCCATGTTTTCATTATTTCGTTTATATTTGTTACCAATTCTCTTCACCACAAGATTTCAGGTTCCCCTACCTTTCGAATCCTAGGGATTCCAGAACAAGGATTGTCTTATAATGCTATCAACAGATTTTTTTTGCTATTCTCCTTTTCCTTCTTCCTTTTCCTTCTTCCTTTTTCTGTTCCGTTTTTTCTGTTTCTCTTTCTATCAAGAGTTGTCCTTAATGCGTTACCTATCCAACACCACAGTCTTCTTCTTATCTCTTGTTCCACTGGAAGGTGTCTGGTTCATGTCATCAGTTTACATTGGTGGCCTTGTCGTAACATTTGAATCGTTCTAAACTAATCAAGCATAAAGTTATGAAAGTCTGTAGTTTTCTTGGTTGTCTTTTCTTGTCCCCCATGTTTCAGAGCCATGTCATTGTCTTGACATTTGAGTTCAGAATTCTGATTTTTGTATTGAACTTAAAAATAAAACATGGAACAAAAGCTAAAATCAGTTAATAATCTATAAATATCGCAGTTGACAATCATTATGAAATGAAAATACATTCTAAGCTGATCATCCCACATTATTAAATATCTCTTTGATAATAATATTTCTGGGGAAGGTGTTCTCATCAGATAGAACTTTACCACGCGACCCTGTGTTGCAGACGCATTCTGTAACATTTATATTATCTCTTTCTCGTGTGAGCGCAACATTAAGATTGTCACGCTCAGAGGCGGGTTCAGGAAGGTAAACCTCTGGGTAATCAATTGATCGTCCTCTAGACGAGAGTGAAAGGAAAGTGATGACGTCTCATGAGAAATGAAATTATGGACAGACTTGGCTTGAATAAGACTCGAAAGATGAAATCAAGATCAACCTTTATTGTTGTCTGGGATATCGGCACCAGCACATTTGTTACATAGTTGTTTCCCTGCCAGTCTGGTTCCATCCAGCAGACTTTTCCTGGGATACACGTTTATCAAAATGTGGCGGAACTGCCTCCCCTGCTCTGCAATAGTGGTCCAAAAATGGCCAAACGTAGAGTATAATAGTGAGGGTGATCAAAGGTATCAATATTCGCTCAAGATTACTCTTAGAAGATATATAAATAGAAGCATGATGCTCTTACTTAAGGGAGCCTCAAATGATTTTAAAGAAAAGCACGAATAACAAGTGAGATCATCTAAGCTGACATGAACTTATTATTGTCCTGCCCCTTCTGTGTGGAAATATATTCTCTCGTATATCTGAGCCCATAGCTGAAGGGGATTCAGCAACTATTCATTTGATAGCTCTATATGTATTTAAGCCCAATGGGCTGATCACCCGTTGGCTTGTCACACCGATTACGGAAACAACGGCAGATGGATCTATTTGTTGTTGCCCTAAAGACGCCGCTAGGCGTGATGGGAAACTACAACAGAGAAAATCAATCTGCTGTTGCCCTTAAGACGCCATAAGGCGTGATGGCCTCTGACTGCTTGGTCGGTCTTTGGCTAAGGACGGAAGAAGAAGAAGAAGATATGTATTTAAACCGATATGAGGCAAATGGGTACAGACATACAATTCATTCAATAGTGATTAATCCAACTTCTAGATTTATAGTTACAGATACACGGGTTTAATAATCACTTATGGGTTAACAATGTAAAATAAGTAATGTTGTTTATAAAAAAGAAGCGATGTATTTCTCATCATGGGATGATGCTAAATTTTGGTGGCCGATAAGAAAAATTTTGAAATGTCCATTGGTTGCGCTATAGTGGTACTTAGCTGCAGGTCTGTTAGCGCCTGCTTCAGTCGCTGTTGGTTCCCACAGGTATTTTAGACTGGTCCTTCTCTTCAGTAGTCAAATCTGATGGCAGTAGCACGTCCCTTGCAAACAGGCTGGGGTAACATCTTAAATTGTCCAGGCAAGTGTCTTCAAGACCCATCTGATGTAGCCGTTTAGCATTGACTGCTGTCATCCTGTACCGCAAATTTAGAGAGAAACAAATTCTTCTTTTGAGCATTGGATCTCCTGATATAAGCAACAGGCGACCTCCGCTTCCATCCACAACTTCATCTTCCTTAGAAATTTTACCTTCCCTGGGCGTTAATTTTAACCCCAGTGAGTCGGATAAACTATATATATATATATATATATATATATATATATATATATATATATATATATATATATATATATATATATATATATATATATATATATATATATATATATATATATATATATATATATGAAAGTTACTAAAGTGTTTGTACAATAAATATGTACACCATGATATCAATCATCCACTCCCTGCTTCTATGGATCCTGGGGCCATCTCTGCCGATTGTTTTTCTTTGGTGAGGAAACCCGCACGAAGCAGTCACCAGCTCTTGCGGTGGTGGTTCATGTGTCAAGTTATTTGCAGTGATGAATTTGCCAGTCTCATATGCAACTGAACATCTACATGAAATTTATACATGTCAAAATGCAAATATAAAATGTACATATTACAACTTTCCCCGATATCGAGCGAATAAATAGACAGGCTTAATGCACATAATGTCCGTAATTTACTGCAGCTAGTTTAAGATGCAGTAATCCCTTAGGCAGATGAAGTTTACAGTGTACTGAATCCTTCTACTATTTCCACTTGAGGAGGGTCATAAGGTTTGGGTTTTCAGCATTATTATGGAAGTTTTACGCTCTCTAATTTTAGCAACTACCCCTGATCCTGTGGCAGGTCCTATAGGGTGTCCTGGTTACTATTTCTTCGTTTTGCTGTCAGCGACCTCTCCATGACAAAATTGAAAGTCAGTGAAGTAGTCTTGCAAAGGGGTATATTATAGGCGAAATTTTCATCCACATATCCATGTTGCTTCGTTGAGGAGAAGTCCAATCAGGAGCAGTCTATCTTAGCATCTGAAACACTAAACCAATTGCAAATAGGTTTCTAACATTGGTAGGGATCCCCACTACCCTCATGTAGAAATTTCTACATGACAACATAAGATATTGTGCTTTACATGGTATCAAACTACTCGTACATAACCATATAAGGTCTAGCTACTTCCGGTTCACCTGTCATGTTTACAAACTCACTATTCCACAGATCTATCACTGATAATATCTTCCAAGATGTGACTTTCGCATAGTTTATTATCACAACAAAGTCAATTTTCCGGAAGTATTATATCACTTTCCGTGTCTGAATTTTTAACAAAATTGTCACTTTCCGACATATCAGGGAAATCGGCCGTTTATTTGGTCACGTCATGTTTTCGAACTCACATCTTATCTCCAAATAACAGCTGTCATCCATATTGGAACGCCTGAGCAACCTGGTTTGTGGCAATCGTCTGCAACACATGTCCCCGTATCAAAGACGGATATCTACCTTCGCCGACAAAAATTCTGGGTGTTTGCCCCAATGCTGTCTGGGGTAGCAAAATTACTTTGTTATCTCTCAATCGTGTGTCTGGTGTAACAATAAGAATCTCGCTACTCGCTAAATGTAGACTCTCAGTTAAAGAGGAATAGCGACTTTGACGTAACTCATTTCCGGGGCCAGCGACAAACACAAACCACCTGGGTTCGCGGTCTGTCTTTCTAAGAAAGCCGTCTAGGGTGTGCGAAGACACAGGTGATAATTAGATAATCGTTACCGCTGGACCCTCTCGGTATCAATATTACCGAAAACCTGTCTGGGGAGACAATATTGGCGGAAAGCATCTAGACAGGAAATAAGTTCACAGATTAGTTGTGAGTTTGCATAAAGATGCAATAGGAAGTATTACTGCCTTATTAGAAAGAGGTCACGCGTTGGCATTTTAAAATTTGATATTTTAAAACACGCGGGGGATATTATGATTTAACACGCAGACCCATATAGTTCTAAAGAGCTTACCATTGGCTTGATTTGAGAGCC
Organism: Oreohelix idahoensis; assembly: GCA_024509875.1. Classification (NCBI taxonomy): domain Eukaryota; kingdom Metazoa; phylum Mollusca; class Gastropoda; order Stylommatophora; family Oreohelicidae; genus Oreohelix; species Oreohelix idahoensis. The sequence continues at coordinate 511,819 of JAMPIV010013030.1, read as the reverse complement.
GGAATGTACTTTAACTTTCATTTGCAAGTTGGTCTAAAAGTTCAATCTGGGACTTGACCTGAGAAATGGAAATATAATCTAGCGAAATCGGAGTCAAAAATCAGACTGCATCGCCACGTCAAGCTAGCAATTCACCAGAGCCAGAGAGACGGATCGGACAGAGGATTCCAAAATTATAAGTGACAGATCGAAGTATCTGGCTACTTTGAAACTTAAAAGTAAACCCGCTTTTTAAATACAAAGATTGGAAACTTAAAGTACCAGGACAGAGTATTTGGGCAACTTTGAAACTTCAAGGTTACCTCGCATTTTTTAAAACAAAGACTGGAGACCTAAGGAATCAGATCACCCGTCATAAGAGGAATACTAAAATTTCCCAGACCAAGTGATCCGAAAGCATCAACGTGCTGTGTCCATTCTAACTGTGACAGGAGATTGCGTTACCAAAAGTTACTTTGGGTAAATGTAAACATTTGTTTTACCACGTGAAATTGACATTTTTTCTTGCTAAGTGGTTATATATGAGGCTGGCAACCTCAAGATATGAAAATAGTATATTCATAAACCACTACAGCAAGCGTTGGTGACTGCTTCTTGTTAGTCGTACAGAAAACCAACAGCAGAGGTGACCCCAGACTCTGAATGGAGCAGTGATGAGTGATGATTACAACGCATGTGCCTAAAGTGTATAATATCAACTTGTGAGATATATGTACTTTTCAAATTGTAATTCAGGGAAGCCATTGCCCTCACGCTGTCCAGAGACATTTTCCCCATTAAAGTAACCAGAAGAATAACGGTGATTTCTAATCATATTCCCTGAGTTATACTGTGTATACTCAAAGAGAATAATTATTCAGAGAGGCTAACATTGGTGGGTGGACAGCGAGACAATGCGCCTGTTAAATTGAAGCACACAAATGTACTTAGCAGAGGCATTTGTTCTATCAGACTGTTCGTGATACGAAGCTGCAAGACTAAAGTTTCGATGTCACTAGTTGTGAGTTAAAACAGGGAATCAACACTAACCGCCTACATTAGACGAGTTTGTGAAGAAGGGCCCTCATGACAAAAGAATTGACGAAATCACGGCTGCAGGACTCACTTAGACCAGCTAAGTTTATTAAGGAAACAGCAAAAGGACAATTGTTTTTTTTATCAATCCTCAAACCAAGTTTCAGTGAAGACAATTTTATTTACATTTAAAATTCACCATCATTCCATCGCTATTTTAACCTGTTAAGCCTAATTGATTATTAAATTTGTTTCATGTTATTTTAAAACAGAACAATCATTGTTGATTCAGTTATTATAGGTATAAAAGCAAACATATGAGCGAGACACTTTAGTACATATACATCTAGACATATATTTACATCTATAGAGCATACATCTAGACATATATTTACATTTATAGAGCAAATACTTTTCACGAAGCAATTTTTTTTTCACGATGAGGCTGCCAGCCTAATGCACAACCTCATATTCGTCACCTTGTACGACTTGCACGAGGGAGCATAATCATATTCTTTCTTTGCCTCATCTCAGACCTCCTGCACACATACACACATACATACACACACACACACACACACATATATATATATATATATTTTTATTTTTTTTATTTTTTATTATTTTTTTTTTTATTTTCATATTGACCGATTACACTTCGGGAGTTTTTTCAACTCTGTCTATTTTCCCGCTGCTTTGGCTTTCTGTTCTACATGGGACACGTTATCTTCAGGTCTGCTGACTGTAATAAAAGAAAAGAAAACATTCAACATGTATAAAAAGGCACTGTGATGGAACGAAGAGAAAAGAGAGATTACACATGACTTAACGCACGAATATGTATCTCAATTTGAAATCGACATTTTTAGTATATTGGAATATCTGCGTAAAAATATTGGTTCCACCTACTTGATACGTGCTAGTAAATAAAAAAGTAAAGTTTTATGTACATGTAATTTGTTTTTCACGCGCGCTTACAGCGCTGTCTTGTCAACCACTGACGTTGTCTGCTTTGCAAGGGGTCTGAACGTCGTAATGGCTGTCAGATTTTCCAAACATCGCGGGTCACATTAGTCAGATATTGTGTTAACAGTTAGCGAGTGTTATCTTTTTATTAGAGTTGCTGGAGGTCTTGAAACGATATCACAGATACGTGAGATGTGGTAATTTAAGTTCGGTAACGTCTTGTTACAACTGTCGAAGTTTACGATTGCCTCAGTGGTCTATCAAGAAAATTTGTTTACACCTTTCTCGCTGTCAGATGTAAAGGTTATCTGGACAAACACTTTCCTGGCAACTTATCTCCTAGTACCCCCGGGAATTTAGCATTTCAGCTCAACCTAAAATCTCCCACGACGAATCAACTGGTTGTTTGGCCTGGGGCTTCGGGTAAAAACAAGATGAAGTTTTTATTTATTGTTAATGCAAGGTGAAAAAAATGAAGAGATCTGTTATCATTACATCTGTGTTATGAAAACAAGCGAAAATAGAAGACTTGCGTTCAGAACATCGTCTTTGTGTTTGTCTTATAAAATTAGAAACAGCTTTTGGCACAATGGCTGCATTCTGTTCTTAATGTAAAACTTTCTGATAGAAGTATTTTCCATCAAAAGTTGTAAACAACAAAAACAAAGCAATAGAGATATAAGGATGTAAAAACATTATGCCACTAAGTAGTTCTCCTGAGTGAGGTCTATGAGGACGCTATGAAAACTTTCAGGCATCGTTTTAAGAAGCCACTAATGAGGTTATGGGGCTGGTAAGTTCATCACGTAAGGTAATTATAACAGAAATGAAGTGTTTGGCCTGCTACAGCGGTGGTCCATGCATCGTAAAGTGTGTAAAAGGAGAAAGAAACCAAAATAATGGGTACCGTACTCCTTGAAATGAACTCGAATACAGTGAAAAATACATGCAGCTTTTTTTTCTTTAAGTAAGAGATGTTTCATGAATTGTGCTACATGACTGCTGGCAGGGTGGATGGTGGCGATTCGCTCCCGTGGCTGGGCGGTGGGTGTCGTTCGGAAGGTCCTGGTTCGATCTCGGTGGGCCTATCACTTCTGTTGTTTTTTTGTTGTCTGGTTTTCTGCTTCTTTGTATTCCCACTGAGTGCCTGATCGTACCTTTGTGTGTTGTTTGTTGGTTTATTTACTGCTACGGTAGCCATGAAGAGAAATCGGTTTTCTATGAATCACCTTCTAGTCATCTTTTCTGAAACGTGAACTCTCTATTCCGGTGTGAATGGTTTGAGCTGAATAAATTGGTGTGGATGTCTTGTTGATATTCCAGAAAAAATATGTTTTCTCTAAATTTCTGCAGGAGGGGTAGCGGGCACCACGTTCAGCCATTTTCAGTGCCGTCAACGATGACCTGATAAGGTGTTGAGTTATTATTCGCTTCTCTCGTTCGGACCACAGGAACACACGAGGGAGACCACAAGGAACACACGAGGGAGACCACAAGGAACACACGAGGGAGACCACAAGGAACACACGAGGGAGACCACAAGGAACACACGGCTAATTGGGTAATGGTAGTGAGCTGTCAGAGCACTTGTACGTAAACAGAGCAATTTTATAATGGAAATTAATAAAACGAGGATAAAACGTTACTTAAGAACGAGCAAGCAACGTGTCAAAACGGGATTGGTAGGGGGGGGGGGGGGGAAAGGGGGGGAATTTTATTGTGCTCTTTCTGCTGCTTGAACTGTGTCTCCCTGCACCACGTAGAAGTGTAAATGGACGAAAAAAGCTATTAAAAAAAGTTTAGATTCAGTATTTAAAATATATTTAAAATATATTTGGACACATACACTGAAGGATGAAGTATTCGCCTATCATGTTTTCAGTATTACAAAAAATGCCTTTCCTCTTCAACCTGCTGGATAAAAAAAAAGACACAAAACAAAAGAACAAAAGAAACCTCTATTGTACAAAGCCTTTCAGACTTCATTTATTTAGATTTTCGCTCATTATGGAGAATGGGGCTACATCTACTGCTGGTCTCCTGGCAGAATGTCTGTGTCTAAACTTTCGTAACTTTTGTACAGGTGCGTTCTGTAACGTTTTTACAGGTGCGTTCTGTAACTTTTGTACAGGTGCGTTCTGTAACGTTTGTACAGGTGCGTTCTGTAACTTTTGTACAGGTGCGTTCTGTAACTTTTGTACAGGTGCGTTCTGTAACTTGACATGATGAGGTTGCCAGCCCATGCAGAACGTTCTGTAACAGTCGCCTGTGGCAGTAGTGGTCCTATTCCTTTCTTGCCTGCCGGGAACTACCAAGAACTTTTTCAGAACAATCAAGAGGAAATTATCAGCATTCTGAACATAATATTGATCATAAAGCTAAAATACCTCAATATATTTATCATTCTATTTACTTTTTGTAAAAAAAAGTTTTTCAAGAAATTCATCTTCGCTGTCGTAAGCTCACGAAAACGATGAATGTACGGTATACATAGAGAGGTAGGTATACCTGAGGCTCATGAATCGAAAAGACAAAAAATACCGGAATAAAAAGAAGTTATCTGGAGTCCAAATAAGCTCAGAAAGAAAGAAATTACGACAGAACGAAATAAAACAAGAAATTACAAAGGAATTAAATACGATAATAAAAAAAGAATCAGTGAATGAATGAATGAAAGAACGAAAAAGCCCAACAGACAGAACAGAAAGAGAGGAAACGGCTATTCTAGAGGTTCGAGCCAGGTTCATCCACGAGAAGCAACCGCCTCGTTGCAAACAAGACACGTGTTAGAGAAATCTGCCAACCCAGCATATTAATATGATAGCCCCGAAGTAGATGCTGCCTTAGGGTAGTGAAGTGTTAGAGACTTTACCATACTAAGTCTACCTTTATGAAAAGGGGGGGGGGAATGGTGAGGGTGACCAGTTCCCTTCCTTTCTGCCTTTGCCTTCCATAACTCAAGATCAGAGTCATGTATCCATTTATATATGTTTTCTCACCTTGTTTTACTGGTATTGTCTGACACTATCAATCAATTCAACATTGGTAAAAACATTTTGAAGCACCATTTCAAATCTTCTATTCTGCGCAAGCGCCCATTTATGAAAGTGTGTAACAACTTCCTGGTTGTAATTTTTGTTGTTGCTCCCTCTGTGTATCAGAATCATACAACAAGTCTGTCATAATATACAAGTCTGTCATAACATACAACAAGTCTGTCATAACATACAACAAGTCTGTCATAACATACAACAAGTCTGTCATAACATACAACAAGTCTGTCATAACATACAACAAGTCTGTCATTATATTTTGATTGAAGATTCTGATTTGTCTATTGGTATTGATTTACACTTATTTACATATACTTTTCAATACCATGAAAGCTACCACTGCCTTTGGATTTCTTATTTAGATACCACTGTCCGTTTGTCAAACTTTCTTTGACGATAATTTATTACACAGTGCATTTCTAGTGTTATGTAAATCAGCTTTTGTCTGACCTATTCTGCTCTTTTTATTTGTGAAACACATTCCATAGGATGGTAATATTGTGACTAGACATTTAACATTTGTTCAGTTTTCAGCCGCTAATTTTTGTATTGCTTTCTGTTGGCCAAATGTTGTTTCTTTGAGGTGGCTAGTACTTCAATTTTGTTATTATGTAGAATGCGTATTGGCAGAGTCATAAGAACACGTGTGCCTGAAGTCAACGTTACCGTGTTCAAAACCTGTCCATGCTTCAGTATCTTCTTCTTTCTTCTTTGATCCTTAGCCGCCGACGGATCAAAGCAGTCAGTGGCCATTACGCCTGGTGGCGTCTTGTAGGGCAACAACAAGTTGATTCCACTTTGCTTGGTCGGCGGCCATCCTTCGTACAGTGCCCCAACTCTCGTTCATTCTTTGCATCTCAGCCTCCACAGTCCTCCGCCAAGTTGTTTTTGGTCGGCCTCTCTTTCGTTTTCCTTCAGGGGTCCATAGCATAGCTGTTCTTGTGATGGCATCGGGGTCTCTTCTGAGGACATGGCCAACCCAGCTCCAGCATCTGCCAGCTGTGATGGTGTGCATGTCCTCTTGCTTGCTCCGAGTAAGCAGATCTTGGTTGGTGATGATATTCGGCCAAAAGATTCGGAGAATTTTTCTTAGGTATGTTGTGTGAAAAGAGGACAATTTCGACATTTCCTTCTCTGTAACTCTCCAGCTCTCCGCGCCATAGAGAAGCACAGAAAGCACACAGCTCTGATATAATCCCAATTTTGTGCTTGTGCTGTACTGAGAGGACTTCCAGATGTTGTTTAGACTAAAAAAGGCTGTTCTTGCTTTGTTCATTCTGTTGTTGATGTCTTTGCTTGCTCCGCCGTCTGGTGTTACTATGCATCCTAGGTATGTGAAGGCATCTGTCTGTTCCAGCTGCTGATTCCTTACTGATATGGGCTCAGGGTTGCTCACATTGAGCGTCATGACCTCTGTCTTCATTAGGTTGATGTTCAAGCCCACATGCTGGCTATACTTATTAAGTCTATCCGTTTTTTCCTGGATGTGTTGATGTGAATGTGCTAGCAGTGCAATGTCATCTGCATATTCCAGATCTTCCAATGTAGAAAATGTAGTCCATCTTATTCCTCTTGGATTGCCCTCTGTTGTCTGGCGCATCACCCAGTCTATGACTGTTAAAAATAGAGTGGTTGATAAGGGGCATCCCTGTCTTACTCCTGTCTTCACTTCAAAGGCTATGTTGCTCTGCCCAGTGCTGCACGTAAAGTTGGCATAGAGGCTTTTTATGATTGACACTATGCAGCTTGGAATTCCATAAGCCCTCAGTATTTTCCATAAACTGTCCCTATTTATACTGTCAAAAGCCTTTTCAAAATCAACGAAATTAATGTACAACTGTCTTTGCCATTCTGAGCCCTGCTCTATAATGTTCCTGAGGGTAAATATATGATCTACACATCTTCTGTTCTTTCTAAATCCTGCTTGTTCTTTCCTCAGTTTGTGGTCTACTGCTTTTGAGATTCTCTGTATAATTATCCTGCCTAGTATTTTGCTGGGAACTGATGCTTCAGTATACCTAGCTATAAATAGGTACCTGACGCTGCTCTTGCATTTGGTAAGGCAAATGCAATTCATTTTCGTCTATTAGAGAATGACACAGCAATCGATGAATCATCAAGGCTACGACTGCTGGAATTTGGCATCAAACGTAAGACCAGCAGGAATGGACGTATGAGAGGATGCATCCGGCGTGTATACAACCAGCACATAACAGGAACAATTAGCATTCATAAACTTCAACATTTGCTGAGGAAGACTGAGCACCTATGAGTTTACCCGACGTGCAATGGCGTCGATTCTGATTAACATTAACATTAAAGGCAGCGAAGAAGAGAACTGATCATAAAACTAAGTGCTAGTATAGTGAAGTCTCTACTACTTTACTCCACTACGACAATATTTTCTATAGCGGCACCTTCACATGTTCCCTTTATTCTGACGTAATAGAATATTTAACAAAGTTAAAAGAATAAAAAGAAAATTATGATTCGATTCATGACTGTCAACAGAGTTGATTAATCATAACATAACGTTATGTACTAAAGACTTAATCACGTTATTGAAAAACAGCCCATCAACGTCAAAACTAAAAAATATGTCCTCAGTTCTATCACTCTCTGCGAACAAGGTGCAACATTCCACGATTTAGAATAAATACAGTATTTTGTAACAAAGCTTGGCAGAATAAATGGGCCAACTAGCTGTATCGATACAGACGGATGAATAACAAGAACAGACAGAGAACTGTGTCAATAAAACAAGTCCGAATCGATATTAAATATCCTAAAATCAAACAAACTGAGATGGTCCGGACAAGATGAGTGACTTGAAGCTAACACATTGACCCAAGGGGACGCTTAAGCAGGAAATGGAGAACAATTTAAGAACAGCTCTGAAAGTACATCAGAGAGAGAGATAGTGTGTAGAGAAACGTGTTGAGACTGAGAGACAATGGATTGTATGACTGGAACTGAGTAATTAAAAAAACGGTGAGACGGAAGAAAAGCAAGAAGTTTATTAATTCATTCATCATCATTATCATCATCATCGTCATCATCATTATCGCCATCATCATCATCATCATCATCATCTGTTGAACGTGGATTGGCTGTGCATATTAACAAAGAAGTGGGTTTACACCCGACTTTACGACAGTCTTGTAATACTATCAACTGATTTATGTTCTCTCTAACGTCTTGTAATACTATCAACTGATTGATGTTCTCTCTAACGCCTTGTAATACTATCAACTGATTGATGTTCTCTCTAACGCCTTGTAATACTATCAACTGATTGATGTTCTCTCTAACGCCTTGTAATACTATCAACTGATTGATGTTCTCTCTAACGCCTTGTAATACTATCAACTGATTGATGTTCTCTCTAACGCCTTGTAATACTATCAACTGATTGATGTTCTCTCTAACGTCAGCTTTCTCTGTCTCACCTCTGGTGTTTTTCTGGTTCCTCTGTCAGTTTCTTATTGATGATTCTGTCATGCCGTCTCAACATTTGTCTGGGACTGTACTCATTTATAACAGTTAGAAACGTCGTGGGTGTCGTCTTTCTTGTTCTCAATGTTTCAGAGAAGTTCGTTCCTTACTTCGTTTTTTTCTTCAGAGATCCGAGCCCTTAAAGTTCTTTGCCTCATCACAGTCTGATTCAAAGCGTGATACTCCGCCAGAGTTCTAAACTTTTGCGTTTAAATTAATGCTTAAAGTAACATGTGAGAATGAAAGGATATAGTATGTAAGATAAATGAGAATGGAAGGGCAGAATGTTAGACGGGCCTACGCGCCCAATTCTTAACCCTTCGAAAATAAAGTTCGTTCGTTCGTTCATTTCTATCCATGCTGTCCGTTCGTCTTTGTATGTATATGTGTCTTAGTGAATGTGTATGTATGTGTGTGAGTGTGGACGCACCATAGGTCGTATAACAACAATGGGAGTAAAATGTGTTTTTTTCCTAACATTATCGTGTTGAAAGATTGCTTATGTTTAACTCCTAGTTTGTCTTATTGAATGAAAGAAAAATATGATATATTTTCAACTTCCTGTTTATCGGTTTGTTTTTTGGTCGGCGGGTTCCGTATGCTGCTGGTTACTGTAAATGAACTCCTGTTTCCAATGAAGGAATTTATTGACAAACAATAAGCTGGTTCTTTCCCCCCAAACAGTGTCCTTCTGACTGATGGCTTACGTTTTCTCTTCTAGTCTTCCCCTCAAACATTGTCCTTCTGACTGATGGCTTACGTTTTCTCTTCTAGTGTTTCCCTTCAAACATTGTCCTTCTGACTGATGGCTTACGTTTTCTCTTCTAGTCTTTCCCTTCAAACATTGTCCTTCTGACTGATGGCTTACGTTTTCTCTTCTAGTCTTTCCCCTCAAACATTGTCCTTCTGATTGATGGCTTACGTTTTCTCTTCTAGTCTTTCCCCTCAAACATTGTCCTTCTGATTGATGGCTTACGTTTTCTCTTCTAGTCTTTCCCCTCAAACATTGTCCTTCTGATTGATGGCTTACGTTTTCTCTTCTAGTCTTTCCCCTCAAACATTGTCCTTCTGACTGATGGCTTACGTTTTCTCTTCTAGTGTTTCCCTTCTAGTCCTTTTCTGATTGATGGCTTACGTCTTTCCCCTCAAACATTGTCCTTCTGATTGATGGCTTACGTTTTCTCTTCTAGTCTTTCCCCCCAAACATTGTCCTTCTGATTGGTGGCTTACGTTTTCTCTTCTAGTCTTTCCCCTCAAACATTGTCCTTATGTCTGATGCCTTACGTTTTCTATTCTAGTCTTTCCCCTCAAACATTGTCCTTCTGATTGATGGCTTACGTTTTCTCTTCTAGTCTTTCCCCTCAAACATTGTCCTTCTGACTGATGGCTTACGTTTTCTCTTCTAGTGTTTCCCTTCAAACATTGTCCTTCTGATTGATGGCTTACGTTTTCTCTTCTAGTCTTTCCCCTCAAACATTGTCCTTCTGATTGGTGGCTTACGTTTTCTCTTCTAGTCTTTCCCTTCAAACATTGTCCTTCTGATTGATGGCTTACGTTTTCTCTTCTAGTCTTTCCCCTCAAACATTGTCCTTCTGATTGATTGCTTAAGTTTTCTCTTCAGTCTTTCCCGTCAAGCATTGTCCTTCTGATTGATGGCTTACGTTTTCTCTTCTAGTCTTTCCCCTCAAACATTGTCCTTCTGATTGATGGCCTACGTTTTCTCTTCTAGTTTGTCTTATTATAAAGGTAAAAGGTAACCCCGTAGCAGATACTGCCGTAGGGGAGTGAAGTGTTAAAGACTTCCCTATACTAGCTCCAGCATCGAGAGATGGGGTGAATAGTTCCCTTCCTCGCTGCCTTTTCCTTCCATAACTCAAGGGCAAAGGCAAGTACCCTATACAGCTGGGTAGATTGAAGCGTGTCGATACCCTGAATCGAACCCGGCAACTGAGCCGCAAGAGACCATCGCTCTAACCACTTTGTCAGTCGGACGTCTTTACTGTATGAAACAAAAATAAGGCATCTTTTCAGTATCCTGTTTATCGGTTTGGTTTTGCCAGCATTTGGTCGGCAGTTAGTACTTGATGCTGGTTACTGCAAATGAACTCGTGGTTCCAGAGAAGGAAATTATTGACAAACAATAATCTGGTTTGTCCCGTGTAATTTCTGAGAGCATCTTAGCAGAGGAGAAAAAAGAATTAGAATATTACTCCCTTAATCATTCATAAGAGGCAGCACATATGCGGTTGTGCATGTGCCTGGCAACCTCATCATATAAAACTAATTGCTACGTAAACCATAACTACAAGAGTACATGTTTAATGCAGATTTCCTACAAGGGATCAGTTGCAGTGGCGGATCTATGCTTCACATGGAGCACAGGGGAGAATGAATACGTTGAATGAGGCATCTTGTCAACATGAATCCTTAAATAAATCAGCAATACGTGTGTAGATACATATTAAGATGCAAGCAGCCAAAAGTAGAATACGATCCAGGAAGAGAAGGAGGTAGAAGTGGCAGGAATCTTAAAGGAACAAAGAATAACGGCACACTGAACCATATTACGTGAATAACAGCACACTGAACTATATTACGTGCACATGATCGATAAGCAATAATCAGTCAAGCCTGGAACGTTTCAGGCACACCGTTCAAGCAATCGATCAGTCAATCAATCGATCAGTCAAGCAATCGATTAGACAATCAATCAGAACCTTTCGGTCCGTCGATAAAAACAAGCCAAGGTCTTTCTATGTCTTTGTTCTTAACATGTCTGTTTCCAGTTCTCTTCTCTATATGTTTATTTGGTCTACTTCTATTTCACTTACCCTGGAGGACATGCACACCATCATAGCTGGCAGACGCTGGAGCTGGGTTGGCCATGTGCTCAGAAGAGACCCCGATGCCATCACAAGAACAGCTATGCTATGGACCCCTGAAGGAAAACGAAAGAGAGGCAGACCAAAAACAACTTGGCGGAAGACTGTGGAGGCTGAGATGTAAAGAATAAACCAGAGTTGGGGCACTGTACGAAGGATGGCCACCGACCGAGCAAAGTGGAATCAATTTGTTGTTGCCCTACAAGACGCCACCAGGCGTGATGGCCACCGACTGCTTTGACGGTCGGCGGCTAAGGATCAAAGAAGAAGAAGAGTTCTTAACATGTCTGTCTCCAGTCCTCTTCTCTATATGTTTATTAGGTCTACTTCTATTTCACTTACCCTGGGTATTCCAGGACAGAGACTGTCATGTAATACTGGCTTTCTTGGTAGTTTTCAAAGCCAGCCTCTTCTCCTGACATTTTGTTCCATTTGTGTTTGTCTATGCCTTTCCATTAGTTCCACATTAGTGATCTTGTCTTGTCGTTTCAGTCCCTCTATCTTATGCGTCCGATTGACAGAGTGGTTAGAGCGCTGGTCTATCGCATCAAAGGTGGCGGGTTCAAATCACGGTACCGACACGCTCCAGTCTACCCTGCTGTAAATGGATATCTGACTCTGCTCTTTGAGTTAGGGAAGGAAAAGACAACGAGGACGGGAACTGGTCACCCCACCTCTCGATGCTGGTATGGTGACATCTCCAACACTTTTCTTCCCTACGGCAGTATATGCTATGAGACTACCTTATCCTATGCAGGTACCCATGTCTGTATCTTTCTGGTTGTTATTCTTGATGATCTCCATGTTTCAGAGCCACATCGTAAGGTAAGGCTGAGTTAAGGATTCTTATTTCTATGGTGGGCTTGATTTCTGTTGAAATCCATATATTTCTCACTGCATCTTGCCGTTTGTTTTCTTATTTTCATATCTCGTGCATCATATTTGTTCCTGCAGGCAGGGTAGATAAAAGTTGACAAAAAGGAATCAAGATGAACGGTAATAAAAGAAAGACGAACATTACGAGGATTTATTTGTAAGAAAATGTAATGTTTAGAAAGTAAAGTATAAATATTATATAGCACGGAGCAAAATCGACCAAAAAAACAAAACAAAAACAAACACACACACACACACACATATATATATACGAAAACAAACGAAGAAAAGTTGCAATCAGCTATATTCCTTAATGGCTATAATGCAAGAGCACTAACTTTAGTGAAAGCTGCAATTTTTGTATGTTATTCATTCATCGCTATCAACCTTCACATAGCTTGAGATACGAGCTTCCTGGTATGTCGCTGGGTTAAACTGCCTTGCCCCGCGTGAGCTCATTCTTAAACCTTTCTAATCTTGTTTTTTTTCGTCCATGTCAAATCTACCTTCTGCAACTGTATTTTCAGAGCTAGAACAGACTGCATTTCCAGTTCTTGCCAAGCCAGACTGGGTTTTTAATACGATCAAAGTGAATGGGATCGATATCTACAGTTCGTGTATGTTAGCTGGGCGTAATCGTCAAGTTAAAACTTTCTTGAGACCCTTGAAGAATAAAGATATACGTTTTTTCTTTTATCTTTGATACTGCACAAATATTTTCAATTTAAGTTCTTTCTACTTTGTGGTATCAGATGTAAACGCCAAAAACACGAATCTAATTTATTATGAATCTAAACTTGTCAACGTCTCTTGACTTTGTATTTGAGCTCGCTCTTTTAGAAGCAACCAAGATGCATGACAATAGCTTGATTAATAGTTCTAACTTTCAAAGTTTACTTTTCTCAAGCTGTTTTTGTCTGAGATCAGTAGGTCATAAACTTTTGTTTGAGGCGACCAACGCTGTTTATACAAGTGTTATTTGTATTATAAAATTAAAGATAGTTCTACACGAGCTAAACTAAAATTGCGTCTCTGGTCTCTGGATAATAGAAACATTAAAAACATTTTCTACCGTTACCACTTTTCCGTACTGTTGGCCACTGGGTTGCATACCCTTTGTCTAACGCAATGATTCTTAGCCAGGGTTCCGCGGGTCGTCGTCTGGAGTTCCGCAAAACCCGTGGAAGAATTAATAAAAACATTTTATGTTTAACTATTGTCAATAATAAAATGATCTCCGTGCGTTCCCAAATCATACTTTGTTGTGTTTGGTCAGTTTATAATTAAGATAGGGATAGACAAGAGGAAGAATGCTTGCCTAAATTGTTCACAGGAGCTGTGTCCCTTTCTGTAGCTCAAATTCAGACAATCAGTTTCGCTCACCAAGTATTGCCATGTTCTTGGAGCAATGTTTCTGTAACAATTTGTTTTACATGACGAAGTTGGCAACCCCTTGCACAACCTCATACTATTACTTGTACAACCTCATACTATTACTTGTACAACCTCACACTATTACTTGCACAACCTCATACTATTACTTGTACAACCTCATACTATTACTTGTACAACCTCATACTATTACTTGTACAACCTCACACTATTACTTGTACAACCTCACACTATTACTTGTACAACCTCACACTATTACTTGTACAACCTCATACTATTACTTGTACAACCTCATACTATTACTTGCACAACCTCATACTATTACTTGTACAACCTCATACTATTACTTGTACAACCTCATACTATTACTTGCACAACCTCATACTATTACTTGTACAACCTCATACTATTACTTGTACAACCTCATACTATTACTTGTACAACCTCACACTATTACTTGTACAACCTCATACTATTACTTGTACAACCTCACACTATTACTTGTACAACCTCATACTATTATTTGTACAACCTCATACTATTACTTGTACAACCTCATACTATTACTTAATAATAATAATAATAAATTCTTTAAGCACCAAACACGGCGCATAAGGCAGAAACCAGTGCTCTCCAGGTTGTTCGTTGTGACGCCACTCCTCTTAGCTCTTGCACATTATTTAGGCCCAACGTTCTTCCTTCTCTTATTATTGTTCTTCTGAGTGTTTCTTTTGGTCTTCCTTTTTTTCCTCTTACCCTCAGGAACCCAAGTGAGCGCCTGTAGTGGTATTCTGTTGTTTTGCATTCGTAGGACATGACCGATATATGACCATCGTCTTTTCCTTATATAGTCGGAGACATATTTCTGCCTAGAGTCTTCTCTTATTTGTCGATTAGTCTTGAATTCTTTCCAACTGATGTTCATGAGTTTTCTAAGACATTTGTTCTCGAATGTATTCAGCTTGTTCTCCAATGATTTTGTTATTTTCCAACTCTCACAGCAGTATGTTAACACTGAGATAACATTTGAATTAAACAGACGAAGCTTGGTATGTATATTCAATGATCGTAATTTCCAAATGTTAGATAATCTATGAAGGCGCTAGCTGCCAAAGCAATTCTAGTATGGATTTCTCTTGTTGTGTCACCATCCTGAGTCATTTTACTTCCTAAATAATTGAAACTTTCAACTTTCTGTAGTTTTTCCCCGTTCAAGATGATATCAAAGGTCTCGTTAGAAAAGTTCATAGCTTTAGTTTTAGAGGCATTTATTTGGAGACCTATTTTAACCGAGAGATGACACAAATGATTTATTGCTTCTTGGGATTGTCTTGGTGTTGAACTTAAGAATGCTACATCATCTGCGAAATCCAGGTCCCCCAGGAATTTTCCATTTGTCCATTTTATACCCAATTGTTCATTGTGGGTATAGTTTCTCATAACCCAATCAATAGCTATTCCAAAAAGTAGTGGTGACATAATACAGCCTTGTTTAACCCCTGTTTCTACTGTAAACCATTCTGTATTCCCTTTATTATTACTTGCACAACCTCATACTATTACTTGTACAACCTCATACTATTACTTGTACAACCTCATACTATTACTTGCACAACCTCATACTATTACTTGTACAACGTGCCTGAGGATGTAGCAGTCCTTTTCTTGTTTGGTCTCTTAGACACCCCCGGGAATTACAGGGGGGCGGGGGCGGCAGATATTTTGGTCATAAAAAAATAGACCTGGCACTTAGCTGAAAATTACGATGAAATGAAAAGGTACAGCCTAACGTGCAAGAGAAAGACGGTGCTATAAATGGGAAGATAACTCCAAGTGATGAACAGAAACAGTTACAGCTAGAAACAGAAGACGTCGGAGATCACTGCAGCCGACCTTCAGTGCGAAGCTGGCTCCTGATCTGAGCTGATGTTTTAAGTAACTCCGTGGGTCTATTTGGTAGTGACACAGAAAACGATTCATTATGGAGGTGGGGGGCATGTGACGAATAAGGTTTAGCGCGTTTAACGGTCGGTCATTGCTTTTGTTGTTTAATATTTTGTAGACTTGCGTTCATTTTGTGGGTTAATAATTGGTTGTATTTTTTGTAGGCCTACCAATCTAAAATCCAATCCATGTAACTATGCTTTTATATAGGGACGTTGAATACTTGATGTTGAAGTGTTTGGAGGGAAAAGTGTGACAGTGAATAAGACAATTAAAAATAAATCAAAATTATCAGTTAAGTGCGAGTGGACCTCGTGTAGTTCAAGAGGGTCCCTGAGGGGGCAAATAAGAATATGGTTACTTCACTCTCAGATAAACTTTATGAGGCGACTAATTTGAGGGTGTTTATTGGACTGACAGTCTTGTCATGTTAAACAAATCGGTACAGAAACTACTGCTGTAAAATCACATGAATGTTTTGACGTAGATTTCGTCCAAGAGTGTCAGGTGACTCCATGCTCCAGAGGGAGTAAATATTGAAATGATAATGAACCACGTGACTAACATGTTTTAAATTAACCTTTAGAACAGCCAGCGGTAGGCAACCCAAGAACTGCAGAAATCTACTTTAGAAACACGAAGCTCTCCATAGATGTACCTTGACAAAATATGTCTGTTTTCAGAGTTCAAAATATTTGGAATGTGGAACAAATCCAGCCTATATCTAATATAAGTATTTAAACCAATAAAACGGTATTGAATCAGTTTTACAAATAACGGTTCACAAAAAACAAGTGACGTTTCGGGTTTTACCCTTCGTCAGCCACAGTTACGAACAGGTGACAAGGACAAGAATTACATATAGGTACTACAAAAACATACGATGATGAGAAATATACAACAAATGGGCGATACAAGCAGATGGAAAAAGTAAACAACAACAGTGATGAGAGAAAAAAAGAACAATAATAATACAAAAAAATGGTAAAATCTAAAAGAAATACCGAAACAAGAAAGTAAATAATCAACGAAACGAAAAAAGAGAATTAACAAAACTTTGGAACAAGTAAAAGTTCACTGAGCTCGATCCGAAGATGCTGTGAAAGAAAGCCGTAGTATTCCGTCACAGAAATCGCAAGGAAGTGACGTATGATAGCGACAAAACAAAAGATATAAAAGGATACGAAACGAACCAAAACAAAAACATAAGAAGATAGATCTAAAAGACAACGAATCAAGAATGAAAAAGAGAAAAGCTACCAGAATTTATGCAAAATGATGTTGGATATTCAAGCCATCAGGAGCTAAAACGCCCATTTCAAAAATAAGACGATTCTCCAACAAAAAGCGAGTCTTGTCATTACCGGCACAGTTATTTACAGCCTATATCTAACTTTCGCCTCTGTCGCACTATCTGGTCGTATTAGCAATTATATCGAAAGAGCGATGGAAGATTGAAAATAAGTTATATTTTACGAAACGTTAACTTTACTTCAAAGACAAATTCGTTTTCTGTTTTATGAATTTTACGAATTAAGTGAATTTAAATATGTTAATCGTGAATATGTACAAGAAAGATGGAATATTCTTTTACTTCTTAGAATAACCCACTTATAACTGCTGGCGGGAGAGGGGCTAGTCTCCCCAGCTTAAAAAAGTTATTTCTATTTCTATTTCAACGAATATCTTATATCTTTGATCTACTGGTAGATTGCGTGCGACTGGTTGCCACTCCTGCTTTAGGACATCAAATAGTTGGCCGTAGGTTTCACATGAAATGGTGCTGAAAATTGCCTTGATCCCTGGTCTTTTGTTGTGGGAAAAATTGCTGACAGTGTCTGTCTGTCTGTCTGGCTGTCTGTCTGTCTGTCTGTCTGTCTGCCTGTCTGCCTGCCTGCCTGCCTGCCTGTCTGCCTGTCTGTCTGTCTGTCTGTCTAATCTTCTATCTACATATCTATCTATCGATGTGTCTGCCTGTCTGTCTGTCTAGATATCTTTTGAATTCACTAAAACTGAATTTTTGTAAGACAGAAAGGTGAAAGAGCAATGGTTTCTCTTCCTTACTCTAATGAGATAACAGATTTTCGTTGGTTTTTTAATTCTTTCCAGGATTGTGGCGTCGGTAAAAAATTGTCCGATTCTGACTCTTTAAATTTTAGAAGTGAGACCTCGACTCTGACTACAATTTTTCAATTGTCATGTGGTAGATAGATCGAAGTCGGAGTCAAGAAATTAATTACCGACTCCCGACTCCTACTCCACAGCCCTGGTTCTGTCTCAGGCACACCTTCGGAATCTTTTGGAATTAGTGCTGTCACCTAAAATTTAAAGGCTTGATTATTTAAGTTTATTCTTGTAAGTTTCAGTGTTGATTTGTGTCTGTCGGTAGGTACCTTTGGTATTTTTTATATCAGTATATGCAGAGCGCTTTTATTAGTTCAAACATGACATGACGTATAGCATCCTAATCATAATCATAATGACACGAGGTGTAGTATATTTAAGTGCTCTGGTGTCAGACTGTAACGGCTGCGCCTTTCCTCTGATCTCACCAGCAGAGGCATAACAGCTTGACCTCTTTATTCAAGTGCCCAACCTCGCGCCACCGAGACATTTTTTGCATGATCCTGTAGTCAGAAATGACTGAAAAGGAAGATAGAATATGATTCTAAAAAATATGTAACTATTCTAATCCATCTGGGAATAATAATGAGAATAATACTTTTTTTTTCTTTCTCATAATGAAATATGTGGAAGAAGTCCAACATAAAATTAAACTCTAAAGTTTCCAAGTTCAATTTTTGAAACCAAGTTGTCGTTGCTCAGTTATTCTGATTGTCGACTAGACATCATCAACTTAGTACTGCTAGTACCTTAGTACATTCCATGTCCACTTTTAGGCCTAAATTGACTCGAGGTCATAAATCGACATCATGTAGTTAAATCTGTCATCGTACGCAATATCTTACAGTTAACAGTTTATATCATCATGCGAAATTTCATTTTAATGTTTGTGACGTACGTCTAGTTCGACAAGTGAATTTTCCCTGATTTGATGGATGATTAAAGGGACTTTTAGCTTTTCATAACATTAGAACCCCTGAACATTTGTTGTGACTTTGTTGTTTCGCCAGAGCGAACCGATTCCACCGGGGCTCATTTAGTATGCGGCATGAGATCTAAAGACACTGAGACGATCCCCAGAACAGAGAAGCTAGTTTCTCGCAGGAATTTCTCATCTCCGTGCGAACACTGAACCGCTCGCAAGATGGACCAGAGCGGTCAGAAGAAAGTGGAGGCAGCGAACAGAGCAACGTCTTGCAGGAAGATGATACGGCAGTGCGAACCAGAGTAGACGAAGAAAGCTTCTTGCAGACCTCGCACTTCTGTGGCAACCGGCAGACTTGCCCGAAAGACTGAGAAACAGGAGAGACGGAGATCGGAAGCCAGGGGGCAATCGCGGTTAACACGACGGCTAGAAACCTCGACTTTTCCTGGGTTCTAAAGAGGCGCTAGAATCTAACAGGTCCCACTCATCTTGAATTCCATTTAGATATATACAGACCCTGAAGAATGCAACTTTATCGGCCTGTATGAGCTGACATCATGTGTTTCCTTATCTGGCTTTAGTATGGGGATCTCTCCACATGTAAGCCTACCTTGCCGTGGTTGGAGAGCTTGAGCGCCCCAATGATCCCGGGAGCTATGCCGGCGGGAGTTTTACTCCTGGCAGGGTCACCCAAGCCGGACAGGTCCTGGGTGAGGGGCCAGACTAAATGGGCTGAGGAGTGGGTGGAACCCTATAGGTGTAGATGCAGAACCCACCGGCGAGTGGTACATGCTCTGGTCTGCACCAATCCACCCCCACTTCATGGGTTAAATGCTTTCTTGCCTCATTCTTCACTGTTTGTCGTCTATCACGCCCACGGCGACCGTTGCCTCAATTGGCTGTGTGTGGTGTACCCGGAAACGGGGCCTCCCAGCACTGAGGCACAGTTAAGTCCCCGATGTCACTTATCGGTGCAGAATTGAGAGAGATGGCTGAGCATCACAATCCCCCCTGTGTTGCAGCATGATGAGAACCCAGCATTGCACACTGAGCTTGGGGGGATCACTTGGGCACCAGACTTAATACTGGCTCTTGACTGGATGGCCGCATGCAGGAGATTTCTACAATGGAGGGTTGGCAGGTGGTGGGTATCTGGAAGTGGCTCTGTGCAGGACGTGAGGATTCCTTGGGAGAGCCCAAAACCAGAGCACAGCATTGTGCAAGCTCTGCATAGTTGGAGAGCCCCCTGGATGACGGGGAATGCACAGTGTGCTACCCCACCTATCCCCAACTGCTAACTTAGAACCAGAAGTGGGGTCCTCTGTATGCGTGCCAGGCCAGGATAAAACGCCTGGGAAAGAGACTGGAGCTCAGAACTCCCTAACTCAAAGTTGCAGGATGGCAGAAAAGCCACGGGAAAGACAGGGCTATTTT
Organism: Oreohelix idahoensis; assembly: GCA_024509875.1. Classification (NCBI taxonomy): domain Eukaryota; kingdom Metazoa; phylum Mollusca; class Gastropoda; order Stylommatophora; family Oreohelicidae; genus Oreohelix; species Oreohelix idahoensis. Next base: position 491,714 of record JAMPIV010013030.1, on the reverse strand, counting down.
GAAGATAACGCAACCATATTTTCACCATACGAGCTCGGACGCCGCCTCGGTAAACAAGGTCCGCGCAGAGCAGTGACACCCCCAGGCTGCTTGCGAATAGTCTACTACTGGGAACATAAACAGATTAGGGATGAGCCCACTCTCCCGTTGAGCAGGTGCTAAAGTCGTAGATACTGGGCCAGAAGGCGCACCGGAAACCACAGTATCATGCAACTCGCTTTTTTTTTTTTTCTATGGAGAGTACACCGTCAAATAAATCTCGTTCTGGTGCTCGCCCTGTGGAGCTCCACCAGGCAGGTGCAGTGCCGGGCTCTGAGCCTCGACAGAGCCCACCCTCAGCTACTGGAGGACCCTCTAGACCGTCTTGTGGAGTCAGCAGACGGCGGAGGAGAACTACTGACCAAAACAAAACAGAAAAAGAGAAACCCAGAGTGCCACTTGTCATAATGCACTGGAATGCAGAGGGAGTGAACAGCAAGCAGGCTGGATACAGCAAAAAGACAGAGCTGGAAAACATCTTGTATGAGAAGCAAGTCAGTGTTTGCTGTATCCAAGAGACTCACTTGAAAGCAGATCAAACCTTTAAAATAAGGGGATATCAATGCTTCAGATCCGACAGAAAAGATAGACGAAAAGGAGGAGTACTTACTCTTGTAAGGAATAACATTCCTGCACACGAAAGGAAAACCTTCATGGATGGAGCAGAATATCAGCTGCTGCAGATAAAGGTAGACAAGATGGAAATAGAACTCCTGAACTATTACTGTCCGAACAACAAACCTCTGAGTCTCAGCTCTATACAGGTACCAGCCACCAACTTTATAGCAGTTGGAGACTTTAATAGCCACTCCCAGAGCTGGGGCTATAACCATCTGGATCACAGAGGTGAAGAGGTTGAAACTTGGCAAGATGATCACTCCCTAATCCTAGTCAATAATGCCACAGATACTCCTACCTTCTACTCCAGAGGATGGCACACAACTTCAACACCAGATCTTGCCTTCTCCACACCAGATATAGCTGGATCTATTAGTAGAGAAGTAGGAGATCAACTAGGGGGAAGCGACCATCGCCCAATCTTTCTTACTGTCCAGAGTGCAACTCTCAGTACAGGCCCAGCCATTACAAGATGGAACTACAAAAAGCCAACTGGGGTTTATTCAGGCATCAGGTGAACACGCTGCTGTCTACCCTCAAGGTACAGAACCGAGATATTAATGAAGTGGTAAAAGACTTCAACAGATGCATACTACAAGCTGCAAAAGAAACCATTCCCAAAGGATGCCGGCGTAACTACATACCATACTGGTCCAGCACACTCCAAGAACGTCAGGAAGCTATGGACAAGGCTAGAAAGAACGCAGAGTCTCAGCCTTCACTTGAAACTCACAACAAATGGAAAAAGGCTGTAGCAGAGTTTCAGAGAACAAAGCTAGAAGAAAAACGGAAAAGCTGGAGAACTAAAACGGCATCGCTGAACCTTGAGAAAGACGGCAGGAAACTTTGGAGATTAGTCAAGTCTCTAAATGAAGAGTGTTCCTCACCAAGGCAGACTATCACATTGGATGAAGGTGGCAAACTTTTCAGAGGAAAACAAGCTGCAGACTTGTTTGCTAGAAGATACAGTTCAGAAAGCAACTTACCCATTAACATAGACCATCAGAGAGAGATAAGAAAAGAAATACTGGCAACCATGGGACAGACAGATACTCCTGCCCCAATGAGGGAACCCCATCACACTAGGAGAACTACAGAAGGCTATTTCCAAGCTTAAGTTTCAAAAGTCACCCGGCCCAGACAAAATCAGCAACGAAATGCTAGTAAATCTGAGCTCAGCAGCAAAGACAAAACTGCTTGAGATATTCAACCACAGCTGGTTGAAAGGAACGGTACCCCAAGTATGGAGAGAAGCCATCACAATACCCATACTAAAGAAAGGGAAATGTAAGACCGAGGCTGCAAGTTACCGGCCAATCAGTCTCACAAGCTGTGTTGGGAAGACTATGGAGCGAATAGTCAACCACAGATTGAAATGGTATTTAGAGTCTGAGCAGATCCTGGTGCCGGAACAAGCTGGATTTAGAGAATGCTACAGTATAGAAGACCAAGTTACTTACTTGTCTCAAGCAATAGAAGATGCCTTTCAGGAGAAGAAAAAGGTCCTAACGATCTGGGTCGACTTCAAGCAGGCCTTTGACAGGGTGTGGAAAGATGGCCTCATTGCAAAACTTGGGAGAGGTGGAATCCAAGGCAACATGATGAAATGGATCCAGTCATACTTGCATAACAGGAGAACTAGAGTCACTCTTGACGGTCTGCAGAGCAGAAAAGTGTTGCTCCATCAGGGGGTACCTCAAGGAGGAGTAATTTCCCCTACACTCTTCCTTGTTTACATCAATGACCTGGTGAAAGATCTCCCTGCAGGAGTGAAAGCTGCCTTATATGCAGATGACCTAGTACTCTGGTGCGCTGATGAAAATGTCACCACAGCAAATTATAGAATGCAGCGGGCAGCAGACATGCTAGTGTCATGGGCAGAGAAATGGCTTATCACAATAAACACAGACAAAACCTCCACAACACTGTTCTCCCTCGCCCCCAAGGACAAATCAGCTAACATACACCTAGGGACAACCGTTATCAAGGAAGAAAGCTACCCCACCTATCTTGGGGTGACATTTGACCAAAGGCTTACATGGAATAAGCATATTGAAAATGCAGAAGGAAAGGCCCGAAGACGACTAGGCATACTCAGAAAATTGGCAGGTACCAACTGGGGAGCAAATGAACGAAATCTAAAGAAGATTTATAGTGGAGTAATAAGACCACACTTAGAGTTTAGCTCAGCAGCATGGTCATCAGCTGCTAACTCACATCTGCAGTCCTTGGACAAGGTGCAAAATCAAGCTCTCAGGCTCATTACAGGAGCCATGAAAACTACACCAATAACAGAGATGCAGAAGGTTGCTGGATTACAGACATTGTCCCATAGAAGAGACACAAAGACCATGATCCAGATGGAAAAGTACAACAGTATGCCAACGCACCCAATGAAGGCAAGACTAGATGATCTGGCATTGGGACGTCTAAAGCGTAGCAGCTTTGTGCATCGGGGAAAAAGACTTATAAGACAGCATCAAGAAGACCTATCTATGAAGACAACACCACTGAAGCCCACCCTATACCCTGTACCATGGGAGCAGGCCAGCAGTGCCCTCCAAATTAATACGTCGGTCAGTGGTCTCACAAGTGGATGTGAGTATAATGATCTGCAAAAACGAACTGCTACATTGAGTATGATCCAAGAAAGCTATCCCGATCAATCATGGATACATGCCTATACAGATGGATCAGCAACTAATGCTGTTAGGAATGGAGGTGCCGGTATCTTTATCTCATATCCTGACAACCACTATGAGACTAGGCACATTCCCACTGGTAAATTCTGTTCCAACTATACAGCTGAGGTTCAAGCTCTAGAGCAAGCTGCAAATATGATTTATAACACCAACTCTGACTGCCACCAGGTAGTCATCCTCACAGATGCACTGTCTGTCCTGCAAGCTCTCAAGGGTGGTAAACTCCCGCATCTGAGAAATGAACTAAACAAGGTAGCTGCCAAAAAGAGAACCATACTTCAGTGGGTACCATCTCATTGTGGTGTACCCGGAAATGAAAAGGCAGATAAACTTGCAAAAAAGGGAGGAGAATGTGAACAAGAAGATAATGAAGTCACATACTTTGAGAAAAAGAGAGCTATCCAGACTATAAGAAGAGAACAGAACCAACCCAAAGACGACTATCACACTCTCGACCGGCAGGGACAGATAACTATTTTTCGACTCAGGACAGGGCATAACAAACTGAATAAACACATGCACAAGTTACGATTGTCTGCTTCACCACTGTGCACATGTGGATTAAACGAACAAACTGCTGAGCATGTTCTACAGGACTGTCCTCTGTATGACCAGTTAAGAAAGATATACTGGCCCAATGACTCAACACTAAATTCAAAGCTATATGGAGTTAAAGAGGAACTTCAAACAACAGTCGAATTCATCATGAGAACTCGTCTGACGGTGTAATCATCAAAGATGCGATCGCAAGAAGAAGAAGAAGTATGGGGATGATTACTGCTGTCTTTCATGAACACGGTATTTTTCCCGTGTGCCAGATTTTGTTGTAGAGGGATGCAATCACTCTTAGAGTTGTATTTGGTACCTTTTTGAGGATTTCATAGCTCAGAATGTCTTCCCCAGAGGTAGTATTGGTTTTTCCTGCTAAAGCTCTTTCTATTTCATCTACTGTAATATCTGCATTTAAATAATTAGCATCCTGTGTGGTGTCCATATTTTCTCCTTTTAATTTTTCTAGCAGCGTCTTCCGCCTATTTATTTCTTCCTTATCTAGACTGTCTATTGAACTAACCTGATAGAAGTATTTAGCTAGTATGTTGGCTTTTTCTCTATCTGTTTCAGCTCTCTCTGGTATTTTAATTGTTGGGATTTTAAATTTCTTGTGGTTTCCTCCTTTAATTGCTTTTAGTTTTCTCCAAACTGTAGTTACTTGTGACCTATGGTTTAGTGTTTGACAAAATGTTCTCCAACTCTTTTCTTTAGCTCTGAATATTATTTTATTTGTTTCATTTCTTACTTTTTTATAGTTTGTGTAATTCTCTTCAGTTTTGGCTTTTCTATACTTTGTAAGGGCTCTCTCCCTCAATTTCAGTTATTCTGAACATCTGTCTGTCCACCATGGTACTGGATTTTTATCTTTGTTTCTTTTCCTATTTTTACCTTTTTGTGTTGGTTTTAAGTGCTCAGGCATATTCCTGTTTGGTATATATTTTATAGCTATTTTTAAAATCTCATTTGTTATTTTTTCTGCAAATATATCTATACTGTTAGAATCAATTTGTTCTATGCTTATTTTACTTAGCTCCAAGTGGAAGGACTCCCAGTTTGCCTTTTTTAGGTTGAATGTAGGTTTCGAGCTTCTTGGACTAGTTCTATATTTGTCGTTTAGGTTTATTTCTATGGGTAAGTGGTCTGAGCTGGAGTCATTCAGTACTTCCCATTTAGCAGAGGCTAGGTTTGGTGTTATAATACTTATGTCTATTCCTGTATCTCCTCCACTGTTGCATTAACATCGCATCTAGGAAAAATTCTAGAAACAATAGTCAACAGCAGACTAAAATTTCATCTAGAAAAGCATAATTTGTACAGTCCAACCCAGGCAGGCTTTAGAAGCCAACATAGTACAATAGAGCAACTGTTGAGGCTGGAACATGATGTTAAAACAGGCTTCAAAAGGAATGAAAAGACAGTAGCAATATTCCTTGATGTAGCAAGAGCATATGATGAGTGTTGGAGGGAGGGTGCACTACACAAAATCAGGAAATTAGGTATAGTAGGCAGAACCTACAATTATCTAGAAAACTTCCTGCAGGATAGATACTTCACGGTACAAATAAACAATGATAGATCTGAGGTGTATGAGCAACAGAATGGAATTCCCCAGGGATCAGTAATATCACCATCTATCTTTACGATTATGGTCAACGACCTAGGCGACGAGTTTAAAGACTTAAAAAACAACTTATCCCAGTTTGCAGATGACGCTGCGATATGGAGAACGGGAAGAAATCTCCCATTCCTCTATAAAACAGTACAAAGGCAAATGGATAAAGTATCTGACTGGATGAACAAGTGGGGATTTAATCTAAACGTTAAAAAAACCATAGGAATGATCTTCAGTAGAGGGCGTGTAATTAAAAACAATATAATTGACATAAGCATTAATGAGCAAAAAGTATGCACAGCAAAATCAACTAGATTTCTTGGTATGGTATTAGACCAGCAACTAAACTGGAACAAAACACATAGACCTATTAGTGCAAAGCAGTAGGGGACTTATTAACATGCTAAGATATATGAAAGGAAGTGGTTGGGGCGCCTGCAATAAGACCATGTTAACCTTCTATAAATCATTTATTAGGGGCAAACTTGACTATGCCAGTGTTGTCTATGCATCAGCCGCCCCAAGCAATAAGAAAAAACTAGACACAGTCCAAAACCAGGCACTGTCAATAATAGCAGGTGCCTCAAAGGGAACATCAGCAGAGGCACTAGAAGTAGCGCTAGGCATTATACCCCTGGAGCTAAGGAGAAAAGAACTGAGATTCAGCTACTGGGCAAGAGTGGCAAAAGATCCAACTCACCCAGCACATAAAACCTTTGATAGGGGTAACCAGTACATAGGCCACATTCCACTAAACCATAATAGATACCCGTCAGGGTGGAAAACAATGGATGAAGTGGATCAATACCCAGACCTATTTAATGCGATAAACAGTAGTGCTCTGTATAAAGCAAAGATCCCACCATGGGAATTAAAAGTGCCAGAAACTGACTCCCACTTAACAAAGATCATAAATAAATCTAACGACATAATCTCAGCAAAAAGTAAAACACTAGAGTACATAGAACGGTATATAAATAATAGCCTAACTATATATACAGATGGGTCAAAAGATGAAGAAGGACAATTAGGAGCAGGAATAGCAATACCAAAATTAAAAATTTATAAAAGATACAAAGTAACAGGTAATACATCCATCTTTACAGCAGAATTAGTGGCAATCCTAAAAGCTTTAGAAATAGCTGCAGAAAATCCACCAAAAAAAGTAACCATTCTCACAGATTCCCTATCATCAGTATTAGCTATCAGAAACAGAAATGAATGTAGCAGGCCAGATATTATAGAGGAAATACTACAGGTTAATACATATCTACAAACTATAGGATGCAGTGCAACACTAACATGGATACCATCACATGTGGGGATAGCAGGAAATGAGCTTGCAGACAAAGAAGCCAAAGGGGGGAGAGCTAGCCATAACAAAATTGAAGTAGGCTTAGGGAAGTTTGAAATTAAGAGCTTAATTGCTCAAGCAATAACTAAAGAGTGGATAACAGCATGGGACCAAAGTAAAAAAGCAAGACACTCATATAAAATCCTTAAAAAACCAAGCAAAAAATGTCAAATAAAAGATGAACTAAAAATACCAATTAATAAAAAATTGCTGAGGCTCAAGCTTGGAACTGGATATTTCATGATTGAGGAACCCACATGTGAAGAGTGTCAAGAACCAAACACAATTAGACACTTTCTGGTGGACTGCAAGAAATATGACCAACAGAGGCAAAACATTAAGACATACTGTAGTAACCACAATGTAGAAATGAGGGTAGAAAATCTCATAGGCACAAAGACCCCTTCAGAAATGCAAAAGTTAATAAAACACTATATTACAAAAACTAAAGCTAACATATAAAAAACAAATAAGGATTTGAGTCAGTAGTCCAAACTCGTGAAAGACTCGCCCCAGATACATACAGACTAACCAAAGAAACCATCCAATGAAAATTAAAAACATACTAACTTAGAAAATAGCATATTTTGGAATTTCCTTTGAAAACCATGTTGAACTATAACCACAAAAGGAAAAATACCGACTAGAGATAATATAGTATAAAATAAATACAAACAAAAACATATTACAATAAAGGAAACACGTCCTGATATAACCAACAACTCCATGTACATGGTAGATGGTTGAAAGGGGCGTGCTACAAAGAAAAGTAGCAAACACATTAAATAAATAAAAAAATAAAAATGCAACTTTATCACTCGTTTCGCCAGACCTTGACAGAAGCACTATCATAGTGAAATCCTGTTTGATTCACTCTGGCTACTCAACTTATTTGCAGTGAATTCTATTCTGTGCTAAACGGTATAATATATTTGTTTTAAAGTGATCAGTGGTCTAGTTCATTCATTCATTTTATTTCACTGGATTTTGTGATTAACTTAAATTTATCTCAAATAGTTCCAGTGGAATAGGTAATTAAATATCTATTATATTATTTCCCAAAATGATAGATACTTAAATGCTTAAAGTAACATTTAAAGACGCGAGGGAATTTATAACTCAATTGTTTACGTATGTTTTAACTATTAAATTCGCGTGGAGTTCTTCCTGAATTTTATAAAAATTATAGACGCGAGTGTATAAATAGTTAACTGTAAATTTATCGCGCTTTGGAAATGATACTTGATTTTCGGTATGAATTACATGTTTTCTATCTTTTATCTAGAGTGATCGTTACATTAGCGATCCCAGCAAGAAGAAGTACAACCTGGTAAAGATTCCCCAGACTCAGTTCTTAAACCCCCTTCCAAATTCTGATGAGACTGTGTATTAAATTGTAAATCTTTGAGGCGATCCTATGTTTGGGATCCAGCTATCTAAATTAATAGAAAGAAAGCACCCCCATTGACAAATTTAAACACCTCACCAAGTGTATTAAGTTGTAACTGGAAGAAGAACAATCGCCAGAGTTTTTTTAATTAAAATTACTGCTACAGAGAGAGAGAGAGAGAGAGAGAGAGAGAGAGAGAGAGAGTACATATTTACCTGAACTGTGACGGTACCTAGTTTTTCCTCACTGGAGTTAAAACCTACCTCACTGGACAGTTGTAGTCACCTCGGTTTTTTAAAAGCAGAAGGTTCACCACCAGTGGTGAAATCTAAGAAGCCACACCCCATTCTCACCAGTATCTAACTGCGACGGTGCCATCCCATAGACTTTTTTTATATCAGAAAAATAAACCACAAGAACATTTAGTCTTCACGACCGGCGATAAGCGGGAATATTTGCTACCAGCCAAACCTTGCTAAATCTGGGGCCGGACATTGAAGTAACAGACACTCTCAATATGTCAAGTGTTAATTGATGAGTTTTTTGTATAATTCTATAGATTGCCTGCTTCTAAGATCGGTAAGTCTGTGTGTGAGTTTGTGTGTTGGCCAGCACGTGCGTGCATGACTAAAAGGAGATTTATGTGCAACTATTTTAATTGCTGTACCTGGTAGACACTTTGTTAGTTATTCCTTACATGGTTCACTTTATAAGTGGGATTTCTTAACCTCTGTTATTTCCCCTTCCTAGTCTGCTTAGTAGAAGGGAAAACAGTTAAAGATAATAGGACTAGTTTCCTAATCCCTCTTTTCAGGATAGATTAATTGACTGTTGCGTTAACTTATCTACTTCTGTTAACTACCTGTCATTTGGACCGGGTTCCTTTTTCCACTTTTCTGTACAAGAGGGAAGGGCATATTGAACACTACTCTTCAACAACCCCCCACCCTCCTTGTTTTTTTTTGTATTTTGAAACTTCGATTTCTGCATGTAAATTAATAATTGTTTGTGACTTGATTTTTTTAAATGCTAAATAAAAGTAACAAAACTTTTAGCATTTGTGTTGGCAGGCCCAAACCCAAACTTTCCCATATTCGTTATCGTAGTTTGTATTCACGTGCGTCTGTGTGTCTGAAGCACCAAATCGGTGTGAGCGCAGTTGTGAGTCTGGAAACTGGCAAATAATTGTTTGTCCAGAAGAGTTTTTTGGAGTAGAATTGAGAGGCAAATTGTCGTAAAACAGTCTGTCCTTACTCTTCCCAGCACTCTGTGAATCAACTATTTACTTCTAAAACCCTTACTATCACATAGCCTTTTCCATCATTCGCCACTCTAAACAGGACCACTATTTCCAAGACTCTTCCTCTCAAATAAATTTACGACAATGTTATATATCTTTCTTTTCAACTAGCAACCCTAAAACTTTGAATGCGTTTGTCTGAAGTGGAGGTGGACTAAAGCAGTACTAAGAGAACGTAGTGCTAATTCATTCCTTCAGCTGTCTAAGAAGCACAGGCCTTCATTCAGAGTCTTCCTGCCCTGTAACATCCTTGCAAGCTCTTCCCTTGTGTGTCTGCTGTCACGGAATTGCCTCCCCTGCTTTGCAGCAGTGGTCCAACAGTGGCCAAAACTCAAGAGTATTTAATATGGGTCTTCAAAGGTGTCTACCTTCGCACAAGATTACTCTTGGCAGAGTTGTAGATAGAAGAATAATGATGCTTCTATTTCATAAGATATTTCAGAAGTCAAGAACAATGCTGCATTGGGCAGGGCAATTGTAAACTTATATCTGATCCGCTACCTTTTATGAAGAATTAAGCAATTACAAGGCAGTCCTTGTTCTGGAACCCCCAGGGCAAGAGAGGCAGAGGAAGACCAAGAAGTACATGGAGAAGAGAGTTGGAAACAGAGGTGAAAATGATGAGGAGAACATGGAAAGAACTTGAGATGATGGCACGTGACAGGAGGACTTGGCATGTGTTTGTTGAAGGCCTATGCTCCTTTGGGAGTGGAGGGTTATGAATGAATGAATGAAGCAATTATTAATTTCAGCTCGTTCAAGCCCCACCCTGATTTACTCAGTGGAATCCTTATTATTCTGGTATAGCTCTGTTTAAGAGTGTAATTAGTAAATTGACTGAGACAAACATGCACTACATTCAAAATGACTAAATCGACGTTAAATTTGTATATTTACAAATAACAGATTTAATAATCAAATAAGTTTTAACAGTTTTAAAAAAATTGAATAATCTGTGCAGATAGGTCACTGGAGTTCTCGCGTCTCTGGTCAGGATTAAAGGCGCAGCACGTTCCAAGTAAGATCAGGGAGTAACTGCAAAGCTGGTCCCGCGTCTCTAAGACCCTCTGATGATGGTGTCTAGCTCGACGTCAGTCCACTTCTACCCTCACTTTGTTCCAGATATTAGTACCCTCGCTGGTACCACCAAGCCAATCTTGGCCCACAGACTGTTTGCTCAGAGGAATAAAGTTAAGGCACTAGCAGATGCCTTTTTACACGTTTCTGGGGTGTTGTTATGTAAACAATGAATTCTCACTATGACTCCGTGTTTTCAGTTTCCTCAGATCCGGGTTTTCCTTATTAAAATGGTTTTCCTGGGCTCTTTAAATCTGTCAAGATGTTCCACAAAGTTCGGTCTGATATATATGAAATCTGATTCTAACTCTAGCAGTCTGATGGTCTTCTTGGCACGAGTGAACTTTCACAGTGTCTTAAACTTGCAAAAAGGTCAGTGTTGCGCACATATTTTGGTGGCACGGATTACGCATACATATGTAAAATGTATTTAATTGTCTGATAAAAATATGTTTATCTTTGAATGCACGTTGTTCGGTCTAAAGGGACAGAACTCAGATTAGGCGATGGGTATTCATTCTGTGAGTTATCGCTCTTTGTATCGTTCCTGAAAGTCGAACTCGGCGGAGGAATTTAGACTTACTTTGATCTATTCTATGTTTGGTTAGGAATAGATTGTTATTGCTTCAGAATGTCTATGGCCCGAATCTATGTGTAGTTCTTGTCTTTGTAGGACGAGTATGTCCTATAGCTTGATATCTTTGTATGTTTATGGCGAACTATTTTCCTTGTACTGTACTTTAGGGGTCAGGTGCTTTTCGGCGGATGAAGATACGTTAGAGAGTTTTTCGGTGATGAAGCCTATGGTGGGAAGTCATGTCTTAAGACCTGCCCAAAGTTTGTGATCTCTTCAATTTATCTTGGGGACGAAGATAATTTCTTCCAGGATTGTTTAGTCTATGAATTCCCCAGTGGTGATTCAATAACGCCGGGAGAGCGTTTGTGCTTGCTAGTGTATTCTTATGTCAAGGTAAACGTACTTTTGCTGACTTCGTTATTTCCTAGGCTTAAGATGGGCAGACGTTTACATGAATCGACCTATGTCAGTATGTCAGAACGACATATTATCTAGCAGCACTGTTTATGTTTCTATACAGCAATTATGAGGACAGATTATGCTGATGCTTGTGGAAACTTTGATATTCAAGAATTGAATCTTTATTGGAGCTTGGTCGTACATCGTTATGGTGAGCGATGTTTACAAGACTAGAAGCCATTTTGAAATGCTACGTATTGTCGATCATCTACCAGAGAACAGGGATGCCCTTATTATCCGATGATGATCAAGAGATCACACTTATGAAAGGAAAATCTATTCTTGGGTGATTTAACATTTGCTCAGAAGATATTTGCTGAATGCTATTTAAAGAAATCTCCGCTAGGGTGCAAGCTACACTTATGCTAAAGGAGGTTCTGTCCAGGAGTCACCGTAAACATTATTGATTAACTGACATGACTAGTCAGTAAGGCCTGATGAAAATTTGTTAAACATTATATATTAACTGACATGATTAGTCAGTAAGGCCTGATGAACAGTTATATGAGATATGGAACTTATGAAAGTTTGTATACTGATGTTCCATTGTGATTTCCTTCTACATGAATGCCAATTTGTTATTGTACACCGTGGGTCAACAATATGCTATTGATGTCGACCTGTGTTCCTGTAACTGTACCCATTCTGTCAAGTGTATGCGTCAAATTAAACTATTGAAACGTCTACAGTGGTCTGCATAAGTAACTTCTAGATACGCATGAATGAGTGTTTGAACTTTCAATCAACTCCACAGAACAGTCACACATTCGCGTATTGACATTTATTACAACACTCATTGTCAACACTGTATTCTTGTCAGGGCCTCATTGTGTCCCAGGACAAGGTGACATGTATACCTGACACTGTGCTCGGTTAAAAGAGTTGACTATTCAGTCCCAGTACATCTTTACAACGTACACTGAATAAACACAGTATATAGCATCCCAGAATAACAGTCTTTATTCTGATTACTATCACCACAAGGGAAAAAGCAGTTTATCAATGTGGTGGCCAGTGTTCTGCTTTTGATTTTGGGAGAGCATCTCAGTGCCCCCAATGCAAAACATTATTTGAACCAACTACGGTGTCCACTTTAAGTTGTGGCCATCCTCTTCCCTCTCTTCCTGCGTCAGTCGCGCATGATGGAAGAGGTTCTCTTGTCTTGAATAGAGGTTTAGTTGATGGTACTCCAGTCGCAGTTCTTTTCGATTCGGGGTGCACCACCATTGGAGTGAGGCAGTCACTCGTAGATCCTTCTCGTGCCACTGGAAAAGTAGTCAAATGTGTGACATTTGGCGGCACCTTAGAGAAATACTCTACTGCTATCATTAGGATTGCTACTCCTTTCTTTACAGGAGATGTACACGCATATCTTCTGCCGAATCCGATCGCTGATCTTATCATCGGTCGTATTCACGGAGTCAAAGAATGTACTCCACAACAAATTTCCGTTTGGGAAAAACAGAATATGCAAACCGCTAATGCTGTAGTCACTAGAGCTCAAGCTCTTAATGTGCCTCAACCTTCACCTACTGAAGATATTGAAGTGCATAACCAAGATGATCCCTTGGTAATTTCTCGTGACTCATTTATTAAACAGCAAGAAGAGGATCCGACTCTAAAGAAATTCTTCACGCTTGCAACAAAAGGTGATCCGAATAAAGATTCAAAGCGTAAATCTTGGATTACAATGAAGAATGGCGTACTTGTACGTATGGTGTAAGACTCCGCTAAGTCAAGTCATTCTCAGATTCTTGTTCCCAAGAATTTGAGAGTTAAAATCTTACAACACGCACACGACTCTCAGTGTGCTGGACATATGGGTTTTTCCCGCACAAAGTCAAGAGTTCTTGCGGCTTTCTTTTGGCCTTTTGTGAACAAAGACATACGGATTTATTGTCAATCTTGTATAGTATGTCAAGAAGTCAAATCCAAAGGTCCACGCCATGCTGCACCTATTCAGGCTGCAGACATCCCTATTCGACCATTTCAGAAAATGGCGATAGACATAATTGGTCCATTTAAGATCAAATCTGCTAGAGGACATCAGTTTATCTTAACGTGTGTGGACATGTGCACACGTTGGCCAGAGGCTATTCCTCTGAAGAGCATTACTACTGCTGACATTGCAGATGCTCTTTGGCTTATATTTCCACGGCTGGGATTTTCCGGAGAAATATTATCAGACCATGGCACCCAACTAATATCGGATACCATGTCTCAGGTGATGTCGACTCTGCAGATAGAGAGATCTTTGAGTAGTATCTATCATCCTATGTCCAATGGGATGGTCGAACGGCTAAATAGAACACTCAAAAACGTATTAGGGAAGATAACTGAGGATCATCCTCAAGATTGGGATAGGGTTTTACCCGCGGCCCTCTTCGCTTACAGAGAGGTCCCCAATGAACATACAGGATTTTCTCCCTTTGAACTTGTCTTTGGCGCGCGACCGCGCGGCCCTATGTCTTTGCTTCATGATCTCATAACCGCTGATCATATAACCGATGACACGAAATCTTCTTATGAATATGTCATCGCGCTGAGAGAAAAGATTACTAAGCATATCACAATGGAGCAGAACATGAAAGTTCTGGATAAAAGAGTAGCAGAGCTTGATTGGGGTAATCAAGAACTCAGAAAAGTTTTAGGTCAACAGGAGAAAGTGACTGAGGAAAAACAAAAAAATATTGATACATTACTCATTGAGAAAAAGGAGCTGGAAGATGAGATGAGCTCAATTAAAAATAAATACTTATGTAAAGAACAAGCTCTTGTTAGTGAGCTGGAACAAGTCAAAATGGACAATGAGAAATCAAAGGTTGATTTGCTGAAAAATAATGATGCATTTGAAACTCTGATTAGAAATTTGAAATTAGAGCATGAGAAGTTGAAGGTAGATTATGTAGATTTGGAATTTGAGATTGAAAAACAGAAAATAGATATTGAAACACAGAAATTAGAGGTTGAAGAAAATATGAACTTGCATGAGAGAGTCTCAGCTATGGAGCTGGGGAAAGTAAAGGTATTGAATGAGAAAGATATGGTAGCTCCTGAGAAAATTGATGAACTTATGACTACTCATCATAGTGCTATGGAAGCACTGAAACTTGAACATGTTCAAGAGAAGGCTAAGGTTTTAGAAGCTACATCTCAGATGGCAGTATTAAAAAAGGATCTTAAAGATAGTATTGCTTAAGAGAAGACTCTTGTTTCTCAGTTGCATGTTACAAGGTTAGATTATAACAGGGAAGTGAGAGCCAACGAGAAAATGCATAAAGCCTTTGCTAAGCAAAAAGCTATCTCAGAGGTAGAAATTGCAAAACTTCAAAAAAGAGTTAATGGATTATTAGATGTTGTCTTGAACAACAGGATGTTATCTGCTAATAAGGAGAATAGATTTAAACATAAACCTGATGTTCAACAGGTTGCTAATGCAAAGAGCCAGCGTCAGACACTCAATGCTCATAATAACACTAAGCAATATGTGAACATATCTTTTCGTGGAAAATATGGTTTCCCACGAAATAAAGATACTGCCTCTAATGGGAGTTGGCGTGAGGCCAACAAAGGTAAATCAAGTTTAGATCACGGTGAGGACTTTAATAAATGTCATGATAAGATTCCTCAGGAAAACCGTGCATCGAATTTTCAGATTCCTGATAAGTTAGAAAAAGAAAACAAAACTGTTAGTACCCATCGTACTCAGCTCAGACAGTACGATGTACATATTAAGCACAGTGACACAGAAAAAAATAAAAACAATTTTGCTAGGAAAGATAGGCGTGATTATGAACAGCGCCAAGGGCGTTCATCACGTGGTAATCTTCCTTTTTCACGTAATGGTTCTTCTTCAAAGAACTGGAGGCAATTTGATGGTGCTCAACTTTTTGGTCCCAGTAATTATAGGAACTTTGATAGAGGATACCAACCTTATAATAGTTTTGCTTGGAGACAACAAAATCCATTGAGAAGATATTTTGAGAAAAGAGAAGATAACAATAGCAATTATGCTAATTGGAGTTCAAATAAGAGCAATGGGCTCAGAAAATGTGATGGCAGACATTCTGTATAGATGCCCACATGATTCCACTTAACTGTTGAGTCTCGGACTTCTTAACACTTCCAACTCGACAACAGATTTTTTTTCTTTTCTATATCAGGATAGATACATATTGTAATTCGTAATGATACTACGTTCATTGATATGTATATTCACCGGTACTCGTTGATGATTTTTCTTTTTGTCAATCATGTACTTAGAATGCTTAAACTGAAATTGTTATATGCATTGTGTCATTGCAAGTATAGTAGTATGCGTTGGTGACACCTCCCTGGAAACATTTATGCTTAAGAGAAATGCTTTCTCTGAGAGATCTATATTTCGACTTTGCATTAATCTGGCTTAAATAATTCCAGATATTTCTCATCTGCGCAGTATTTATGCGGTGGGAGCCTATTGTATGTTGCTCTCAGATGAAAAAAAATGATTTTCATTTTTTTTTCCCGGGGGGTGTGGTAATCTGTTGCGCACATATTTTGGTGGCACGGATTACGCATACATATGTAAAATGTATTTAATTGTCTGATAAAAATATGTTTATCTTTGAATGCACGTTGTTCGGTCTAAAGGGACAGAACTCAGATTAGGCGATGGGTATTCATTCTGTGAGTTATCGCTCTTTGTATCGTTCCTGAAAGTCGAACTCGGCGGAGGAATTTAGACTTACTTTGATCTATTCTATGTTTGGTTAGGAATAGATTGTTATTGCTTCAGAATGTCTATGGCCCGAATCTATGTGTAGTTCTTGTCTATGTAGGACGAGTATGTCCTATAGCTTGATATCTTTGTATGTTTATGGCGAACTATTTTCCTTGTACTGTACTTTAGGGGTCAGGTGCTTTTCGGCGGATGAAGATACGTTAGAGAGTTCTTCGGTGATGAAGCCTATGGTGGGAAGTCATGTCTTAAGACCTTCCCAAAGTTTGTGATCTCTTCAATTTATCTTGGGGACGAAGATAGTTTCTTCCAGGATTGTTTAGTCTATGAATTTCCCAGTGGTGATTCAATAACGCCGGGAGAGCGTTTGTGCTTCCTAGTGTATTCTTATGTCAAGGTAAACGTACTTTTGCTGACTTCGTTATTTCCTAGGCTTAAGATGGGCAGACGTTTACATGAATCGACCTATGTCAGTATGTCAGAACGACATATTATCTAGCAGCACTGTTTATGTTTCTATACAGCAATTATGAGGACAGATTATGCTGATGCTTGTGGAAACTTTGATATTCAAGAATTGAATCTTTATTGGAGCTTGGTCGTACATCGTTAGGGTGAGCGATGTTTACAAGACTAGAAGCCATTTTGAAATGCTACGTATTGTCGATCATCAACCAGAGAACAGGGATGCCCTTATTATCCGATGATGATCAAGAGATCACACTTTTGAAAGGAAAATCTATTCTTGGGTGATTTAACATTTGCTCAGAAGATATTTGCTGAATGCTATTTAAAGAAATCTCCGCTAGGGTGCAAGCTACACTTATGCTAAAGGAGGTTCTGTCCAGGAGTCACCGTAAACATTATTGATTAACTGACATGACTAGTCAGTAAGGCCTGATGAAAATTTGTTAAACATTATATATTAACTGACATGATTAGTCAGTAAGGCCTGATGAACAGTTATATGAGATATGGAACTTATGAACGTTTGTATACTGATGTTCCATTGTGATTTCCTTCTACATGAATGCCAATTTGTTATTGTACACCGTGGGTCAACAATATGCTATTGATGTCGACCTGTGTTCCTGTAACTGTACCCATTCTGTCAAGTGTATGCGTCAAATTAAACTATTGAAACGTCTACAGTGGTCTGCATAAGTAACTTCTAGATACGCATGAATGAGTGTTTGAACTTTCAATCAACTCCACAGAACAGTCACACATTCGCGTATTGACATTTATTACAACACTCATTGTCAACACTGTATTCTTGTCAGGGCCTCATTGTGTCCCAGGACAAGGTGACATGTATACCTGACACTGTGCTCGGTTAAAAGAGTTGACTATTCAGTCCCAGTACATCTTTACAACGTACACTGAATAAACACAGTATGTAGCATCCCAGAATAACAGTCTTTATTCTGATTACTATCACCACAAGGGAAAAAGCAGTTTATCAGTCAGGTTATATTGCCTGCCCTCCCCACCATTTGTTTGTTAGGATGCTAAGCAGGGCTCCTGTCGTGAAATTCTACATCCACATATATAAATTAAAAGGAAAATGTAAAGCCTAACAAATAACTTCAATAAAAGGAAAGAAGAATGGTAAAGAACAGTGCTGTCACAATGACTGTACTCGAAATCCCCCTTGTTTTCTACTTCGTCTGCAAATTGTAACGTTTCACGTTGATAGTAAAAGCCTACTGCATCGCTACACGCTTTCTTCAATAAAACGTGTACTGCCTTTCTAAGAAAAACCTTGAGATACGCAAGCTGACCTATATTTAATATTCCATTCATGTCATTTTATACACTAAGTTACCATAAACGAAAGACAGATGGACTAAGGATAGAAAGAAAGGGAGGGGCTGAAAGCCGGAACGCAGGCAATACTACCACAGTCTCGCGATACACAATTAATGCCACCCCTAACACGCGTGTAAGGCCACAAGCACTAGCTTTTTTTCTAATCGACAGTGATAAAAAACACCACCCATACGAGTTAGGTTTTAAAAAAAACCTGAAAAACGCTTATTAGGAAACATGACATTATACTGGTTTACGTTTGAAAACATTACAGTACCCAGACACCACATCGTATTCGAAGTAAACAGGAGGTAGAAGAAAATGCATATTTTGAACGCAGCCACTTAGCTCCTTTAAATTTGTATATTTGGGTTCCTTAGGACTTGCTGACAAAGAATATGTTAAAGGTTACGCAAATAGTCTAGGAATTACCAAATTATAGCCAAAAGAAATAGTGAGGGATGTCAGACAACACCAAAATCAGAATCGCTCAGTGGCAGATTTTCACACCACCATTGTACGGGAAATAGGCTGACATGTTACCTCCTATTTGATTGGCGGAAAGCAAATGTAAGGCTAAACACGATTAGTCGGACTATAAATACTATCTTTTGTTGTTAGGGGAGACGGAAGGAAGGGTACCTTTTTTTGAAAAGCTGTGTAAACATGGCACGATTGGTTAGACCCGCCAATATAGTCAATCAGAGGCGTCAGGTCAGGACCACATTTTCAAATAAACTTACTAAAGAACCAGTGCGTTGAGCGCCAGTGCATATTTTTCTAAATAAAAGCCTGGGACATCGGCAGATCGGATTTTGTGCCTATTCATTGCCAGTCAACGTAATTCTGTATTATTTCCATGAATTGTGGTAAGCTTTAAATATTTGATATCTTTTTAATGAAAATTGAATGTAAATTGATAATTTATGTCTGTATATATGTGTGGTTCAGTAGCGAACATGAGGTAAAGCCTATATAGTGCTCCAACCTGAACAGAAGGTGTCGGAGGAAAGTAAAACTACACGGAATTGCCAAACAGTAAACTGACACCTATCTTATTGACTAGAAAGAAATAATGCTGGAATTGCAGAGGCGTAGTAACCATTAGGGAGGAGTATACTGGTGTAAATTATTTCAGATGAAGCTGGCAGTTGGCCTACCGCTCTGAACTCAGTGTTTGTTATGTATTGTGTTCAGTCTGGAAATTTATTATAAATTAGTTCTGAAATAGGAGGTTTAACCTTCTTGTTTCAGGGACCGTGGTCCTAAAGTTATTGAGCAGCACCTGGTCTGAGCTTTGCTGAACCTAGAGGCTGACATCATACTCCTGGGTCCAGATAGTGACCAGTGAGGTGTCTCCAGAACACAGGGAGGCTATCGAGCAGAGGAGTCCTTTCCTGCCGCCATCACGAAAGATAAGCGTCTGTGGCCAGAGGAGCTCAACATTATCCCTCCCCCCCCCTCAAAATCTGACTTTATAATAAAACAGAGGGAAAATACAGTGTTTAACTTGATAGGAACTGTGAACTTTTCCCCATACTATTTCCAAGATAAACAAACACTTGAAGTCATGATGACAAATAACAACATAGCTTGAAAAAACAAAACCAGTATTACCTCATATTACTACTACACAACTGACACACATAGGCTAATATTAATAAAATATGTCACTACAAGGTTCATATTGATAAACTCTGTACATATAAATTGTAATTACAATTGATTGTGATTCCTGGTTCACTTTGTAGTTGAATTAGGACATATATATTAGTGAAAGTAATTAATACATATTTATATTTGAAACTTTACCAGTGCCTCATTTAAGATAGTCTTATAGAGTGTTAAATGTGTGTGAGTGTCACAGTGTTGTCAAGTGTGGTGGAATAAATTAAATTGTTTATCTGTCTGTTGTTGTTGTGATTTACACTTCATCATATACATACCCTAGACATTTAACGTAGTCATCACAATATTCCAGAATAATTCTGACTGAGGTATAATGTGGTAGCAAGTAAGGTTATCTGTAAAACACTACACCTATTAGATACAGATACCTTCACAGCTGATCTCAGTCAGTACACTAAGTCCCCTATAAATATTTATAACATCCCACTTTACCACAGCTCCAAACGTTTCAAACATGCGTTTTTTGTTGGGTAATTTCAAAATTATTTCCGCCTGAAATTCTGTGCGTGATGCAAAACGTCATCTCTCCCATATATGCACGTGAAACCTCCGAATATTCTCGTCAGTGATTGTCGCATAATGCGATTGGGATTCGATATCTAGGTAATCAAAACAAAGTGAACACCGTCGAAACATGTGTAATGCTAATAGCTTGACCAATGAAACGAGATCTTGCTACACGGAGTGTCCGAGATCATCTAGGCATAACGATAGGGGAGGAGAGAATCGTAGAAACTTGGATGTGTTTCCATTAACAGTAGAGAGCAACACCAGAATTTCTTCTGATAAAGCTAGTCGAGTTATATAGTAGAGAATTGGAGCTTTATGACACCTGTATCATCGTTGTGTGAGCAGTATAAGCGGAGAAAATTAGAGTTGAAGGCAGTAAAACTTTGCAGTGTTTCACTGTTTCGGCTGCCCTGAAAAGAGATACAAGGGTCAGAAGTCAGAGAAAGTTAGCTATAGCGATAGATCCGAATCGTCTGAGTTGAACTAGCTTTGGATGAAGCAAATCGGTTGGATATTAACTGAGAAACGCCTAGTGGAAGTTTTAAAACTAACACAGTTTGTCTAGGAACGACAGATTCTTGAAGTGTTGGAAGGAACGAGGGATGAAACATAATAATGGCCGGCAAATAGAATAAATACGCGGGTAGTTGCAAGTGGGAGGACACATACGAAATGAGAGAACGCAGAGGACAAAAGGAGTGAGCTAGTCACGTATTCCTTCACCATTGGGTATTTGTGATGGCCTCCCTTTGCCAGAAGTAGTCCTGTTAGTGTATTTCTGAGAAGACCAGAGGGTGAGTAGGGCTACTGTACCTATTTTGTAAATGCATAATAAGTTTAAATATGTCACTTCATTGAACAATCATGCAATGGAGTGATCCTGAACTGATTTCTGAACTATCCTTGGCATGTTTTAATGTGTTTATATGCATGTATCCTGTTCTATGATTATACTATCAGGTTATATAATTGCTTATAACATCAACATAGAACTATGTAACGATGGGCAACAATACTGGAGCCATTATTATGAAAGTAATAATCTGACCGACAGGAACACACTCATATAGATTTAATGCTCAAGTAGCAATAATGTAAATCAGTGGTTCTTAAGCCTTGGCCGCAAGTACACCCCTACAGGCTTACGGCAGCATGGCAGACTATATCCCAGTGGTTCTCAACCCATTGGTACCAATGATCCCAAATTTATTTGACTGCTCTATGGGCAGAAGGTAGGCCAGGGGTTCTCAAACTTTTGATGAACATAAGCAATATATGTTAGTATCATTCTGTTTGGATGGAAAGATAGCAGATGGAAGAAAGGACTATGTAACATAATTTGATGTAAATGAATGATGTAATATAATGTACATTTTAATCATATCATTTGAATTTTGTGTTTGCAAGTAGACATCTGTACAACTAACAATGTAACCAGAAACACATGTGCGCATTCATACACATGCATTACTGACGACACTGAACAACCATACATTAGTCTAGGGGAACTCTTGGAAAGAGGCTAGCCACAGGCTTTATGTTGTTTCAGGTTTCGGTCGTAGAACGTAAACCGGAATTTTTTTTTTTTTTTTTTTTTTTTCGTTCGCCCGCTAATACTCGAGGCGAAATCTCAGGTTATTTTTAATGTCTAACCTGACATTGATTTTTACGTGAGTATCCTATTTTCTTGTACAGAGACAAGTGTCCCTCGCCATTCAGGCAGATACTCGCCGTTTTCGGAGGTACCCATTAGAGCTGGGTCGGCTCAGGAGCCGCCAGTCCCTGGTCGATGACACTCCTTTAAATATCCTCGCCAGGTCTCGAGTTAATCCAGTCCAAATCCCGGTCGACGAAAAATCCTCAAATGCCGTCGCCCGGGTTTGATCCTGAATCACCCGGTCGCCAGAGCGGTGTTGTAACCACTACGCTAGCGCGGCTCCCAAGCCGGAAGTGAGAACCCAAGTGTTATCCTGCATAGCGACACGGAGCACTAAAGCTGGTCTACCTGGTTGTGCTGGTATCCCTAATACATGGGAAGATCAGCCGAGTCTATATAGCCATGTGGAGCCAACCAACATTGTCAACCATCATTTAAGGAGCACTCAGTTAAGAGCAGAAACAGGAGAACATTAGATAAATTGATGTGTGAAGAGTCAAGTCATATGAAGAAAAAGACTGGTCAACGTTTTGTCAGAAAAGCAGAGACACTGTAATTCAGTTGAAGTAAACACTATAATATCACTGTGATTTCTCTGGATATTGTGTAAATAGAAATTTCCTATCCATATAGCATCTCCATCATTTCCAAGAACAGAAGAAAAGAGAATCATTATAAATAAATTGATTTTAATTGTAACTTGGATTTTGTTAATTTCATAAAGTTACCATTGAGTTCAATTTGAATTTCATTGTTAGTTAAAGCATATAATAGTTATTACGAGAAGACGCTCTAGGCTCTTGATCTTCTTATTACCACTGGACCAGGGGTCTTTACTGTCTGACTATCATTTGTGCTATCATACACCAGTACTCATTTCTGAGACTGGGGTATATCGGGTAGTTTATTATTCTTTATTGAACTATCATCGACTGTCATCAAGACAACAACCACAATACAATACCATCTCGTCACAGTGATTACAAATAACTTCATCTTACTTTTATCTCAAGTAATATCTTCGTAATACTGCTATCCGGATGCTATTACCTCATTCCATCTTCCAGGCGCATGTCTGTAATATGTCCGCAGACGCATAATTTATCTCCCCCTCCTTGTGCAAACACCGACCCTCGTGTAAACCATCTGGGCTGTGCCTCTTCATGACAGTAATTAGGGAATCCCAATCGCCACATCAGCGCTAAATAAACTTGCTGGGCGTACGTCGTTCTAATCTGGCGCGGCCAAGGTTTGGTACATGTCGTAATTTTTTGATGAGATAGGTCTGAGAATTTATGGTCCCGTCCGAGCAGAGGTGATAGTGATAACTCTGTGAGCATAAGGGGTACGAAATAGATTGCTGTTTCACGAGGGTGATAGGGTAAGAAGAAGGACAGTCTCTGAATCGAGTAGTTGCTCTAATCCAGCCTATCTTACGACATTAATGTAACTGCGGACGCACTTACTCTCCTTGCTAAACAATTTTTACAAGTTACTCTACAATCATGTACACACACCAATTTGGTGACACAAATGCACAAACGTGAATAAAAACTACGTATAACATATAATGGGACAATGGGGTTGACCAACACGGTAAGTAAAGGGTTATTATGTTTATTATCACTAACCAAATAGCACAACATTAATCATGTTACATTTATAAAGCATAGTTAAATTCAAGGTGGGAAAAAAAATAGTATCTGAATAGGCCCTCCCCTCTTGTAAAGGAAAACAACCCAAAGAAAATTACTATCAGAGGTAATTAACCCACATAGAGATTCAATTTTAACAATGAGATATGCAGTAATCAGTAAGGGGTATAGGAACAGGTTCTTAATTTTTAATCTATCCCGTGGCTAAGCAGATTAGGGAGGGAAAGAAAAATACACAGAAAAAGAAATTAAGTATGCTGATGTTAGCAAGACAAAATAAAATTAAGGTTATCTAATTTCGTTCATTCAATGCACGCATACAGTGGCCCACTTTAATCTGCACTTACCAATCGTTGAATCAGGCATTCCATGGAATAAAAAAAAAACTCTAGCAAGTACTAAAACAATCAGAGTCGTTTGCTTTGTCTATTTCAGCCCCAGACTGACGGGGTTTGCTGTCGGCTATTTTTCCGTAGTCGCTGAAATCGAGGCGTTATTTTTTTGTTCCAGTATATTCCTCTTTTCACAGCAGTTAGTGTTTGGGGTAAGGGTACTGTGGGGTGGCACTGTCCTCCGAATTGAAAAAACATATATATATATAAAGATATATTGGTCCGGTGGGGTCTCGCTGCTGGTAGCTAAGACACTCTATGGCGTGATGAAAAAAAGAACTTTAGGAAAATAATACTCCTCGGCTGTTCAATGAAGTGATGGCAGAGTATGACCAGTGAGTTTTCTTTAGGGGGGTAATCCAGTAGGAAAACGTTTACTGTCATGTGTAAAAAATAGTGATATAAATTCTGCCGCAGCAGATCAGTAATATTTATGGGATGGCTTCTGGCAATTGTTTTTCTCCAGTTATACTTTTAAAATGGCTTATTGTTAAAGTTCTTGGTTTTACTACTCTCATGGATGGAGAGGTGGACCACATAGGGGTCACAACACGAAGATTTTTAACCACAATAATCGCTGGATGGTGTAAGAACCAAAGTCAGTAAGACGATAAGAAACGCTAGGACGCAAGATATGACCAGCCTGTGTGTAGAAAATAGATAAACATGTAATCATAATATAAATCATATCCTGACACGCGTTAATTTTTAGGTAAGACTATTTTAACCAGTTCGGTATTTAATTATGTATGTTTAAAAAAACCCGCGAGTGTCTAGTTTATCTTAACGGTTTTACACGAGATATGAACTCTAGTAGTTGTCATGAAATATTCTAATCCACATATATAAATTATTAGGTAAATATGAAGCCTAACAAATAAAATTAATAAAGAGAAGAGCAATGGTAAAATAACAGTGCTGTCACAAAGAATGTACTCGAAATCCCCTTGTTTTCTGCTTCGTCTGCAAATTGTAACGCTTTCACGTTGATATAAAAGCTTACTGTATTATTACCCGCCTTCTTCAATGAAACGTGTGCTGCATTTCTAAGAAAAACATTGAGACGTACTGCGTAATGACCTAAATTAATCCTAACATTAATTATACTGCGTTACCAAAACGAACGAACAGATGGACAAAAGGATAAAGAGAGAGGGGAGGGCTGAAAATCAGGAACGCATGCATCACGCGTGTAAGTCTACATGCACTAATTTTTTTTCAGACGGACAGTGATAAAATACACTACCCTTTCCCAGAGTTAGGTTTATAAATCATAAAAAACTCTTATTAGAAAAGATAACATTAGATGGGTTTACGGTTGAGAACATAACAGTACCCAGACAGCACATCTTCGAAACAGGAGGTAGAAGAAATTGCATATTTTGAATGCAGCCACGTAGCTCCTTTAAATTTGTATTTTTGGGTTCCTTAGGGCTTGCTGACAAATAATATGTAAAACGTTACGCAAATAGTCCAGGAATTAATAAATTATACCCAAAATAAAATATTGGGGGTGCCTGACAGCATAAAATCATTTCTGCTCATAAGATTTTTTTTTTAACGTGTTTGAAAAAAATTTACGTTACAGAAATAGCCTACCATGTAAACTCCAAATTGATTGGAGCGCAACAAATGAAAGCCTAACCACGATTGGTCGGGCTATAAATACTATCTTGGTTGTTAGGGGAAACGGGGAAAGGTAACATTTTTTCAAACACTTGTCGAAACGGGGCTCATTGGTCAGACTCGCTGATATACACACTTGGGAGCGTTAGTTCGAAACCACTTGTTTAAAATAGCTTGATAAAGCATCAGTGCGTTGAAGCCAGCATATATTTTGCTAAATAAAAGCCTGGAAGATAAGCAGATGGGAATTTGTGCCAGTTTGTGCCAGAATTCATTGCTAATCAACGTATCTGTGTTTATTCGTATGAATTGTGGGACAGTGGTCTTGATGGTACTGAGCAGCACCTAGTCAGAGCTTTGCTGAATCCAGTGTCGGACAGCATACTCCTTGGTCTTTTTAGCTATCAGTGAGGTGTCTCCTGAGCCCAGAGGAGAATTCGAGCAGAGGAGTCCTTTCCTGCCGCCATCACGCCAGATAAGCGAATTGGCCAGCTGAGCTCAACATTATGTCCCCTCATCTTGAACTGACTTTGTAAAATTAACATTAAGAGGGGAATTTACTTGTCTTAAAATCAGGAACTGTGAACATCTCAAATACTAGTCCCTAAAGACAAACTATTGAAGTCATGATGACAAATACCAACAGAGCTTGAACAAAACAAAACCAGTATTACCTCATTTTACTACTACACAACTGACACACATAGAACATTTGTAATAATATATGTCACTACAATATTCATATTAAATACATTCTGTACATAACTTGTAATTTAAATTGATTGTGATTCCTGGTTCCCTTGTAGTTGAATCAGGACACATATTCATTCATGCCAGTAATGAATACATATTGTTATTTGAAAGTTTATCAGTGACTCTTTTAAGATATCTTTGTAGAGTGTTATATGTATGTGAGTGTCACAGTGTTGTCAAGAGTAGTGGATTAAATTAAATTGTTTATCTGTCTGTTGTTGTGACTTACACTTCACCATACTCATACCCTAGACACATAACGTAGCATCACACTATTCCAGAATAATTCTGACTGAGATATATAGATATGTGGTAGCAAGTAAGGTTATCTATAATACACTACTCTTAATAGATATAGATACCTTCACAGCTGATCTCAGTCAGTACACTAAGTTCCCTATAAGTATTTATAACATCCCACTTCACCACATATATTGGGGGCTCGTCCGGGATTTTGAATCTTTAACTATTAAAAATATTGGGGGTAATTCACTTCAGGGAATATAAGAATTAAAAGGTATAATAATAATAATAATAAATTCTTTAAGCGCCAAACACGGCGCATAAGGCAGAAACCAGTGCTCTCCAGGTTGTTCGTTGTGACGCCACTCCTCTTAGCTCTTGCACATTATTTAGGCCCAACGTTCTTCCTTCTCTTATTATTAACATTGTACAATTGAGAGCTTGAAAAATCGTGTCTGAAATCTAGCTAATATTAGCGGTATCCTTGGGTGGAATTAAATAAGGTTGAGCTCACGGTGCCTGTGTTGTCCATTAGATATATAGTTAGAAATTGAATTGTTGGGTAGACATTATAAAAATTTACCTGATAGACAATGGCGGACCTGGCCAAATTTCGATCTGCTGCGGTTCAGACTGCAAAAGAGTTAGGATTAGATGGGCAAGTTATGGTTGCCTATGTCACAACGGAATGTGACAAATTTATTGAACGCGAAGAAAGAAGATTAGAAAAAGAAGCCGAAAGAAGGTTAGAGGCTGAAAGGGAAATTAAGAGGTTGCAAGCTGAGGCTGAGACTAAGAGGTTGCAGATTGAGGCTGACAAAGAGGCTAAGAAATTGGAAGCAGAAAGAGAAGACAAAAGATTAGCTGCAGAAAGAGAAGAGAAGAAATTAGCTGCAGAAAGAGAAGAGAAGAGATTAGCTGCAGAGAGGGAAGCAGAAAAGGAGGAGAAGAGATTACAAAGGGAACATGAGTTACGACTAAGGGAGTTTGAGTTTCAAGGCCATGCTCCTGAAAATGGTGCCAGTCCCTTTGCCTCTGATGCTACGGTTACTCAGGGAGCCTCGACCTCAGCTATGAACTTTCATTTAGATCATTTTGTTGAGAAAGACGATGATATTGAGAGCTATATAAATAGGTACGAACTATTAGCTACCACGTATGGGTTAGAGAGAGAAAGGTGGAGCTTAAAGTTATCTCAGGGCTTCGTGGGGCAGCTTATGAAGTTTTTGCAAAAATGAGCAGAGGTGATCAGGAAAATTATGACATGCTAAAGCAGGCTCTTTTGTTAAGGTATGAAAAGAATGCAGAGTTTTACAGGAAAAAATTTAGGAATGCTAAACTACTGTCAGGTGAAACCTATCACCAGTTCTCTGCACGAATCGAGACATACTTGGAGAAATGGACTTCTCTGGGGAAAACCCAAGATCTTAAGGAAATGGTCCTTATAGAGCAACTAAGAGAGTCCATGGCTCCAGACCTGAGAAAGTTTCTCATGGAACAAGGTGCAGAGAGGCTGGGTGAGTTGCTAAATGTTGCTGAAAGGTATCAAGCAGCTCAAGCAGAGGTAACAGGTAATAAAAAGAAACAGGTGGACAACTTTAGGGCATCACAGAACTTTAATAAATTTGATCCTAGGGATCAAAATAAAGGTAAGCACCAATTTGATAGGCCACGGTATGAAAATAAAAATAAATTCCCACAATTCGATGAAAGGAAATATGATGAAAGAAAATCTTTCAACCAAGGAAAAAGGTGGTGTAAGAATTGTCAGATGGACAATCATGACACTGACCGTTGCAGAAGGAAACCTGTGTATATGGCAACCCTTCAGGTCAGGTCGACCTCAAGACAGGAGGAGGATATTATGTTAGATACCACTCCAGAAGAGATGAGGAAGGCACAGGCTGGGGATAAAACACTCAAGCCTTGTTTCAGGAAATTGTCAACGTGTCATACAACTCCAGGCAAGGGAGATTTTTACATGAAAAACAAGTTGATGTATAGGAAGACTGGAGCTAGATCCAATGGTCACGGACAGCTGGTTCTTCCAAAAAGATATAGGACAGACTTAATAAGGAGCCTACATGTGAAACCAGATGGGGACCATGAGAAGATAGGTACCATCATTCAAAAGGTGGCTCACAATTATTATTGGCCCAAAGCAAGATGGGACATTGAGAATTTTGTAGAAAGGTGTAGCATAGCACATGAGGGAACACCCACAAGTGGGAACATGGATCAGGACCTGGACACGCCCCGGAGCAAAATTAGGCCTGATAATAAAAAGAGAAATAGATTTGATAAAGTGGACCAAATGGAATGGGAAGCCCCTTTTCACGGACAAGCTTCACTTAACTGTTTTACAATGGCCACTATGCGGAGAGTGCAAAAAGATGTCTTACCCCAGGATAAGCCGAAAATCCCTCAATCGGACTTAAACAAACTGGAGGAAGAGGATGTAGAGAGGAAATCTCTCATCAAGAATTTTAAGAGGGGAGAAAGCCCCAAAAGAAAAATTGGTAGCGGTCGTTTTGTGAATGATAATTCTGGGAGGAAAAATCATCACTATAAAGCTTCGAGTGGAAGAGACCATACCGGTGCATGGACAAATAGGTCCACACAATTAAAGGTCCATATGTAGCTTTGTTAAGAACGTGGACTGATGAAAAGGCAGAGGAAAACATTACATCTTCATACCAATATGTGAATGAGCTGACCACTCGGTTAAAAACTGGCTGGAAACTTGCCAATGAAAATTTGAAACAAGCCAGGAAGAAACATGCTGCCTATTATAACAGGAAGGCGAAAGACAGAAATTTGGCTGTGGGAGAGAAAGTACTGCTTCTTTTGCCCGGGAGTCAGAATAAGTTACAAATTGGATGGCAGGGTCCATATACAGTTCTAGAGAAGGTGTCTAGAACAAATTATAAGATAGATAAGAAGGGGAAAGAAAAAATCTATCATGTGAATCTCCTGAAGAAATACTTGGAAAGAGAACATCAGGAAGAGACACACTTGTTGACCTTGTCCATCGCCATGGAGATGAAAAAGGAACCACTTTCATCATTTGAATATCCATTACACCCCTGTGAGACAGCAGCACAGGTGAAAATCAGTACCCATTTAACGAAAACTCAGAAAGAGAGAGTGCAACAGGTTCTAAATAATCATGCAGAGGTGTTAACAGACCGACCAGGGCATACAAACCTATTGGAATATGATATGAAACTCATAGACTCCACACCTGTCTGTATGAAACCATATTCGATTCCGTTTGCTAAGGAAAAAGCTTTGAAGGAAGAGATAGACTATCTGTTGAAGGAAGGAATTATTTCGCACAGTGAGTCTTCGTATAGTTCCGGGGTGGTACTCTTAAGGAAGCCCTCTGGAGAACATAGACTCTGTATAGATTACAGGAGACTGAATGCTATTACAGAAGGACAGGTGGATCCATTGCCGGATACAAATCAGCTGTTTGCCAGACTAAATAAAGCTAAATATTTCTCAAAAGTGGATCTGAGTAAAGGATACTATCAGATTCCAGTAAAGCCTGAGGTTAGACCATACCTAGCTTTTAGTACCTCAGAAGGACACTATGAGTTTAATAGATTGCCATTTGGATTGAAGAATGCGCCTAGTGTCTTCTCTAGAATGATGAGAGAATTATTGGATCCTCTGAATAATCCCTGTATAACAAATTTTATGGATGATATCCTTATAGCAACAGAAACATTTGAGGAACACATTGACTCTCTGAACATGCTGTTTGATCGACTTAGGGAGGCAAATTTAACAGCCCGACCAACCAAATGTTGCGTTGGATGTAAAGAATTGGAATTTTTGGGACACACAGTTTATCAGGGAAACATGACCCCTGACCCAAAGAATTTAGAGAAACTACAGAAAGCCCCGAGACCACAAACCAAGAAGGACGTGAGATCCTTTGTCTCCTTATGTGGTTTCTACCAGAAGTATATCAAAAACTTTAATTCCATATGTGCACCGTTAACTGAATTGACACGTAAAGGACATCCAGATCGCATTACATGGACTCCACAATGTGAAATGACTTACCAAGAGTTGAAGGAAAAACTCACAAGTAAACCCATTTTGAAATTACCTGACTTAAGTCAAGAATTCATAGTAAGGACGGATGCAAGTAATATTGGGCTGGGTGCAACTCTTCTACAGAAATCAGATGCATTGGATGGGGAATTAAGCCCAGTGGCATATGCTAGCAGAAAGTTGAATAAAGCTGAAATCAACTACTCAACTAGCGAAAAAGAATGTCTTGCAGTAATATGGGCGATAAAGAAATTCAATATTTATCTATATGGGAAGGCATTTAAGTTGCAAACAGATCACAAACCTTTATCGTTTTTAGCACAGGCTAAGCATGAGAACTCTAGGTTACTCCGATGGTCTTTGCTTCTGGCTCCATATAATTTTAGCATTGAGTATATATCTGGAAAAACCAATTTGAGAGCTGATTTTTTAAGCCGCCATCCGTGTGATGAGAATCACCGTAAACCCCAGAAATAATAATAAATTTCTCTATGTGTATATGGAATAAAGGACTGACATATAATGTCTGTTTTAAGAGGGGAGGTGTCATGAAATATTCTAATCCACATATATAAATTATTAGGTAAATATGAAGCCTAACAAATAAAATTAATAAAGAGAAGAGCAATGGTAAAATAACAGTGCTGTCACAAAGAATGTACTCGAAATCCCCCTTGTTTTCTGCTTCGTCTGCAAATTGTAACGCTTTCACGTTGATATAAAAGCTTACTGTATTATTACCCGCCTTCTTCAATGAAACGTGTGCTGCATTTCTAAGAAAAACATTGAGACGTACTGCGTAATGACCTAAATTAATCCTAACATTAATTATACTGCGTTACCAAAACGAACGAACAGATGGACAAAAGGATAAAGAGAGAGGGGAGGGCTGAAAATCAGGAACGCATGCATCACGCGTGTAAGTCTACATGCACTAATTTTTTTTCAGACGGACAGTGATAAAATACACTACCCTTTCCAGAGTTAGGTTTATAAATCATAAAAAACTCTTATTAGAAAAGATAACATTAGATGGGTTACGGTTGAGAACATAACAGTACCCAGACAGCACATCTTCGAAACAGGAGGTAGAAGAAATTGCATATTTTGAATGCAGCCACGTAGCTCCTTTAAATTTGTATTTTTGGGTTCCTTAGGGCTTGCTGACAAATAATATGTAAAACGTTACGCAAATAGTCCAGGAATTAATAAATTATACCCAAAATAAAATATTGGGGGTGCCTGACAGCATAAAATCATTTCTGCTCATAAGATTTTTTTTTAACGTGTTTGAAAAAAATTTACGTTACAGAAATAGCCTACCATGTAAACTCCAAATTGATTGGAGCGCAACAAATGAAAGCCTAACCACGATTGGTCGGGCTATAAATACTATCTTGGTTGTTAGGGGAAACGGGGAAAGGTAACATTTTTTTCAAACACTTGTCGAAACGGGGCTCATTGGTCAGACTCGCTGATATACACACTTGGGAGCGTTAGTTCGAAACCACTTGTTTAAAATAGCTTGATAAAGCATCAGTGCGTTGAAGCCAGCATATATTTTGCTAAATAAAAGCCTGGAAGATAAGCAGATGGGAATTTGTGCCAGTTTGTGCCAGAATTCATTGCTAATCAACGTATCTGTGTTTATTCGTATGAATTGTTTAGGGACAGTGGTCTTGATGGTACTGAGCAGCACCTAAGTCAGAGCTTTGCTGAATCCAGTGTCGGACAGCATACTCCTTGGTCCTTTTAGCTATCAGTGAGGTGTCTCCTGAGCCCAGAGGAGAATTCGAGCAGAGGAGTCCTTTCCTGCCGCCATCACGCCAGATAAGCGAATTGGCCAGCTGAGCTCAACATTATGTCCCCTCATCTTGAACTGACTTTGTAAAATTAACATTAAGAGGGGAATTTACTTGTCTTAAAATCAGGAACTGTGAACATCTCCAATACTAGTCCCTAAAGACAAACTATTGAAGTCATGATGACAAATACCAACAGAGCTTGAACAAAAACAAAACCAGTATTACCTCATTTTACTACTACACAACTGACACACATAGAACATTTGTAATAATATATGTCACTACAATATTCATATTAAATACATTCGTACATAACTTGTAATTTAAATTGATTGTGATTCCTGGTTCCCTTGTAGTTGAATCAGGACACATATTCATTCATGCCAGTAATGAATACATATTGTTATTTGAAAGTTTATCAGTGACTCTTTTAAGATATCTTTGTAGAGTGTTATATGTATGTGAGTGTCACAGTGTTGTCAAGAGTAATGGATTAAATTAAATTGTTTATCTGTCTGTTGTTGTGACTTACACTTCACCATACTCATACCCTAGACACATAACGTAGCATCACACTATTCCAGAATAATTCTGACTGAGATATATAGATATGTGGTAGCAAGTAAGGTTATCTATAATACACTACTCTTAATAGATATAGATACCTTCACAGCTGATCTCAGTCAGTACACTAAGTTCCCTATAAGTATTTATAACATCCCACTTCACCACAGTAGTTCAGAAAATTACACACGTATGAATAGAATTAAATTGCGTTCTCTAAATTATCCACCGCCTAGCGTCTATTAATTAATTTAAAGTATCTCTTACTTGGGAAATCGCGAGTGATTAAATTTTACGTTTATAGCTGGTAAAATTAGTTATATGTTTATTTAATACCTTTAAATTAACACAAAAATCCCAGTGAAATATACTGAAACTTTAACACATTAAAACACCTAGTGGCTAATATACTATTTTTACCGCAAATCATAAAACTGCAATAAATCTCCACGTATTTCTATAGGAAATCAAGATAAACAAGACTCCAAAATGCGCGCTAGACCATTCAAGAAATCCTGATAGGAAACCGACAAACTGAATTCGGAGAGATGGGCATATATACTAAAACTCTGGACTCTTGTTCCTAAATGCGAAAAATAACACCTCTCGTCCAATTTGGGGAATTTTGCTGTTCGTTTCGCGAATTAAAGTGTATTTTCACACTTTTTCCCGATATGATGGCCGCTTCGCTAACGGCGGGCGCCTTTAAGGTCCGTTAACTCGGTGAGTAAATTTCGTCTCTTGGAGGGCGATCAAAGGGGTGCAGTCGGTAAAAATGGTTAACGCCACTCTATTTTCAATTAACGATCCGTTTTCTCTTAGGGAGCTACAAATCCCGTTGCCTCGCCCTCCCGTGTTCCAAGGACACGGCGCTGACGTGATGACGTAATGTGACAGATGGCAGACCTCTTTTTGCCCTTCCCCTTTTTAAGGGAAAGTCACTAGATTTAAGAATATTTGTATTAATAGTGCATGAAAACAAAGACAGGAGTCGTGGCTAAACTAAGAATCGGACAGTTTGCAATTAAGAGACCTGGCTTCCACGTACTTAACTGTGCATGCTTAATTAGCCAGCGAGGGAAATCCACGTTTATCGTTGCTTGAACCCAAATAGTGAGGGCCCCCGATGCGAATAAATTGGATCGATCAGGGTTGCTTCAATTTTCATCTGTCACAGTACACGAGAATTTTACCAACATGGCTGTCGTTCAATGTTGCATCACTGTCTACTCTCCCAGCAAGGATGGTCTGGTAAACAAACAAGACGAATTATTACTGAAAGGAGTGAAAGAATGTTTGAAAATACAAAATATCTGCCTCATAGCAGAGAAAGAAAGAGGTGCCGACCATTTAAAAGCATGTAATTAGTCAGTAAAACAAAAATAACTGATTAGTACCGTAGTGAAGCAGAGATCGACCCAAAATAATGTCACATCTACATTCCATGTCTTTCCTTGTCTGTCTACAATTCCATTTCTTTCAAGGTCTGTCTACTATTCTATTTCTTTCCTTGTCTGTCTACAATTCCATTTCTTTAATTGTCTGTCTACAATTCCCTTTCTTTCATTGTCTGTCTACAATTCCATTTCTTTCATTGTCTGTCTACAATTCCATTTCTTTCATTGTCTGTCTACAATTCCATTTTTTTCATTGTCTGTCTACAATTCCATTTCTTTCATTGTCTGTCTACAATTCTATTTCTTTCATTGTCTGTTTACAATTCCATTTCTTTCCTTGTCTGTCTACAATTCCATTTTTTTCATTGTCTGTCTACAATTCCATTTCTTTCATTGTCTGTCTACAATTCCATTTCTTTCATTGTCTGTCTACAATTCCATGTCTTTCATTGTCTGCCTACAATTCCATTTCTTTCATTGTTTGTCTACAATTCCATTTCTTTCATTGTCTCTCTACAATTCCATTTCTTTCATTGTCTGTCTACAATTCCATATCTTTCATTGTTTGTCTACAATTCCATTTCTTTCATTGTCTGTCTACAATTCAATTTCTTTCATTGTCTGTCTACAATTCCATTTCTTTCATTGTCTGTCTACAATTCCATGTCTTTCATTGTCTGTCTACAATTCCATTTCTTTCATTGTCTGTCTACAATTTCATGTCTTTCATTGTCTGTCTACAATTCCATTTCTTTCATTGTCTTTCTACATTTCAATTTCTTTCATTGTCTGTCTACAATTCCATTTCTTTCATTGTCTGTCTACAATTCCATTTCTTTCATTGTCTGTCTACAATTCCGTGTCTTTCCATATGTTCAACATCCAGACCCCTATTGGCTTTCTCTAGGTTGCGTCATGAACCTCCTTAATAGAGATACTTCTTGCGTCATGAACCTCCTTAACAGAGATCCTTCTTGCGTCATGAACCTCCTTAACATAGATCCTTCTTGCGTCATGAATGGGGTGACTATGTAAATTATTTGTTTTGGTTGACTTACCCATGTTGTTGAAGTTTATATGACTATAGTTTATACAGAATGGGGAAGTCAGCTCCATGCCCAACCCTCCTTAGTCGTCTTCTACGAATTGCATGATAGAGTACAGTGCTACTTTTTGTTGCTCACCAATCAGGTTCTAGTAACACAGGGGCAACTAGTGCTAACAATGATTGATAATTCTATACATATGTAATAATAAAATAAGCAAGGATCTGTTTCTTCAGCTTGTTATGTTTTCACGCTTCACAACGACAGGCAAAAGTCTACTGTTTCAGGCAAGCGTTCACCAAAATATTGTGCTCAAAATGGAACGCACTTAGCGGCTTCTTACGGCTAACCTAACTTGTATTAGATGAACTTTTTTATGCCAACAAACAAAAGATTGTACGAGAAACAGAGACTGCAGAGAAGACAAGCAAAATGGATCAAAGAGGTGAGCGAAAATTGATGCAGATCTGCTATTGCCATTTCCAAGGATGGAAGATCTTTGAAATAGTTTTAATTTATACCGTTTTGTTGTTTTAAGCGAATGGAGGCGCATCTCATGGACAGAGAAAGAAAAAAGGGCATAGAAAAACTAGGAATGAAAAGAGAATTAATGAAGGAAATCAAAATTAGACAGATAAAATATTTTGGCCATGTAAAAAGACATAATAA
Source organism: Oreohelix idahoensis (assembly GCA_024509875.1). Lineage (NCBI taxonomy): Eukaryota > Metazoa > Mollusca > Gastropoda > Stylommatophora > Oreohelicidae > Oreohelix > Oreohelix idahoensis. The sequence continues at coordinate 455,431 of JAMPIV010013030.1, read as the reverse complement.
AACTTTGCTGACGACCATAATACTCGTAGAAGAGTTGAAGGCAAACGTGCAAGAGTAAGACAGCGTTATAAGTTAGAAGATAAAATCAAGAGATGGGCAGGAAAGAGTCTCTCAGAGTACACCATCAAGACAACTGACAGAATGTGTTGGAGATCCATTGCAGCCGAACTTCGTTGTGGATATGATAGCTGATGATGATGATGATAATGATTGTTCAGAGCGCAAGAAGCAGTAATGGTCGTCTTAACGAGAGTCCCTAGGTTATGCCGCCTCTGTATGTGTTATTTTGAGCTTACTTGGTCCGCGAACTGGCGACAAGAGAGGTCAAAATGATTCCTCACTTTAGGGCTTGCATTTCACATCTTAGTGCTGTATAACATCGCTATATGCTGCTTGAATATTGTGAAAAACGCTACTATGCTTGGCGTCGAGTCGCCTCGGCCGCCATTGTGCTTTTTGCAGGACCGCTGTGAAACAGTGAAATCGCTCTGAATGTCTCAGTTCCGTCGATGATCTTACCTGAATAAACTCGTATCTACTTTCAGTTTTCAGAATATGTTGGGTTTAGAATACGGGCAACAAGTATGTAATTATAAGCGGTGGGAAATTCCAACTAAATAATATTTTACTGAATCGTCACTTCACTTCAAAATAAGATTGCGTTCCAGTATCAAGCAGTTCAGGATTAAAATGAGTTTTTGTAAACTAGCTGGTACGTTTCCATTGGGAACACATAAAAAGTTTTCACTGGTAACACAAATAAAGTTTTCACTGGTACCACCAATAAAGTTTTCACTGGGAACACATATACAGTTTTCACTGGGAACACATATAAAGTTTTCACTGGGAACACACATACAGTTTTTAACTAGGAACACATATAAAGTTTTCACTGGGAACACATATACAGTTTTCATTGGGAACACATATACAGTTTTCAACTAGGAACACATATAAAGTTTTCACTGGGAACACATATGAAGTTTTTAACTAGGAACACATATAAAGTTTTCACTGGGAACACATATAAAGTTTTTAACTAGGAACACATATAAAGTTTTCATTGGTAACACAAATAAATTTTTTAACTAGGAACACATATAAAGTTTTCACTGGGAACACACATAAAGTTTTTAACTAGGAACACATATAAAGTTTTCACTGGGAACACATATAAAGTTTTTAACTAGGAACACATATAAAGTTTTCACTGGGAACACATATACAGTTTTCACTGGGAACACATATAAAGTTTTTAACTAGGAACACATATAAAGTTTTCACTGGGAACACACATAAAGTTTTTAACTAGGAACACATATAAAGTTTTCACTGGGAACACATATAAAGTTTTTAACTAGGAACACATATAAAGTTTTTACTGGGAACACATATAAAGTTTTAAACTAGGAACACATATACAGTTTTCACTGGGAACACATATAAAGTTTTTAACTAGGAACACATATAAAGTTTTCACTGGGAACACACATAAAGTTTTTAACTAGGAACACATATAAAGTTTTCACTGGGAACACATATAAAGTTTTTAACTAGGAACACATAAAAAGTTTTCATTCATTTCATTTCCTTTTAGCTCACCAAAGAGCATAGGCCTTCAACAAACACATGCTTCCTGTCACGTGCTATCAGCTCAAGTTCTTTCCACGTTTTCCTCATCATTTTCACCTCCGTGTCCAGTTCTCTTCTCTATGTGTTTCTTGGTCTACCTCTGCCTCTCTTATCCTAGGGGTTTCAGAACAAGGACTGCCTTGTAATGCTATCAACAGGTTTCCTCAGTGAGTGTCCCATCCATCGCCAGCGTCTTCTTTTCAACTCTTGTTGCACTGGCAATTGTCTGGTTCCCTTCATCAGTTCTACACGTAACATTGTCATACCATTTTAATCCTTCTATTCCATTATTGAAAGTCTGTAGTTTTTGGTTGTTGTTCTCCATGGTTCTGAGCCATACAATAGGACTGACTTGACATTTGAGTTGAAGATTCTTATTTTCTTGTTGGAACTAATTTCTCTTTATCTGCATATGTTTCCCAATACAATGAAAGCTTCTCTTGCTTTTTTGTATTCTTAGTTATAGAGAAGAGCACTGGCAGCAGATCAAAACTACGAATATATGGATTGTGACATGTGAAGAAGTACTGGGAAAAAGAGAACGCCAGCATAAATCATGTATTACAACAGAAACCATCAATAAGATAAAGGGCAGAAAAACCAAGAAAACATATTTAAACACAAGCAACACAAGAAGTTCCAAAGCCAAGGCTCAAGAATGTACACAGAATCAAACAAAGAAGAAAGAAGAAGCATCAAAAGAGACAAGAGGAAATATATTGATGAACTGGCAAGAGAGGCAGAGGATGCTGCAGCCAAAAGAAATATAAGAGACCTCAGCACAAAGAAGCTAACAGGGAAATGGAAGCAAGCAAATAGCATCTTTAAAGACAAGAGTGGAAAACTGCATAGCAATATACAAGAACAAATGAAAAGGTGGACGGAACATTTTGAGGGCCTTCTCAATAGACCAGCTCCACAAAATTCCTCAGACACCCAACCAGCAGAAGAAGAGCTACATATTAACTGTAAAAGACCAACGAAGGAAGAAATCAAGAAAGCCATAAAGCTTCTAAGAGAAGGAAAAGCGGCAGGTTCATATGGCATTCCAGCAGAGGCCATAAAAGCAGATATTGACACTGCTACAGAGATTTTATACATATTACTTTGTAAAGTCTGGGAGAGATACGAAATATCAGCAGAATGGAAGGAAGGATATCTGGTTAAGCTGCTTAATAAGGGAGATTTACAAAAATGCACAAATTACTGGGAATAATGTTACTATCAGTGCCAGGAAACATATTAAACAGGATCATTCTTGAGAGATTACAAAAGCCCATAGACAGACAAATGAGAAATGAACAAGCAAGTTTAACGTAAAACAGATCCTTTACAGATCAGATAGCCACGTTGAGAATAATAGTGGAACAAAGTCTAGAATGGAACCTCTTTACATTGGATTCGTTGACTATGAAAAGACATTTGACAGTGTAGACAGAGATTCACTTTGGAAATTGATGAGGCATTATGGAATTCCCCTGAAGATCATAAATTTAATAAAGAAAACAGAAATAGTATCCAGTGGAATCAACCTAAACAGCTTGATGATCTACATTTTGCCGGTGACCCTGCTGTTCTGTCCCATAACCGTAATCAGATGCAAAACAAAATGAAAACACTCGATGAGAGGTCACAGAAAGTAGGTCTGAAAATACACCGGGAAAAGACAAAAATAATGAGAATAATTGCAGGAAATGATAACAAGGTTGAACTTGAAGAAATACCACTACAAGATGTAGAATAGCACACATATCTCGGCAGCAATATAAACAAAGTTGGAGGGATAGACAACGATATCTAAATAAGAAATAAGAATAAAAAGTTTGGCTAGCTTTAGCTTCTGTTTCTTGTTCCTGTTCGTCACCTTGGATATATACCAACCAATCATCCCATATGATCTAGAAGTAGATTTGTTTCTCCCTCTCCTGAATCTTGGTCTAAGGGATAATATAAAAACATAATCATTCATTTGTACATAATTCAATTTTTGAATAATTAACTGCTCACCACAATATAGTTGTTAATGGCCAACATCTTATAAGCAAACTTCCACCAATCATGCTGTAAGAGATTACTTTGTAAGTTTGTGCACGGGGCCCACCATGTAAACATAATTGCTACACAGACCACATTAGAGCACATGCAATATTTTAGCTCAGGTTTCTTGCATAAGGGCCCCATTTTTCGTAGAAAGCATGAAATGGAAAGACAATGATGGCGTTCAATAGCTAATGACTTGAGAAAGGGTTCCGTTGTATCAGCGACAATTTCAGGTGTCTGTACGCCTTGACAATTTGAGAAACACTGCTCCATTAGCACAATTTCTTTCAGATCATATACGAAGATGTTCACTTAATGTACGACCTCAACTTTCATTATTTTCTACCCCTTTTAGCTTGGATATGAAATCTTTTAAGTGATAGCAATCTGCTCGCTCGTGCTTATTCTCGTGCCTTCGGGTCATTCAATGATTAATGAGGCAGCCGCCATTACAGGTATGAAATCTTGATGGCCACGAAACGGTAATTATGTTATTAATGTTGACATCCATGTCTGATTTAAGATCACTGCAAGAATCAGACAGTGGGGTGAATAAACTTCCGTTGGGAATCTTTCGAGGAGAGAAAGTTTCTTGTTAACATGTGATGACAAAATAGAAAATGTAGGAAAGCGATGGATAGGACACACTTTGATGAAACTTTGTTGATAGCATTACTGGACAGTATTTGTTCTGGACGCCCCGTGGTAAATGAGGTAGAGGAAGAGTAAAAAAAGAACACATGGGAAAGAGAACTGGAGTTTTTTTTTTGGCCTTGATTTTAAGGACCATCTTCATTGGACACGGACAACTCCATAATTACTCCGATCTGCTCCCTTAGATCACAGAAGGAGGATCTCAGCATAGTGCACGAACTTCGTAGCACCGGCGAGGATCCCAATGTGTGTATTCAGGAATCGCGCATTCGATAAATATTTTTGTGGTGGGTAGGTTTCCTAATTTTTAAATTTTGCCAGGACAGCGACCGTTTGGCCTATTCTTGACGATTTCCAACTGCCGAAGGATTTTTAACATGCGCAACTTGCACACGGGACCTCATATTTTTCGCCCATATCCAAGAGGGCTCACTTCCCAGGAGATCAGGTGGGGGGGGGGGGGGGGGGGGGGGGGAAATGTATTATGACATCATTACGAACCACAGATTCTGAAGAAAAAAAACTTCTATCACTTATATTTCCTGTGCTGGGAACAAACCTGGTACCTATAGAATTAGAGGTGGACACCACACCTCTGAGCCCCATAACCCTGAGCCCCTCCGACCCCCAAGAGACCTGGAGACAGACATGAAGGGGGTGATGATCTTGGGCTGATGGCACGTGACAGGAAGACTTGTCACATGTTATGTTAGGTCTTATGCTCCTTGGGGCGTCACAAGGTGATGAATGAATGAGGACAGACATATAGGCTACAAAGGCAGAAGGTAATGGACAGTAATTACAAAATTGCACTGCAGAAAGTCAGCATCAGATATCGATCACCAACGACCGAAAGTCACAGATACACTTGGGCGTCTGCTCAAGTCCTCGTCACTTGATAATATCGGCTGTTACAGCCGATATCATCATGTGACTTGAGGACTTGTTCCTATAATGGGAATTTAATTTTTCCATTAACGGCACGTAACATATTTTTTAATGGATTTGTTAATACGTTTAGATTAGTTTTCTCTTTCTTGTCTCTACTATTTATCGTGGCCCTGACAAAGGCATTACGGTAATAACGTAGGCCATTAGAAAAAAAAGCTCTTAAAACAAACAGAAAAGAACATGTCGAAAGAAACACCAAGCAACCAAGCATAGGAGTACTAACACCTCAAGGGCGCATTCCCATTGTCAGTTATGGTTGAAGGCGGCTCTTAGTTTGTACTTTTTGCTAGTAAGACGAACGTTACCGAATTTAGTTGACGCCAATATACTGGAAATTTACATTTCACGCTTCCGTGACTATGTACTTATAATGCCACGCTTTAATGACTATGTACCGACAAATCCCTGATGAATTCGCCACGTGCCCTTTCAAAAGTTAACGGCCGTTACTTTTTTTCCAGTTATTTTTAGAACACCAGGGATGACAGCCTTAGATCGATTTAACCTATTTGACCCAATGAGGCCCCACGCTCTCAGGGGGTACCGCACTCGAGTTCTCACCTCCAGCTTTGAAAAAAGGAATGATGATTATTTTAAATTAGATATAAGGAGTAAATTAATTACAACGAATAAAAAATAAAACAATATCTATATTTATTAGCTATATGTTGACAAACAACGTGTTACAATAAAAACAATAATCTTAAGTCCAGGGGCCCCACCAAAATGATCTAAAGCGGACCCCACAATTACAAAGGCCGACCCTACTAGGGATGTTGCCTGAAGAACTTTAGAATTAATGAAAATGTGCAAGATATGAAGCGACATATAAAAAATCGATTTAAATCATTTGATATATACTGAAGCACATTAAAAACGCACCACTATTATTTATACTGATGCCGAGAAGCTGGGGAAAAAAAAGTGTGGGAATGGATTTTCTCCGTGTTTGTCATGAGGTAGAGAGCGAATGGCTGCTGGAATGGAAAGTGCATAATTCAACCCAAGGGTTTGTGTACAGACTACATGAAAACAATGACAGTTACACGTGCAATACGATTCCCAACAGCTATGACCCTGCAAATGTGTCCGCGTTGTGGCAGCATACTCGGTTGAAGGTAAACGTGCAAGGGGAAGACAGCGCTATAAGTGGGAAGATAACATCAAGAGATGGACGGGAAAGAGTCTATCAGAGTGTACCACCAAGACAAGAGACAGAAGACGTTGGAGATCCATTACAGCCAACCTCCGTTGTGGAGATGGCAACTGATGATGACTCGGTATAAAAAGGCCGTTGAGACAAAACACCCAGTACATGTGCTTGAAATGCCACGACTATCTGAAAACGACCGCCAACGAGCCATTGGTACGTTGGGGACCGTAATGAGCTCGCGGGCCATTGCCAGAAGGATGAATTGCCAGCACAGCACTATTGTACGTCTCAATGAATGTTACGGAACCACTGGCAGTGCCCGGGATAGACTTCGGAGTGGCCAACCACGAGTTACTACCCCGGCGCAAGATCGTCATATTGTGCTGAGTCACCTAAGGAATCGTTCTCTCCCGGCAAGTCAGACAGCAAGGGCAATAGTGGTAGACGTGGGCAAGTCGCTCGAATGACATTCATACGATGACTCAGAGATACAGGCCTTACTGCAAGACGACTTTATGTTGGGCCAAACTTGACTCACAGACATCGTCAGCAGCGCATGCAATGGGCAGAGCAACATGTCAGATGGACTAGACTGCAGTGGAATGCTGTCCTATTCACAGACGAGAGCAAATTCAACATATCCTTTGCGGATTTGGCGACGGTGTGGAGAGCGCTTTGCAGATTGCTGTGTTCGTCAGATAAACCGATTTGGAGGTGGCTGTATTCACATTTGGGGAGGATTCAGTTTTCACCATCGCTTGCCTCTTCACGTCTTCCGTGGAAATGTTAATGCTGTGACATATCGAGATGAGGTTCTGGATGCATTGGTTGCTCCTGCGTTCACAAATTGTCCAGACTTGCAGCTTCTCCAGCAGGAAAACGCACGTGCGCCCACCGCATGCATTACGCAGCAATATCTACAGCAGCAGAACATTGTGACGATTGATTCGCCTGCCCTATCACCAGACATGTCCCCTATAGAACATCTGTGGAACGAGATTGGACGCAGAGTCTACAGGCAAGGTTCTCCAGCTAATCTGCAACAGCTCGAAGCTGCTCTTACACGTTAATGGGGCTTGATTCCCCGGAATTTCCTTCAGAGACTTGTGCGTTTCATGCGGAGCCGCTGCCAAGCTTGTTTGCAAGCACACGGTGGACATACCAGATACTGAGGATAGTATGAATGAATTTTCTTATTGGTTGCATTTTTGGTTTTCTCCATTGTCTGCACAGAATGCAATCAATTTCATAACAATCAAATGTACAAATTAATGACCAGCATGGATTCATAGGAAAATGAATAAAGATTCCAAATATGTAAACTTGTAAACACTTATATTTACATTTCACACTCTGTTCCTGGATTATACAGGTGGTGCGTTTTTAATGTGCTTCAGTATATAAGGACAATTTTATACGCGTGCTAATTTACCAGACGGCAATTATGTCTTGGATGAATAAAGCGTGCCATGGCAAAATGATACAAATATTACAAAAATAACGAAACCTTACAGAACCACTTGATTGCCTTTCCAATAGTTCTAGAATAGCATTCTTGCCCCGAAAGATACAGACTGACATGAATAAACCTCCAAATAATATTAAACGCGTGCAAGTATAAACAGAGCTTTAGAACAACAAAACAACCATAGTAACAACTAAAACATAAACAAATCATCGAGAAGAATATTACAGTGCAGCAAATAGAATATAAACAATCAAGGAAGATATCAAAGAAAATAATAAGCGTCTTTGTTCACGAAACAATATATGTGTTTGAAGGGGGCGTGCTGTAAAGATAAGTAGTTAACAAGTTTTAAAAAAGGAAATGGTGGGCTATTCTTTCTTGATGCACTAGATGGAACGAGAAAACATGCTTCATTAATTTTCTTCTTGCAAAAACTTGGAAGCAAAATGAAATCACTCTTCCGGTGGAACAATAAGGAATAAAAGTTTATAAATTAATAAAACGGTATTGAATCAGTTTTACAAATGACAGTTCACATGAGACAAGGGACGTTTCGGGTATTACCCTTCGTCAGCCACAAACAGGTGACAAAGACAAGAATTACATATAGTAATAGGTATTACAAAATCATACGATGATAAGAAACAATACAAAATGAGTGATACAAGCAGATGGAAAAAGTACAATGATAATACAAGAAAATCGAAAAACCTAACAGAAATACCGAATCAAGAAATTAAATAATAAACGAAACGAAAAAAACGAGAATGAACAAAACTATGGAACAAGACACTTAGCTAGAAATGTAAATGCTCGGAATACACAAGATCGCAGTCCTCTCTTCAAATAATCTCGAAGGAAGTGACGTGTAAGACAGCGACAATTTTTATAGATACAAAAGGATTTGAACCAAAACCAAAACATAAGAAATTAACGAATGTAAAGAATGAAAGAGAGAGAAAAAGCTAGGAATTTATGCAAAATGATGTTGAACATTGAGACACTTAAAGCAGTAGTCATTAACTTAAACGAAAGTTCACTTTCACCCGAATATCAAAATATTTATAGTTTGATTTTTTCTTCATTTTCTAAGTTTCCTCAACAGTTACTAGGAAATCCGGGCAACGCCGGGTACTTACAGCTAGTTCTAAATATCCTGCTTACATTAAAAAAAAAACCCACATGATAGCTCTGTATTATCTGTGTATTTTGTTTTCATTCGTCCTTACACAAATGTATTATGTGTGAATGTGTGTGTATACATATAGTGTGATTTGTGTACGTCTGTGGGGTTGTGTGTGTGTGTATTCTCGGCTCCCTGTATTTCCCACGGGTATCTGAGCAGACAAGGCAGAATAGGACTACAACTCATCTCATCTCATCTCATAATCGGAACCTCGTCTACCCCGTAAACAGGGTGTAGAGGGGGGACCCAAAGAGCACAAGGCTCCTGAGCAAAACATATAAACAAATTGGTTGACAAACACGTGATTAGCCCATTGTGTGGACTACAACTCATGTTTATTAAAAACAAAATTTGGCCTCGTTTTGACGAGGCGCGCTCCGTTCACCAAAGACACAAAGTCCGTCGGTTATATTAGGGCCCATGTCCAAATTAAAAATCCCGTGTAGTCTGTTTATTCTTTCACATCGTAAGGGACTACTAATATAAGGTTGTATAAAAGGTTGGCAAACCTCATCTTATAATGCGAATTAATTTAATTTCTACAGAAACTACAGCTGCGAAATCCCATGTAAGCTTTGATACAAGCCACATGTAAGTGTACCTGCAGCCGTGGTGGCTCCATTCTCCATAGGGAGCGGAAAAGGAAGACAATGATTATATTATATTCTTATACTAATTGTTAAGTGAAAAAGTATAAAATATTAGTGCGTGCTAGTTACATTATCAAAATATAGATATTCAACGGTTCTGACCTTTATTGTTTTATTCTGACATCCTCAACTTTCTTTCTCTCCAGTCATTTCCCTTCAAGTGTATCCGCCTATGGCAGCGTATTTGCATGCAGAGGTATCGCAGATAAACAGACATTCAGTGCACCCCTCTTCCGTACGCTGAGCTCTTCCGGAACATCTGCAAAGTTTGTCTTGAGGGCACGGGTTCCCATGTACCATGACGCGAAGACATTTTGCAGGTACATGATATTCGTTTGGTCCTATCTTAACAAAGACGGTTCTCTGTATATTCTTTTAAATTAATCTTGACTCTAGAATCTTCGGTAGGCTACACGATTTATCTCAGGCTACTTTTTGTTGCTGTTGCTGGGTATATGCATGCATCCTTAGTACATACAAATTAAAACAGCGAGTGAGGCAAAAGAATCTGAAAAGATCAACAACTGATGTATCGGAACATAAGGAAATAAGGAGGACTGTAGTAAGACGGTAGTAAACGGTGGAGTCATAGTGAACAATAATAAAAAGTAATACGTCTTACTATGACAAAAGAAAACTTAGTGGAATAACAAGGTATGTACAATATTAGAGGCGCTATCGCTGCGTATCCTATCCATCGCCAGAATATCTCTGTACCTCCTGTTCCACTGGTTATTTGTATGGTTCTCTCCAGCAGTTCCACATTGGTGACCCTGTCATACCATTTCTGTCCTTTAATTCTTCTCAAGCACCCAAGTATTAAAGTCTGTATCTTTCTGTTTGAATATCAATTACTGAACCGATTAACCAGGATTAGATGGAAAGTGTTGTTCAAGAGATAATGTGTCATTACGTACCATCATTCCCACGAAAGATGTTCCCTCCTTTTTTAAACTGTACAAACAAAGATTAGGAGTGTGTTCAACTAGAATAGATGTCTTTGTGCAAGTAGGATTGGTGTCAAGCATTGTAGGAAAATGAGAAAAACACTCAAAGGCTTAGAAACTAGAGCCTTGATATGAAGACCCGAGATCCACAGTAGAGCCTCTGTTTAAAAATAGAATGCTATACTAATGGCTCGCAAAATATACTTACATTAGGTTAAGCTCAAGACTTGTGGATGCATTTAATTCTAAGACCAGGCACCATAGAACTTTCACGGGTGAATGAAAACGCTTTACCTGTTGCACATTTCTTTGTATGCTGTTTATGAAATGTTCTACGTTATTAACTATAAAAAAAAAAAGAAGGAAAAACAAATATGCAGGAAAGTAAGAAGTGATAGGACAGAGGTATTAATTATAATTTTATCCATCAATAGAATTGAGGAGACCTAGTGTGATATTAGCCAGCCACGTGAAGCTGACAACTCTGATATGAATTAATAAACAGTTTACCAACACGTCATACATTTATCAAGAAATGCTTCCTTAGATAGGCCATTACAATAAATTAAAAAGGTGTTATCAATCAATAACTTTAATCTCCCAAAGACACATATACCTTTTATAATCACATGCATAGTCCTCCTGTCACGTGCCATCAGCTCGTCATTCCAGGTCTTTCGCGTCACTGTTATTTCCTTGGTCTAGCTCTATTCTCTATTCTCTATATGCTGTTCAATCTGCCTCACCTTCTTTTGCCCTAGGATTCCACAACAAGGACTGCCTTGTAATGCTATAAATAGGTTTATCTAATGTGTGTCTAGCTCATCGCCAGAGTCTACCTCTCATCGCTTGTTGTCTACTGGTGCTTGTCTGGTACTTGTCAGTTTCACTTTGGTAATCTTGTCGTGTATCATCTCTTGTGTGGTGATCTTATGGCGTCTCATCTTTTGTGTGGTGATCTTATCGCGTCTCATCTCTTGTATGGCGATCTCTTCGCGTATCAACTCTTGTATGGTGATCTTGTTGCGTCTCATCTCTTATGTGGTGATCTTATGGCGTCTCATCTTTTGTGTGGTGATCTTATGGCGTCTCATCTTTTGTGTGGCGATCTCTTCGCGTATCAACTCTTGTGTAGTGATCTTGTTGCGTCTCATCTCTTGTGTGGCGATCTTGTTGCGTCTCATCTCTTGTGTGGCAATCTTGTTGCGTCTCATCTCTTGTGTGGCGATCTTGTTGCGTCTCATCTCTTGTGTGGTGATCTTGTTGCGTCTCATCTCTTGTGTGGCGATCTTGTTGCGTCTCATCTCTTGTGTGGCGATCTCTTCGCGTTTCAATACTTGTGTAGTGATCTTGGTTTGGTTTTAAGGACTATCTTCACTGCACACGGACAACTCCATTAGTGCTCCGATCTCCTCCCTTAGATCACACAAGGAGGATCTCAGCACAGTGCACGAACTCCGTAGCACCGGCGAGAATCCCAGTGTGTGCATATAGGAATCACACATTCTATAAATATTTTTGTGGTGGGTAGGTTTCTAATTTTTTTTTATTTTGCCAGTGCAGCGGCCTGATAGGCCTACTCTTTACGATTTCCAACTACCATGGGATTTTTAACATGCGCCAACTTACACACGGGACCTCCTAATTTTTTCACTCTTATCCGAGAAGGCTAGGCATCCGATCTCACTACCCAGGAGACCAGGGGGGAGTATGACATCATTAGGACCACTGGTTCTGAAAAGAAAATTCCATAAATTATATTCCCTCAACTGGGAATCGAACCCGGTACCTCTAGAACTCGTGGCGGACGCCATACCTCTTAGCCATTCCGACCCCACTTGTGTGATCTTATGGCGTCTCATATCTTGTGTGGTGATCTTGTCATGTCGCATATCTTGTGTGGTGGTCTTATCGCGTCTGATATCTTGTGTGGTGATCTTGTCATGTCGCATATCTTGTGTGGTGGTCTTATCGCGTCTCATATCTTGTGTGGTGATCTTGTCATGTCGCATATCTTGTGTGGTGGTCTTATCGCGTCTCATATCTTGTGTGGTGAACTTGTCATGTCGCATATCTTGTGTGGTGATGTTGTTATGTCGCATATCTTGTGTGGTGATCTTATCGCGTCTCATATTCTTAACCCAATTCTTAACCCTTTGAAAATAAAGTTCGTTCGTTCGTTCGTTCGTTCGTTCATATCGTACGTGGATATCTTATCGCGTCTCACATCTAGTTCCACTGGTACTTTGTTTGTTTTTTATTAATAATTGTGCTGATCTTGTTGCATATCATCTCTTATGTGGGGATCTTGTCAGGTCTCATATCTTGTGTGGTGATCTTGTCACGTCTCAAATCTTGTGTGTTGATCTCTTCACGTCTCACCTCTTGCGTGGTGATCTTGTCACGTCTCATATCTTGTGTGATTATCTTGTCATGTCTCATATCTTGCGTGGTGATCTTGTCATGTCACATATCTTGTGTGGTGGTCTTATCGCGTCTCATATCTTGTGTGGTGAACTTGTCATGTCGCATATCTTGTGTGGTGATGTTGTTATGTCGCATATCTTGTGTGGTGGTCTTATCGCGTCTCATATCTTGTGTGGTGATGTTGTCATGTCGCATATCTTGTGTGGTGATCTTATCGCGTCTCATATCTTGTGTGGTGATCTAATCGCTTCTCATATATTGCGTGGTGATCTTATCGCATCTCACATCTAGTTCCACTGGTACTTTTTTGTTTTTTATCATTGATTGTGCTGATCTTGTTGCATCTCATCTCTTGTGTGGGGATCTTGTCAGGTCTCATATCTTGTGTGGTGATTTTGTCACATCTCAAATCTTGTGTGTTGATCTCTTCACGTCTCACCTCTTGCGTGGTGATCTTGTCACGTCGCATATCTTGCGTGATGATCTTGTCATGTCTCTTATTTTGTGTGGTGATTTTGTCATGTCTCATATCTTGTGTGCGGATCTTGTCACGTCTCATATCTTGTGTGGTGAACTTGACACGTCTCAAGTTTTGTGTGATGATCGTGTCACGTCTCATATCTTGTGTGGGGATCTTGTCACATCTCATATCTTGTCACGTCTCATATCTTGTGTGGTGATCTTGTCACGTCGCATATCTTGTGTGATGATCTTGTCATGTCTCTTATTTTGTGTGGTGATTTTGTCATGTCTCATATCTTGTGTGCGGATCTTGTCACGTCTCATATCTTGTGTGGTGATCTTGTCACGTCTCAAATCTTGTGTGATGATCTTGTCACGTCTCATATCTTGTGTGGGGATCTTGTCACATCTCATATCTTGTCACGTCTCATATCTTGTGTGATGATCTTGTCACGTCTCAAATCTTAAGTGTCGATCTCTTCACGTCTCACCTCTTGCGTGGTGATCTTGTCACGTCTCATATCTTGTGTGATGATCTTGTCATGTCTCTTATTTTGTGTGGTGATTTTGTCATGTCTCATATCTTGTGTGCGGATCTTGTCACGTCTCATATCTTGTGTGGTGATCTTGTCACGTCTCAAATCTTGTGTGATTATCGTGTCACGTCTCATATCGTGTGTGGGGATCTTGTCACATATCATATCTTGTCACGTCTCATATCTTGTGTGGTGATCTTGTCACGTCGCATATCTTGTGTGATGATCTTGTCATGTCTCTTATTTTGTGTGGTGATTTTGTCATGTCTCATATATTTTGTGCGGATCTTGTCACGTCTCATATCTTGTGTGGTGATCTTGTCACGTCTCAAATCTTGTGTGATGATCTTGTCACATCTCATATCTTGTGTGGGGATCTTGTCACATCTCATATCTTGTCACGTCTCACATATTGTGTGGTGATCTTATCACGTCTCAAATATTGTGTGATTATCTTGTCACATCTCATATCTTGTGTGATGATCTTGTCACGTCTCATATCGTGTGTGGGGATCTTGTCACATCTCATATCTTGTCACATCTCATATATTGTTTGGCGATCTTGTCACGTCTCAAATCTTGTGTGATGATCTTGTCACGTCTCATATCTTGTGTGGGGATCTTGTCACATCTCATATCTTGTCACGTCTCATATCTTGTGTGGTGATCTTGTCACGTCTCAAATCTTGTGTGATGATCTTGTCACGTCTCATATCTTGTGTGGGGATCTTGTCATGTTTCATATCTTGTGTGGTGATCTTGTCACGTCTCAAATCTTGTGTGATGATCTTGTCACGTCTCATATCTTGTCACATCTCATATCTTGTCACGTCTCATATCTTGTGTGGTGATCTTATCACGACTCAAATCTTGTGTGATGATCTTGTCACGTTTCACATTTTGTGTGGGGATCTTGTCACATCTCAAATCTTGTGTGATGATCTTGTCACGTCTCATATCTTGTGTGGTGATCTTGTCACATCTTATATTTTGTCACGTCTCATATCTTGTGTGGTGATCTTGTCACGTCTCAAATCTTGTGTGATGATCTTGTCACGTCTCATATCTTGTGTGGGGATCTTGTCACATCTCATATCTTGTCACGTCTCATATCTTGTGTGGGGATCTTGTCACATCTCATATCTTGTCACGTCTCATATCTTGTGTGGTGATCTTGTCACGTCTCATATCTTGTGTGGGGATCTTGTCACATCTCATATCTTGTCACGTCTCATATCTTGTGTGGTGATCTTGTCACGTCTCATATCTTGTGTGGGGATCTTGTCACATCTCATATCTTGTCACGTCTCATATCTTGTGTGGTGAACTTGTCACGTCTCAAATCTTGTGTGATGATCTTGTCACGTCTCAAATCTTGTGTGATGATCTTGTCACGTCTCAAAGCTTGTGTGATGATCTTGTCACGTCTCATATCTTGTGTGGGGATCTTGTCACATCTCATATCTTGTCACGTCTCATATCTTGTGTGGTGATCTTGTCACGTCTCAAATCTTGTGTGATGATCTTGTCACGTCTCATATCTTGTGTGGGGATCTTGTCACATCTCATATCTTGTCACATCTCATATCTTGTCACGTCTCATATCTTGTGTGGTGATCTTGTCACGTCTCATATCTTGTCACGTCTCAAATCTTGTGTGATGATCATGTCACGTCTCATATCTCGTGTGGGGATCTTGTCACATCTCATATCTTGTCACGTCTCATATCTTGTCACATCTCATATCTTGTCACGTTTTATATCTTGTTCCACTGGTACTTTTCTTGTTCTTTTCTGGTTCTTGTCATGATATTGTACAATGACAGTTTTTCTGTTCGACGCAAGCACCCATTTATGATAATGTCTTGGTTGTTATTTCTGTTGTTCTCCATGTTTCACAGCTGTACAATAAGACTGATTTGAATTTTGATTTGAAGATGAGTATTTCTGCTTAGACTTGATTTGCTAAATTTCATAAGCAATACTAATTTGTTGGTCAACAAGAACAAAAATCAACTCGAGAACAAATAGACAACATCAAGTGAAATTAGAAACATCTAGTCTCATTAGCTCAAAGAGAAAGAAAGAATAGAAAAACTGTTCCCTCGAACACGAAGTAAGGGGCAGCTATTCTGAGGTTGTGTAAGGGGCTGACAACCTTATTATATAAAACAAATGGCTATATGAACCACCGTTGCAAGGGCACAAGAATACTTTGGTGCAGGCGTCCTAAAGGAAGAACAGCTGCAGTTGTGGACCATTGGTCTATAGTGAAAGAACAGAGACATGATAATGATGATAATATGAGGAAGGTTAATGAACAGATAGCCAGAGTGAGAAAATATTTCACACACACACAGAAAGATAGTTAACCAAGAAACACATGGAAAGTGTTGTTAGAAGAGCAGGTAAAAATTGTGAAGATATCCTGGACCAAAGTGAAGAAGATAAAAAGACCGCTCTGAATAAAGTACACAGGAAGAATTTTGATAGAACAGCCCAATGCACGAGAAAGCAAAGACAGCTTGTCAGAGTGAGTTAAATACCAATACAGTCTACCACCGTCCGAAGTCTTAGATTGGATAATTTCTCAACAAAACCTCGCGATGGTCAGCGGCGAAAGCCCTTCTAACGGCCTCAGACGGAGTGGTGGGGTAGGATAGCTAATCTGATCACTCACGGTTAATTATTTTTTTCCGATTAATCCTCCTACTCTGAGTACGCCTATCCTCATCTGTCCTTCCC
The DNA here is from genome assembly GCA_024509875.1 of Oreohelix idahoensis. NCBI lineage: Eukaryota > Metazoa > Mollusca > Gastropoda > Stylommatophora > Oreohelicidae > Oreohelix > Oreohelix idahoensis. The sequence continues at coordinate 438,580 of JAMPIV010013030.1, read as the reverse complement.
GCTCACCGTGGCGAGGTTTTATTAATAAATGATCCAATCGAAGACTTTGGAAATAAATATTCCAACAATCTTGTACTGGCATATCGTAGTTTTGTTGTTCCACTAAGAGATTCATATCTCTCATGAATATCGTAATATCTCCCTTGATGCTGGATCTAATGTTCTCCCCAGTCGACCATAGACATCATGTTTGGAAGCATTCCTGCATCATTTGTGGGAACGTTGTATTGGAGTACAGTTGTTATTCTTGTTGTGCTTGTAATCTTGCTGGTATACGATTTTGTTTGACTTTGGCCCCTTTGCTATCACTGCCGTGTTTGCTTCTGGTGAAACCGTAATGGCAATCCGCTTGTGTGCGCATGGTCTTTCTCTTGATGTCCTACAGATGATGCTTATTTCCATTATTCAGTGTGGTGTATACTGCTTATGCCATCTTGTCGTCTTTAGCTCTCAAAGTTTTAAATTGTAGTTTCTCATTTCCTTGGTCACTTATGCTGTTCTACATGTAAAGGTGAAGGTTGTCCCTTAGCAGATACAACCGTAGGGGAGGGAAGTGTTACAGACTTCACTATACTAGGTCCAGCTTCGAGAGTTGGGGTGACCAGTTTCCTTCCTCGCTGCCTTTTCTTCTCTAACTCACGAGCAGTCAGGTACCCATTTACAGCTTGGTAAACTGGAGCGTGACGCCACCGTATTCCGAACTTGGTACCTTCGCAGCGAGAGACCGGCGCTCTAACCACTCTGTAAGTCGGACACATTCTACATGTAGCTTTTTTATATTCTTTGTAACTATTGTAGATTTTGCCTTTGTTGACAGAAGATAAATCTGGAGCCTAGCTTCCAGTAATTGACTTTCATCAGGTCACGTCAGACGTCTCACTTGTAAGGTTTCTACCGGATTAGGGCTTGTGCTTTCCACAGCCCTGTTCCTGTAGCGTAGGGCCTATTACTTTTTCTAGGCTTGGGTGACCAGCCGTAGCCCATCTTTTAATCCTGGAAGATCTGCTGTACGTTCTTTGTCTAGCTTCTCCCCATGTCTCATTTAACCTGTTTAAGCCTTCAAGGACTAGAAAGCTCCCGCCGACATAAGTTAGATGTCATTAAGACACGTGATCCGTCTCACTGTTTCAAAGGGGAACAGACTGGGCGTCTCTGAAGAGACAAAGAAAGGATAAGGCTACTGCATCCTCAGGCATGTCGTACAAGGCAGCCAATATGAGGTTGTGCATGAGACTGGCAAACTCATCATGTAAAACACATTGCCACAGAAACAACCCGCGCATGCGCATGCGACTGCTTAGAGCAGACTTCCTGCAATAGGACAAGCTGTAGTGGTGGCTCTATGCCACATAAGGTGCGCTATACAAAATGGTGACACAGAACTGTGACCAAACACTGAATGACGGTACACATTTATCGTAGTTAATATCTATTTTGGAAATTTATCAAGAATAGTTATTTGAGAACCCATGTTGTTACAATAATTAATGTCGCTGATGAATCGTAAACATATTGTTACTTTCTGTGTTAATATCGAACTGACATTTCTCTCAGGATAATTACAGAGACCTGCAGGAAAAAAACAATTACATGTGTCTATAGAACGAAACAAACTGAAATATACATCGATCAAAATCATAGAAAGGACACAACTAAATTATAGCTATAAAAATACAAACAATTCACAAATCTTAATGGAACATCGTAATGAATGTAACTATCTTTACAGAGATACTATTATTGAGGTACACACGAACACATATCGGACTAATATGCGCGTCTTATTTTTTTTTTTTTTAAATGTAAAACTTTTGCCTCGTTTTGGCGAGGCGCGCCCCGTTCCCAGCCTTTCGGGGAATATGTACGGAGCCGGCGCGCATGCACTCTGCTTTTAGTGATGAAAGTTATCTTAAACACCCATTAGACCCATCCCACGTAGAGGCCAACAGTCTAATTTATTGGGATTTCATAGATATCTTCGCATAGAATCCGTCAAGAAATGACTGAGACGTTTAATAATTTAGTTTCATTATTAAAAGACATCCCACCCCACCAATACCTGTTCATGTCTTTTTGTTTAATTTTAACATTCTGTTAAAACTAACGACGGACGACTGAGTTTTTAAAACATACACAAAAATCATAGGCAGTAATTAAGGTGGGAGAATTTTCATTCCACGCATCAGTTGAAAGACAAGCGATACAAGCCTTCATGTCATCTTGAAATGTCGCCAGTTTCCCGACAGATAAGAGGATGACACTTGGAAGTCAAGACCCAAGTTGGCCCGCCCTCTACAGAGTCAATGCGTATTTGACCATGGGTGCCCTTTGATGATCAGATTACCTCCTGTTGTAATGCTGTGAATAGAGTTTCGCCTAACGTCAGCAATGTGTAATTTTACAAGGACCATTAATTTGATTGTCTATAGAACGCTATGGGTCCCTATGATTGTCCGATGAAGGCTATGGACCCCTTTGGTTGTCAGATGAAGGATATAGACCCTTTCATGGAAAAAAGTACACAAAAGTATAATAAAAATTGTACATTTTAAATTTTAGATTATATTCACGGACCCCCGAGAATCCATTCATGTCCCCAAAAGGGGTCCGTGGACACATATTTAAAATATCAGTCATAAAAGCTAATTGCCAGTTTCCAGCCGTTTAACAGATTTGAAGTGTGTGATCCAAAACGGAATGTTCCTATCTGTGATCAAACGCAGCAGTAATAAAGACAATCAAAACTTGTAAGCTGGTTGCGTAACAAATTGTTATCTACCATTCGAAACTACAGAAAAGTAAAGAAATCAGGAGGGAGACCGGACAAAGAAGGAAGCTAGGGTAGACGTACGAGTATTAGGAACGTGCCAGCAGGCAGACACTTCTGTAACCTACATTTTACTCACCGACAGCTTGACACTCGACAAGAAGCACGTGCTACAGACATGGGCTGACTGGTGTGATAGTGTTATCTTGATTTATGGCAACCTTGTCAGTTTCGTATCCTGGTGTATATAAGGCGAATGTTTACCAAATTTGGCATTTGTAAACAAAATTATCATTTAGGAATTCGCAGACTGAAAATAGACGTTGTTTGTGTTGTGTTTTGCGTGTTTAATATTGCGTAAGTTATGTGTTGCGTATGTTATGTGATCTGTATGTTATGTGTTGCGTATGTTATGTGATGCGTATATCATTTGTTGCGTATAGCATTTGTTGCGTATGTTATGTGTTGCGTATGTTATGTGTTGCGTTTGTTATGTGACGTGTGTTGCGTATGTTATGTATTGCGTAATTTATGTGGTGCGTGTGTTGTGTGGTACTTATGTTATGTGTTGTGTATGTTATGTGGTGTGTATGTTATGTGGTACGTATGTTATGTTTTGTGTATGTTATGATTTGCGTGTGTTATTTGTTGCATATATGTGTTGCGTATGTTATGTGATGCGTATGTCACTTATTGCAAATGTTATGTGTTGCGTTTGTTTTGTGTTGCGTATGTAATGTGATTTGCTAGCTAAAACCATGCACTCACTGTCTGTGTTTAATTACACAAGCGTACTTTTTCGTCCCGTCTCTTTTCTTTGAACGTAAGCAAACGAAGTGTTTACAAACTTTCGTGACCTGCCCGCCATAACAGGTAGCGAATCAGGTTTGTTTACCTCGTCTTCTCACGCGAGCTTATCTGTCAATCATACGATACCTGACAGACTGTAGCGGGAGATTTTTATTAAATTATGTTATTATGTAAGTGTAGTGATGGCAGATGGATATCCAGGTGTATCATATGATACCAGGATAGTATGCCAGTAAAGAGTTCTGGTCTTACCAGTAATACCCCAGTCTTAGAAATAAGCACTGGTGTATGGATATCATAGAAATAGTCAGACTGTGAAAATCCTGGCCCAGATGGTACCAGGATTTAAGGTGTCTCCTCCCTGTGACTATCTTATGATTAATTAATTTCTAGGGGATAAATAAAATGAACATTTACTTTAAACACAAGTGTAAAAAGTGAATAAGTCCTCATGTACAATTATAATCTTTTAATATTTACATTAATCTTCTTTTTCTGCTATTTGGAAATGAGCATTAAAATATACACAAAATATTCACACAATTAATGTTATTTCTTAACTAATGTTTTGGTAGGATTGTCTGTCCTTGTGGAAAATTTATTTACTTGAAACAGCCATTCAGCAATGTTAATAAGTAGTATTGTCTTTTAGACTTCAGGATCTTGAACCATATCCTCTTGTATAATAAAGTTAATGAATACTGGAATCACTATTACTATATCACTGTTCTCTTAGTCCTGTGACTTTACACATTACTGTCATAATTTGACTGAATTCTACAATGATTTGAATACTGTTGTAGATTTGTTTCATATCACAAATATTGGCTGTTGGTTCATATATAGATTGTCAGTGTCTTACATGACACTTATCTTTGAAACTTGATACTGCTGACACTGAACTGTCACTTGTATTATCAGCATTGGCAGACCCAGCTATAGGGATACCAATGACCAGCTGTAGTTCACTCTATGGGGTCCTGCACTTTTGTGGGATTGCCTCTGATGAACAACACAGGCTTCTTCTTCTTCTTCGTTCACCCTCAGATGTCAACTTGAATAAGTTCAAAGAAAGCAGTGGTGTGGTAAAGTGGGATGTTATAAATATTTATAGGGGACTTATTGTACTGACTGAGATCAGCTGTGAAGGTATCTATATCTAATAAGAGTAGTGTATTATAGATAACCTTACTTACTGCCACATATGTATACCTCAGTCAGAATTATTCTGGAATAGTGTGATGACTACGTTATATGTCTAGGGTATGTGTGTGATGAAGTGTAAGTCATAACAACAACAGACAGATAAACAATTTAATTTATTCCACCACACTTGACAACACTGTGACACTCACATACATGTAACACTCTAAGAGAATATCTTAAAGGAGTCACTGATAACTTTTCAAATAACAATATGTATTCAGTGCTGTCATGAATGTATATGTGTCCTGATTCAAATACAAAGGGAACCAGGAATCACAATCAATTTTAATTACAAGTTATATGTACAGAATTTATTAATATGATTCTTATAGTGACATATATTATTAATGGTATCCTATGTGTGTCAGTTGTGTAGTGGTAATATGAGGTAATACTGGTTTTGTTTTGTTCAAGCTCTGTTGGTATTTGTCATCATGACTTCAATAGTTTGTTTCTATTGGAACTAGTATTGGAGATGTTCTCAGTTCCTGGTATTAAAACAATTAAATTCCCCTCTTAATTTTAATTTATAATGTCATTTTAAGATGGGGTACATAATGTTGAGCTCCATGGCCACACTCTCTTATCTTGCGTGATGACTGCAGTAAAAGACTCCTCTGCTCGATTACTTAAATGAGTTCTGGAGCCACCCCACTGGTTGCTATATGGACCAAGGAGTATGCTGTCCACCTCTGGCTTCAGCAAAGCTCTGACCAGGTGCTGCTCAATAACTTTAAGACCACGGTCCCTGAAACAAGAAGGTTGTACCTTCTACGTCAGAACTAATTTATACTCCATTTCTACACTGAGCACAATACATCACAAACATTGAGTTCAGAGCGTTAGGCCAACTGTCAGCTTCATCTGAAATACTTTATACCAGTATTTCCCTCCCTAATGGTTACTACGCCTCTGCAATTCCAGCATTATTTCTTTCTAGTTAATAATCTAGGTGTCAGTGTACTGTTTAGCCATTCCAGGCAGTTTTACTTTCCTCCGACACCTTCTGTTCAGGCTGGAGCACTATAGGCTTTACATCATGTTCGCTACTGAACCACACATATATACAGACATAATTTATCAATTTACATTCAATTTTCATTAAAAAATATTGAATATTTCAAGCTTACCACAATTCATGGAAATAATAATAAACAGTTTCGTTGACTGGCAATGAATATAGCACAACTCCGATCTGCCGATGTCCCAGGCTTTATTTTATAAAAAATATACACTGGTGCTCAACGCACTGCTTCTTAGTAGGTTTATTACAAGATGTGGCAATGAACAGACGCTCTGAATTGAGTATATTCGTAGCTCTACCCAATCAAACCATGTCTACACATCTTTTCAAAAAAGTACCCCTTTCTCACGTTTCCCCTGACAACACAAGATAGTATTTATAGTCCGACCAATCGTGTTTAGTCTTTCATTTTTTGCGCTCCAATCACATAGGAGTTAACATGGTAGGCTATTTCCGTAACGTAATGTTTTTTCAAACACGTTATAAAAAAATTTTATGAGCAGAAATGATTTCATGCTGTCAGGCACCCCCACTATTTTATTTTGGCCATAACTTGGTAATTCCTAGACTATTTGCGTAACGTTTTACATATTCTTTGTCAGCAAACCCTAAGGAATCCAAATATCTCAATTTAAGGGAGCTAGGTGGCTGCGTTCAAAATGTGCATTTTCTACCACCTCCTGTTCACTTCAATCCCCATGTGGTGTCTGGGTACTGTCATGTTTTCAAACGTAAACCCATCTAATGTCATCTTTCCTAATAAGCGTTTTTCAGGATTTTAAAACCTAACTCTGGTATGGGTAGTGAATTTTATCACTGTCGATTTGAAATAAAGTTAGTGCATGTGGCCTTACACGCGTGATGGCAGCAATTGTGTATCGCGCGACGCGTGTTTAGTGTTGCAGGTGTCCCTGCTTTCTGCCTCTCCCTTCTCTCTATCCTTTAGTCCATCTGTCTTTTAGTTACGCCGTTTATAAAATGGAATGAATGAAATATTAAATTTAGGTCATTGATCAGCTTGCGTATCTCAAGGTTTTTCCAAGAAATACAGTACACGTTTCATTGAAGAAAGCGGGTAATAATACAGTAGGCTTTTACTATCAACGTGAAAGCGTTACAATTTGCAGACGAAGTAAAAAAACAAGGGGGATTTCGAGTACAGTCATTGTGACAGCACTGTTCTTTACCATTCTTCTTTCCTTTTATTAAATTTATTTGTTAGGTTTTGCATTTACGTTTTAATTTATATATGGGGATTAGAATAATTCACGACATCTCCCCTCTTAAAACAGACATTATATGTCAGTCCTTTATTCTATATACACATAGAGAAATTTATTATTATTTCTGGGGTTTACGGTGATTCTCATCACACGGATGGCGGCTTAAAAAATCCGCTCCCAAATTTGTTTTTCCAGATATATACTCAATGCTAAAATTATAGGGAGCCAAAAGCAAGGACCATCGGAGTAACCTAGAGTTCTCATGCCTAGCCTGGGCTAGAAACGATAAAGGTTTGTGATCCGTTTGCAACTTAAATGCCTTCCCATACAGATAAATATTGAATTTCTTTATTGCCCATATTACTGCAAGACATTCTTTTTCGCTAGTTGAGTAGTTGATTTCAGCTTTATTCAATTTTCTGCTAGCATATGCCACTGGGCTTAATTCCCCATCCAATGCATCTGATTTCTGTAGTAGAGTTGCACCTAACCCAATATTACTGGCATCCGTCCTTACCATGAATTCTTGACTTAAGTCAGGTAATTTCAAAATAGGTTTACTTGTGAGCTTTTCCTTCAATTCTTGGTAAGCCATTTCACATTGTGGTGTCCATGTAATGCGATCTGGATGTCCTTTACGTGTCAATTCAGTCAACGGTGCACATATGGAATTAAAGTTTTTGATATACTTCTGGTAGAAACCACATAATGAGACAAAGGATCTCACGTCCTTCTTGGTTTGTGGTCTCGGGGCTTTCTGTAGTTTCTCTAAATTCTTTGGGTCAGGGGTCATGTTTCCCTGATAAACTGTGTGTCCCAAAAATTCCAATTCTTTACATCCAACGCAACATTGGTTGGTCGGGCTGTTAAATTTGCTTCCCTAAGTCGATCAAACAGCATCTTCAGAGAGTCAATGTGTTCCTCAAATGTTTCTGTTGCTATAAGGATATCATCCATGAAATTTGTTATACATGGATTATTCAGAGGGTCCAATAATTTTCTCATCATTCTAGAGAAGACACTAGGCGCATTCTTCAATCCAAATGGCAATCTATTAAACTCATAGTGTCCTTCTGAGGTACTAAAAGCTAGGTATGGTCTAACCTCAGGCTTTACTGGAATCTGATAGTATCCTTTACTCAGATCCACTTTTTGAGAAATATTTAGCTTTATTTAGTCTGGCAAACAGCTGATTTGTATCCGGCAATGGATCCACCTGTCCTTCTGTAATAGCATTCAGTCTCCTGTAATCTATACAGAGTCTATGTTCTCCAGAGGGCTTCCTTAAGAGTACAACACCGGAACTATATGAGGATTCACTGTGTGAAATAATTCCTTCTTTCAACAGATAGTCTATCTCTTCCTTCAAAGCTTTCTCCTTAGCAAACGGAATCGAATATGGTTTCATACAGACAGGTGTGGGGTCTATCAGTTTCATATCATATTCCAATAGTTTTGTATGCCCTGGTCGGTCTGTTAACACCTCTGCATGATTATTTAGAACCTGTTGCACTCTCTCTTTCTGAGTTTTCGTTAAATGTGTACTGATTTTCACCTGTGCTGCTGTCTCACAGGGGTGTAATGGATATTCAAATGATGAAAGTGGTTCCTTTTTCATCTCCATGGCGATGGACAAGGTCAACAAGTGTGTCTCTTCCTGATGTTCTCTTTCCAAATATTTCTTCAGGAGATTCACATGATAGATTTTTTCTTTCCCCTTCTTATCTATCTTATACTTTGTTCTAGACACCTTCTCTAGAACTGTATATGGACCTTGCCATCCAATCTGTAACTTATTCTGACTACCGGGGAGAAGAAGCAGTACCTTCTCTCCCACAGCCAAATCTCTGTCTTTAGCTTTCCTGTTATAATAGGCAGCATGTTTCTTCCTGGCTTGTTTCAAATTTTCATTGGCAAGTTTCCAGCCAGTTTTTAAACGAGTGGTCAGCTCATTCACATATTGGTATTAGGATGTAATATTTTCCTCTGCCTTTTCATCAGTCCACGTTCTTAACAAAGCTACATATGGACCTTTATTTTTGTGGACCTATTTGTCCATGCACCGGTATGGTCTCTTCCACTCGAAGCTTTATAGTGATGATTTTTCTTCCCAGAATTATCATTCACAAAACGACCGCTACCAATTTTTCTTTTGGGGCTTTCTCCCCACTTAAAATTCTTGATGAGAGATTTCTTCTCTACATCCTCTTCCTCCAGTTTGTTTAAGTCCGATTGAGGGATTTTCGGCTTATCCTGGGGTAAGACATCTTTTTGCACTCTCCGCATAGTGGCCATTGTAAAACAGTTAAGTGAAGCTTGTCCGTGAAAAGGGGCTTCCCATTCCATTTGGTCCACTTTATCAAATCTATTTTTCTTTTTATTATCAGGCCTAATTTTGCCCCGTGGCGTGTCCAGGTCCTGATCAATGTTCCCACTTGTGGGTGTTCCCTCATGTGCTATGCTACACCTTTCTACAAAATTCTCAATGTCCCATCTTGCTTTGGGCCAATAATAATTGTGAGCCACCTTTTGAATTATGGTACCTATTTTCTCATGGTCCCCATCTGGTTTCACATGTAGGCTCCTTATTAAGTCTGCCCTATATCTTTTAGGAAGTACCAGCTGTCCCTGACCTTTGGATCTAGCTCCAGTCTTCCTATACATCAACTTGTTTTTCATGTAAAAATCTCCCTTGCCTGGAGTTGTACGACAAGTTGACAATTTTCTGAAACAAGGCTTGAGTGTTTTATCCCCAGCCTGTGCCTTCCTCATCTCTTCTGGAGTGGTATCCAACATAATATCCTCCTCCTGTCTTGAGGGCGACCTGACCTGAAGGGTTGCCATATACACAGGTTTCCTTCTGCAACGGTCAGTGTCATGATTGTCCATCTGACAATTTTTACACCACCTTTTTCCTTGGTTGAAAGATTTTCTTTCATCATATTTCCTTTCATCGAATTGTGGGGTTTTATTTTTATTTTCATACCGTGGCCTATCAAACTGGTGCTTACCTTTGTTTTGATCCCTAGGATCAAATTTATTAAAGTTCTGTGGTGCCCTAAAGTTATCCACTTGTTTCTTTTTATTACCTGTTACCTCTGCTTGAGCTGCTTGATACCTTTCAGCAACATTTAACAACTCACCCAGCCTCTCTGCACCTTGTTCCATGAGAAACTTTCTCAGGTCTGGAGCCATGGACTCTCTTAATTGCTCTATAAGGACCATTTCCTTAAGATCTTGGGTTTTCCCCAGAGAAGTCCATTTCTCCAAGTATGTCTCTATTCGTGCAGAGAACTGGTGATAGGTTTCACCTGACAGTAGTTTAGCATTCCTAAATTTTTTCCTATAAAATTCTGCATTCTTTTCATATCTTAACAAAAGAGCCTGCTTTAGCATGTCATAATTTTCCTGATCACTTCTGCTCATTTTTTGCAAAAACTTCATAAGCTGCCCCACGAAGTCCCTGAGATAACTTTAAGCTCCACCTTTCTCTCTCTAACCCATATGTGGTAGCTAATAGTTCATACCTATTTAGATAGCTCTCTATATCATCGTCTTTCTCAACAAAATGATCTAAATGAAAATTCATAGCTGAGGTTGAGGCTCCTTGGCTAGCAGTGGCATCAGAGGCAAAGGGACTGGCACTATTTTCAGGAGCATGGCCTTGAAACTCAAACTCCCTTAGTCGTAACTCATGTTCCCTTTGTAATCTCTTCTCCTCCTTTCTGCTTCCCTCTCTGCAGTCAATCTTCTTTCTTCTGCAGCTAATCTTTTGTCTTCTCTTTCTGCCTCCAATTTATTAGCCTCAGCCTCAATCTGCAACCTCTTAGTCTCAGCCTCTAATTTTCTTTCGGCCTCTTTTTCTAATCTTCTTTCTTCCCGTTCAATATATTTGTCACATTCAGCAGTGACATAAGAAATCATAATTTGCCCGTCCATTCCTAACTCTTTCGCAGTCTGTACAGCAGCAGATCGAAATTTTGCCAGGTCGGCCATTGTCTAACAGATAAATGTCTAAACAATTTTATCTATAACTAATTAACTCAAGACAACACAGGCACTGTGAGCTCAACCTTATTTATTTTCACCCAAGGATACCTTTTAATTCTTATTATTCCCTGAAGTGAATTACCCCCAATATTTTTAATAGGAAAAGATTCAAAATCCCGAGAGCGAGACCCCAATATATGTGGTAAAGTGGGATGTTATAAATATTTATAGGGGATTTATTGTACTGACTGATATCAGCTGTGAAGGTATCTATATCTAATAAGAGTAGTGTATTATAGATAACCTTACTTACTGCCACATATGTATACCTCAGTCAGAATTATTCTGGAATAGTGTGATGACTACGTTATATGTCTAGGGTATGTGTGTGATGAAGTGTAAGTCATAACAACAACAGACAGATAAACAATTTAATTTATTCCACCACACTTGACAACACTGTGACACTCACATACATGTAACACTCTAAGAGAATATCTTAAAGGAGTCACTGATAACTTTTCAAATAACAATATGTATTCAGTGCTGTCATGAATGTATATGTGTCCTGATTCAAATACAAAGGGAACCAGGAATCACAATCAATTTTAATTACAAGTTATATGTACAGAATTTATTAATATGATTCTTATAGTGACATATATTATTAATGGTATCCTATGTGTGTCAGTCGTGTAGTGGTAATATGAGGTAATACTGGTTTTGTTTTGTTCAAGCTCTGTTGGTATTTGTCATCATGACTTCAATAGTTTGTTTCTATTGGAACTAGTATTGGAGATGTTCTCAGTTCCTGGTATTAAAACAATTAAATTCCCCTCTTAATTTTAATTTATAATGTCATTTTAAGATGGGGGTACATAATGTTGAGCTCCATGGCCACACTCTCTTATCTTGCGTGATGACTGCAGTAAAAGACTCCTCTGCTCGATTACTTAAATGAGTTCTGGAGCCACCCCACTGGTTGCTATATGGACCAAGGAGTATGCTGTCCACCTCTGGCTTCAGCAAAGCTCTGACCAGGTGCTGCTCAATAACTTTAAGACCACGGTCCCTGAAACAAGAAGGTTGTACCTTCTACGTCAGAACTAATTTATACTCAATTTCTACACTGAGCACAATACATCACAAACATTGAGTTCAGAGCGTTAGGCCAACTGTCAGCTTCATCTGAAATACTTTATACCAGTATTTCCCTCCCTAATGGTTACTACGCCTCTGCAATTCCAGCATTATTTCTTTCTAGTTAATAATCTAGGTGTCAGTGTATTGTTTAGCCATTCCAGGCAGTTTTACTTTCCTCCGACACCTTCTGTTCAGGCTGGAGCACTATAGGCTTTACATCATGTTCGCTACTGAACCACACATATATACAGACATAATTTATCAATTTACATTCAATTTTCATTAAAAAATATTGAATATTTCAAGCTTACCACAATTCATGGAAATAATAATAAACAGTTTCGTTGACTGGCAATGAATATAGCACAACTCCGATCTGCCGATGTCCCAGGCTTTATTTTATAAAAAATATACACTGGTGCTCAACGCACTGCTTCTTAGTAGGTTTATTACAAGATGTGGCAATGAACAGACGCTCTGAATTGAGTATATTCGTAGCTCTACCCAATCAAACCATGTCTACACATCTTTTCAAAAAAGTACCCCTTTCTCACGTTTCCCCTGACAACACAAGATAATATTTATAGTCCGACCAATCGTGTTTAGTCTTTCATTTGTTGCGCTCCAATCACATAGGAGTTAACATGGTAGGCTATTTCCGTAACGTAATGTTTTTTCAAACACGTTATAAAAAAATTTTATGAGCAGAAATGATTTCATGCTGTCAGGCACCCCCACTATTTTATTTTGGCCATAACTTGGTAATTCCTAGACTATTTGCGTAACGTTTTACATATTCTTTGTCAGCAAACCCTAAGGAATCCAAATATCTCAATTTAAGGGAGCTAGGTGGCTGCGTTCAAAATGTGCATTTTCTACCACCTCCTGTTCACTTCAATCCCCATGTGGTGTCTGGGTACTGTCATGTTTTCAAACGTAAACCCATCTAATGTCATCTTTCCTAATAAGCGTTTTTCAGGATTTAAAAACCTAACTCTGGTATGGGTAGTGAATTTTATCACTGTCGATTTGAAATAAAGTTAGTGCATGTGCCTTACACGCGTGATGGCAGCAATTGTGTATCGCGCGACGCGTGTTTAGTGTTGCAGGTGTCCCTGCTTTCTGCCTCTCCCTTCTCTCTATCCTTTAGTCCATCTGTCTTTTAGTTACGCCGTGTATAAAATGGAATGAATGAAATATTAAATTTAGGTCATTGATCAGCTTGCGTATCTCAAGGTTTTTCCAAGAAATACAGTACACGTTTCATTGAAGAAAGCGGGTAATAATACAGTAGGCTTTTACTATCAACGTGAAAGCGTTACAATTTGCAGACGAAGTAAAAAAACTAGGGGGATTTCGAGTACAGTCATTGTGACAGCACTGTTCTTTACCATTCTTCTTTCCTTTTATTAAATTTATTTGTTAGGCTTTGCATTTACGTTTTAATTTATATATGGGGATTAGAATAATTCACGACAAGTGGTCAGCCTGAGGCTGTTGATATCTCCGTAGATTTTCTCCAGGAATGGTACTGGTGATGGTCATATGCGTTTTCTCTGTTCCTCATATGTTGGGCACCTTTGAAGCAGATGTTCGGCAGTCATTTTATCGGTGCCACAGTTGCACTCATCCGTTGTTTCCTATCTTTAGTTTGTTGATTAGATTGGTATTCATTCAATCTGTTATGACCTGTGGGGCATTTTTGGTGTGGCCTGGATGCTCTTCTTCCCACTTGTGCCTGTATCTGCGCTTGATAAAACTCTTGGACTCCTCATAGGTTATATTTGTGTCAAGTTGAGGAAGTTTTACCCCTTCCTTTGCCAATCTGTCAGCCTCTTCATTTCCAGGGATGTTGCAGTGAGAAGGGATCCACTGTATTACAACTCTTTTGTACTGCTGAAATAGTCTGTGAAGTGTTACTCTTAGGTCATCTAGTTCAGCATTACTTTGACTTTTCAATGTTGTAATCACTGACAGCGCATCTGAGAAGATAGCTACTGGTCTCTGTGAGATTTCTTCTGTCATTAGAATTTCTGATGCAGTTTTTAAGGCCTCTGCCTCTGCTCTGAAGTTAGTTGAAAATTTCCCTGTTGCGACTGCTATCTTCTTTTGTGTGCCATTGCGTAAGCTCAGGAAGACTCCTCCACCCCATCTTCTGTTACATTAGTTGCTGATCCATCTGTGTACGCATGGATCCAGGTGTTGCTTGGGTAATGTTTCTCTATATATTTTGTGGTTAGGACTCTTCTTTCTGTTTCATTTTGACTGTTCTTTTTCTCAATACCAGGAATGTTTTCTATCATTTCAGGGAAGCACTGTTGTTTCCAAATTGGTAGCTTGTGTGCAGTACATATTGGTGTAGCTGTTGACATTGCGTTAATCGGGTCTGCTCTCATCTTTGTTTTGACTGTCTCTACAAAGTTGCTTCGCTTCAGTCTTCTTCTTCCAAGTCCATTTATTCTCCGGTGCATTGTGAGGTCTATCAGCCTCCTGAATTTCTCGGCTTGTTGCTGGGCTCTGCTATCTCTTCTATCCTCGATAGGTTAGAGGTGAGTAATCTTTTCCAACTCTTTTATGGGCGTTGACTTCATGCCCCCTTCAGGCTTCTGATACTTGACAGTCTGGTTTGAGTTATTACATGGAACCTGAAACATCATATCAGCCTTGGCTAGTATCTGGCTAGACTTGTAACTGACTAGCACAGATGTCAGACCAGTCAGTCATCAGATGTCACAGTTATACAATCATAGTAAGCAAGGACATCATTTCAGTGATACAGTAGAAGCATTAATATTTCAATTACTTGTAACTAACTTGCACAGATGTCAGACTAGTCAGTCATCAGATGTCAAAGTTGTGGTCATAGTAAGTAAGAACATCTTTTCAATGATACAGGATTAGTATTTACATTATAAGTATTAACCATCAAAATATTAAACACATCTTCTAATATTCCTGAATATGGTTGATACTTCACATCCGGTACAAATTTAAATACTGATGCCATTCTTAGCATCTACACAAAATTAATACACATCATATACTATCCTGCAATAAAGAAATTATATACATGATAGTTATCATAATTTCAGCTTACCCTCAGTCTTCAGAAACCAGACACTGGACTTGCAAATTCTGGAGATCTGCTCACAATTCAGATGTAAACGATGTAGTGGCAACCTCTGCATCCAGTCTGTCTCAAACTTCCTTTCAGTGTGTTCTTTCAATTTAGCGCTCCGCTCTTTTATTTGGCTCTGGCGAACGGCAGAGGGGTACTGACGTCACAGTCTAAAACTCGACCTGAAATTTCCTTCCCGAATGAGCGATTCCATAAGATCTGTGTGTTCCTTGAAACTTTCGCTTACTCATCCTCGGATTATGTACTATCCATCCCGTTCCACAATATCTTGTTTTATACAGCCGATATATCTCTACCTTCCTATCCATGTATTTCCATAAACTGTCACTTCTTAATTTTACTATTTACAACAGATGTGGGTTTACATGATTTTAACTTCAACTGAAGACACCAGAAATACGCATTTATCTCAGTAAATGATAAACTGCTACCATTGTTCTTTATATACAGTTATTCACAAACCTCCCCTGGAATCAAAGATAAAATCCTTTTCACAATAATTCCATTCTCCTAACTGATATTCCTTCCAGTCGAGGGCCTGAATTCTACAAACAACGTATTTACATTCTCCATTTTGATTTCTAATGTTTATCATAGGCTCTGTTGACCCGGTGCTGTGCGAGAAATGATTGGTCAGTAAAACTGCGCTAAGCCAAGTTGCAAGGTATTGGAACCAAATTTTGCGACACAGACCGCTCGTGAAAAACACGTGAAACAGACGTAACGGCCTTTTGAAGTCTCCGGAAAAGGGAGTTAACGCTTTGATGTCGAGTCGCGGGCAAAAGTCTCGAGAAGCCCGTTACACGGAATAAGTCTTTTGATGACGGTCGAACACGCCGACGAAAGACTGGCCGTGATCCTTTATCTTGTAACTCTGTTTCTGATTCTCCGTTACACACGGTAGCGCGAAAATTAACAACATCTATAGATCAGAGAGATATGATGATAAATAAACCGTGTTTTCTTAAACCTGCTATCAGTTGTCACTCAGAATTTTTGAATACTCTAAGCATGCAGTTCTAGAACCATTATTGTGAAAAAATGTGTTATTAGCATTCGTGGGGATTTTTCATTCTGATTTTCTGGTAATAGAAACTAGTGCTTACGTGTTTAAAAGTGTTAGCTTTTACCACTTAAAAGTGTTAGCTTTTACCATTATAATTCACTTAGATTTTCTAGCTGTTAAAACTAGTGAAATAAAATAACGCATAGCTATTTCATACCAGATGTTCAGTTAAAATGTTAATTTTCACAACACGCTTTCTCACACAAGAAGAGACGGTTTTAGCCGACTGGTTTATATGCTAGGCGCGACTGATAGTGACAGAAAAGAATTCACGCTTTATTTCATTGCGTATTTATTATAAGTGCCTATTATGTAATACCATACGATGACTAACAGACGCCGACAATAAGCGTAAAGGAAAACACCGTGTGCGTTTTAAATTTAATCAGGACTGACGGAGTGGATAAGAGATCGTCTTGTCTTCGTCTGTGTCCATATATGTAGCTATATAGAATAGTATAATTTTTCCATAAATGTTTTTCTTATATTCCTAGCAGACCTGATCAAGAGCATCCAGCGGTCTTTTTTTTAACCGAAGGGTTAATGTTGTCTCTTTTTCTTGGCTTGCGCGTCACCAATTTCATTTGTGAGCGAGTTTTAGCCAAAGATACATGAGAAACATTTTAACTTATAAGTTTAACTGGACTTACCAAACCCAGATATTTTTTCCAATTTTTACTAGCCCACTGGGGTGTACAAAATAACATTAATGTTCCCGACTTCTGACAGTCGAATTCAAGCGGATTTACCCAAATTTTACGCTGTGCAAGAATCGGAGCTCTAACATAGAGTTGTCCAATAGGATTATCATCATCATCATTGGTAACATTTTTTTAGCAACCAAATGTTTCCCAATACTGGAAGTATTTTTCTCTTAACTGTGAACCGCAAGAGCACGGTCCTACATCAGCTATTGGCGGTGACATTTTGTTCATCCAGGAAAAACCCACACCAGATTCGGCGTTCACCTCACTAGTCTTTGTTTGTTAGAGGATTGACTGGGGCCAATTTGGGAAGTGAACCTGATAAAAAACATATATTCAGGGAAAACTGTAATTACAAGGGATATCACCAAGAGTAGGTAAAAGTGATTGAGTGGCCACTGTATGAAAGAGTGCGTGAGTATTTTCCTTTGTTTCAGGGAATTTACCAACATTGGATTTGCTTAAACATGTTTACTTTACTGGGTAGCATATAGTAGGAACTTGTTTACTTTACTGTCTAGTCTGTAACGTAGTGCTAACCTTTGACCTTTGGGTTATTAACTTTTGGGTTCTTTTCTCCATAGGTGGAGGGCACATTTATTCTGCTATTTCATGTGTATGTAAATGTGATTATATTTGATCTTTCTTTAGATATTGGTGTTGTCAAGTTTAATGATAATAAACAACAAAGAAGCTTAACTATGTGTGTTGGTCAGACCCATACCCAAGTAACCGTAGATTTTTACATTTATGTGTCTTGTTGTCACATCGCTGTGTGTATGTGTAGTTAAACTTATATTTATATGTATGAGGAGGGCAAGGTTGTCTTGTACTAAATTATAGTCGTATAGAAAGGCTGTAATAGAGAAACTTACTTATTCCAGAGACATATCTTTTGTTTCTTAGGCTACCACCCGTGAAATCTTTTTCTCATACCTTTTCTCACGTACCTATCACCATACACTCTACCCAGACGGGTAAAAAAATAACTCACAACCTATCTGTACGACACACAAGTAATAGATACCGTAATTTCCACAAGTAATATACACCGTAATTTCCACAAGTAATATACACGTAATTTCCACAAGTGATAATTACCGTAATTTCCACAAGTAATATACACCGTAATTTCCGCAAGTCATAGTCACCGTAATTTCCACAAGTAATATACACCGTAATTTCCACAAGTAATATACACCGTAATTTCCACAAGTAATTTACACTGGATATGTTTTCATTTATGTTTACACTGATTTGAAAAGTTTGAAATTTCCATTAATTTTATAGTGAATATGTTTTAATTTATATCTACACTTGTTGGAATATGTTAACATCGACATTTACACTGCTTTGAAACTATAAGTATTATAATTAGAATGTACATAATTTCTTTCATCTTTCCCTCCCTGCTCCCTATGGAGCATGGGACTCTTTATGCGTTTAGTTCTCTTGAAGAAACTAGCAATAAAGCAATCTCCAGCCCATGTAGTAGTGGTTCATAAAATCATCATTCTATACGCTGAGGTTGCCAGCCTCAGATGGCCGTCTGTTTAATCTTTCAAGGCTGAAGGCAAAAACAAAAATCAGAAGGGTCACTATAAGAGACTTGTTGTTCGCTGATGATGCTGCAGTCGTCACTCAAAGCCAACAGGAGCTTCAGAGCTTGATGAATCGCTTCACTAAAGCATGCAAGGACTTTGGCCTCACAATAAGTCTAAAGAAAACGAATGTGCTGAGTCAGGATGTGGGTGCTGCACCAGTTATCACTATCGATAACTATGAATTGGCAGTGGTGCACCACTTCACATACCAAGGGTCTATTATCAATGACAAACTCTCACTGGATACAGAAATCGACAGCCGCATTGGCAAAGCTGCAGCTACCTTTGCCCGCCTCACATCGCATGTTTGAGGAAACTCTAAACTCACAATGAAGACCAAAGCTGCGGTATATAATGCCTGCGTCACCAGCACACTCCTATATGGCAGCGAGACCTGGACGACCTATGCTAAGCAAGAAAGAAGGCTCAATACCTTCCATTTGCGGTGTCTACGCCGCATCCTCGGCATCTCGTGGAAAGATAAAGTGACAAATGTCGAGGTGTTGTCACGTGCTGCCTTCAAAGTATGTATACGCTTCTTAGACAGCGCAGACTTCGCTGGCTTGGCCATGTTCGCCGCATGGAAGATGGTCGCATCCCAAAAGATATCTTCTACGGACAATTAGCAGATGGCAAGAGAACAGTTGGGCGACCACAGCTGAGGTTCAAAGATGTGTGCAAGAGAGATATGAGGGCACTGGACATGGATCCAGCAACATGGGAGGATGAAGCTGCCGATCGCAATAAGTGGCGATGCTATTTACGGCACCACCTCAGATTGGGCGAAGAGAGTCTCACACAAGAAGCAGAGGTGAGGAGAAAACGTCGAAAGGAACACCAGGAAAATAAGCAGCTGAGGGCTGTCACCTCAGGGGCGCATTCCCATAGTCAGTTATGACTGAAGGGGCTATTATTATTATTATTATTATTATTGCCAGCCTCAAATGACTTGCATCCCCTAAGCTATTTTCACATATTAATATTCACATGGTAATATATATATATATATATATATATATATATATATATATATATATATATATATATATATATATATATATATATATATATATATATATATATATACTGCTAAAAAAAAGTTAAAGGCCACTTTCAATTTTTAGGTCATTTCAACTATGCTGTTTTTTTTTAAAAACCTGAACACTCAGTCAAAAAAGTTTTGCTGCATTTTGTTGCATGCTTAAACAATGTTTGTTAATCTGACAATAAATCAAATCTGTGTTACGTGTGTGTACCTCCAAGGTCAATCAAATGTACGTGGTGGAAAGGGAAATAATGCATGTTTGAAAATGCTTCCTATGGCAAAGCCTGTTGATAACATTGCTGAAATTTGCTTTTCACGTGCAAGTCGTGACTATGGTGAATACATTTCACCCACTTTTCGGAAGGAACGGGCAATGGGTATGTTTGTAACATTTACCATTTTAGCCATGGCTCAGCTAAGACGCTTGACCAATGTTGACAGATGGAGAGCGATGGCATGGCTGCAGGATGATGTAGGGCTGCGAGAAGTTGCTAGGAGATTAGGTGTTGCCCACTCTGTCATACAAACTCTGCGTGATCGTTATAATGCAACCAGCAGTGTCGCAGAACAATGCAGGTCAGGACGTCCAAGGTCTACCACAAGACGGCAAGACACGATGAGCCATGGCTAAAATGGTCAATGTTACAAACATACCCATTGCCCGTTCCTTCCGAAAAGTGGGTGAAATGTGTTCACCATAGTCACGACGTGCACGTGAAAAGCAAATTTCAGCAATGTTATCAACAGGCTTTGCCATAGGAAGCATTTTAAAACATGCATTATTTCCCTTTCCACCACATGCATTTGATTGACCTTGGAGGTACACACACGTAACACAGATTTGATTTATTGTCAGATTAACAAACATTGTTTATGCATGCAACAAAATGCAGCAAAACATTTTTGACTGAGTGTTCAGGTTTAAAAAAAAACAGCTTAGTTGAAATGACCTAAAAATTGAAAGTGGCCTTTAACTTTTTTTGAGCAGTATATATATATATATATATATATATATATATATATATATATATATATATATATATATATATATATATATATATATATATATATATATATATATATATATATATATATATATATATATATATATATATATATATATATATATATATATATATATATATGTATGTGTATGTGTGTGTGTGTGTGTGTGTGTGTGTGTGTGTGTTAGTTCACATGTTAGTAATGAAATATAGAATGTAATATTACAACTTACGCCAATCCTAGCTCACTGGCTTTTTTGTTCAAAGGAATAAAAGGCACTGGCAGATGCCTTATTTCACGTGTACTTGGAGTCGTTAATTTTTAATTTTAATTCCCTCTCTGACTCTATGTGTTTCCTTCAGTTTCCTCAAACAGCGGCTTTCCTTATTAAAATGATATAGATTTCCTGGGCTTTTTTTGTAAGTCCGTCAAGATTCTCCAATACAAGGTGTCCGGTCTGATAAAATGGAATTTTAAATTCTAACTTCTGGCAAGTCTGGTGTCTTTGCAAGCGTGAATCTCACAGTGTCTTAACACTGAAATGTGTCAGGTTATATTCACTGTCCTGCCTCCGCATCTGTTTGTAACGAAGCTAAGAAAGCGCCAATCGTTTCAAACCAAAAGGTTGGAGCGGGCGATTTCAAAATATTCCTGACATGGTTAAATTTTGAACATAATGTCTTCCGTATATGGTATGAAAATATCCGATGCCCTGGCAGGGGAACTCACCGACACATCTGTAAACTCATACGACAAATGTGTTTCCGATGTAACAAATTTATTACTTTATCAGAAAGTAATCTATTCGCAGACGGTTAGTCTCGTTATCTATCACTGAACTCTGGCCTTTATCAGTGATTTAAGCAAACACGCTGGCGATTGTAGGGCTAATCTGTAACGGCCAAGCTGTGGTACACAAGAATTACCAACTTGTCTGACGTTCAATATTACCTTCCCCGCTCCTTGCAAATGTGATGTGTTAACCATCAACAAGGAGTGTCAAATGTTTAAACAAACAAACTCTCTGCTACATAGCAAACAGAAAGAAAAGGGTGCGACCATGGAAAATCACGCAAATAAAATCAGTACAAAAATGTAACTGATTACTGCCGTAGTGAAAGAGAGATGGGAAAGAGGTCGCCCCAAAAATCCATCTCGTGACAGTTTCCACAAGTGATATTCACCGTATTTTCCACAAGGGATATTTACCATAATTTCCACAAGTCATATTCACCGCTGAATTACAGCTGAGTGCTCAGTGCGCTGTTTTCGTTTTAAGCAATAACATAAACATAGAATAACCGAGGAAGGTATATTTAAGAAAATGAAATCAATATAAACATAACAATAGATCGTACTTTAAGCATCGAAACAATCCACTTTCAATTTTTGCACTAACACTTTAGTTTTTTTTAAATTTTAAATAAATTTCAGCCCCCCCCCCCCCCCCCCCCCCCCCCGCAAAAAAAACGGTGTCCGGTGTTGCCGCACCGATCCCACCGCCTTGAAGCCGACCGTAGTTGTAGGTACTCTATGTTGTATCATCATCATCATATCATCATCATTTTTTTGGCTTCAGCTCCATGAGAATAAATTCAACAAATTCATGCTAATGTCCACAATCCACAAGTAGCAGAAGGGTGTTGAATAAGTATTAATCGAGACTACAAGGTCTTTTATATTTGGACAGGCACCCTAATATAACCGACGGACCTCGTCTCTAGGTTGAACGGTTCACACATCGCCAACACGAGGCAAAACTTCTATTTAAAAAAAAAAAAAGAAGGGTGATGAATGAGAACATCTTTGTAACGGCAGTTACACATTTATTTTTACTGTTTTTGTTTCTTCAATAATATATGATCTTAATTTTTAATGTACTTTATTATCAGATGATTCTGCACTGAAACATGAACTTCCGTTGTTGAAGACTTATGGTGGCTGAACATCACGTGCTAAACCGACGACAGAGCCGAGACAATAAAATAAAATATAAAATCAAACAAAAGGTAGGATTGAATTTTGCTGTTGTTAGAGTCAGTTCATTCACTATATTTTTAAAGTATCTAACTTGATTGGAATGCCTTACTAATTCATTTAGCTTTCCGCTCCTTTTGAAGCATAGAACCATCACTGCAAATGGTTACATAGAGGACAATTTGAATCAGAACATAAATATGAACTTACAAAGATGGTTTCTGGAGCAATCTGTTTTAAATGATGAGGTTGACATCCTCCATACACAACCTTATATTAATCACCTCTTACGGATTTCCCTGTGGGATCTCTGGTCATAAGTTTTTTTTTTTTTTAGTTTGTGGGTTTTACCTTTTTGTGGCGAGGCGCGTTCCTTTCAACCTAATTGGTTATATCAGAGAGCAATTTGCCAGTCAAAAATAAGTGAGCTCTGTTAACTGAAGCGATGTGTTGATAAACTCTAAGCCCTGAAAAGGACTACTAGCTTCTATCAGCTAGTATGAAGAAGCCCTGAAAAGGAACGCTAGCCCGGTCAGCGTTGATAGATATTAAGTTCAGAAAAGGTCTATTATCCACCTGCTAGCATAAATCGCTGAAAAGGACTTGCCATAAAATGGACTCACCAGCTACGCCAACGCTGCCCATACTACCTCAGTGTTCAGCGAAACACCGGTTGTATGTGAACTCTTCAGCAATCTAAAAGGTTTGCTAGCCTGCCCAGCGTTGATAGACATTAAGTCCTGAAAAGGACTAACTTGCCGGGCACGCTCATCCGTTCGCGGGCAGCAAAAGTGTTAGGACTTCGATGCCTTCAGGGAAGTACCTAGGTTTAATTTTTATATTTATTTAGGTTCGTATGTGTCCTATCTAGCCTTCACTTTCTTTCCTTTCCCTGACGAAGGCCTTGTGGCCGTAACGTTGGCTAATTTCTTTGTCTTTTGGCCTCGTAAGACGAATCACCTTTTTTCGATTTTTTTTCTCACCCATCCATCTGATGGCATGAAGCCCTGAGAAGGACTTGCCATGAAAAGGACTCGCCAGCTAGCTACACCAACGCTGTGACCATGGCGTCTGTGGTCATAATCTTCCACTGTTTCCTCATCAACCCCCGGGTACTACACGCCACGATTTGAACCACGTGGTTTATTATTATTACCTGTTTGTAGTTCAGTAATCCGTATGTAAGGAAATATCCTAATACGAGTATATGAAAATACGAGAGATTATGTACAACAATAGTTCCATCGTAGATATTGGCGAAGGAGAGTGAAGTGTTAGGTACTTTATTTTACTGTGTCTCGTCATTTTGACAAGTCTAGTTGTCATATAAGACACTTGACATCTCTAGCAGGCTGTTAATTGCATATTGTCTGACATAGTAGTCTAGACTTGACAGATCTTGTTAGATCGAAGTTCAACTGGGGAAAAACACGACAGTAAAAAAGTATATACAGTACTTTGCAAAAAAAATGGCAGTCATATTTTCGCAACGCAGCACACTCATAGAAGCAAATAATAATAAAAACTGTATGTCCAGAGGAAGATTGGTATCTCCCCTATCTATTAACAGTGGTTTCAGTACAACATAATGTTGCCTTCTCCAGCAAGGCAAGCCTGGATGCGGCGAGGCATACTTCCCACAAATGTTTGTAGGTAATTGAGAGTCAGACTGTCCCAGTA
Source organism: Oreohelix idahoensis (assembly GCA_024509875.1). Lineage (NCBI taxonomy): Eukaryota > Metazoa > Mollusca > Gastropoda > Stylommatophora > Oreohelicidae > Oreohelix > Oreohelix idahoensis. Next base: position 414,197 of record JAMPIV010013030.1, on the reverse strand, counting down.
TTTTTCAGCTACCTTCTTCAATTGTTCAACGTCTCCGAGTCCACTCTTTTTTAAATGATTCTTGAGTAGTGCCCAAACGTTTTCAATTGGGTTTTGATCGGGACTGTTGCTGGGCCACTTCAGCACTATCACATTCTTCTGTTGCAGCCATGCTTTGGGGGTATGAGCTGTATGATTTGGGTCATTGTCATGTTGAAATGTGCACCCATCGGGGTACATGACCTGCATAAATGGCAGAAGGTGTCCCTCTAGTATGTCGATGTACCTTTCTTTCGTGAGAATTCCTGTGAAAACACACAGTGGGGTGGCACCTCTTGCTGACACCCCTCCCCAAAGATGGAATTTCTGGGTATGTTTCGGTCGCTGGTACACAGACGTTACAGAGTCTTTCGTCCAAATATTTATTTGAGCAGGATAAGACCAAAGAGAACATTCATCTGAAAAAATCACATTGTCCCATGACAAATTTTGGTGTTCGTGGCACCAGTTCAAGCGCATCTGTTTGTGAGTCTCTGTGAGCAATGGTGACAAAATTACCCTCTTTTTTGTGTAATTCATCCTGTTTAGCTCCCGGTTGACAATAGCATTAGATACCTCTGGGCTTCCCAACTCGATCATGCGCTGCCGTATGTTTTCTACACTCTTCATTGGCCCAGCCCGAACGATTTGGTCGAGACACCGATGGTCCTTTGTGACCAAAATTCTTGGCCTCCCACTACCTTCTTTTCGCTCGATTCCATTACCTGCTTTTAATTTACTCACAACTCTGTAGACAGTCCGCTCAGGAATGTTCAAGGTTTTAGAAATGTTGGAACATGTTTGATTTCCTTCATTCCAAAGCTGTGAAATTAACATACACTTTGACTTTGTATCCATTTTCTGCCACTAGCATTAGAAATTGTCGTCTGCTCTTATATCAAGGGACGTTACTCTACGCTAATTTTTTTTTTACTTTTGGTAGTGTTTGCTCACTTAAGTGGAGTGCAAATTTGGGGCAGAACATGCATATTTAATTAGATTTCAGCTTATTTAGCTGAGCAATATGACTGCCATTTTTTTTTTGCAAAGTACCGGTACTGTATATATAGGCAAGATGTGCTTTTATTGTATTGGGAAGTATATGGAAATAACAAGAGATCACTCCTATATATGAACACGAGTCTTACACTCAAAAGTCAAGACATGTATATTGTATAGCTCTGAATCATAGATAAGAACACATTTTAAAACCAGCAATATACATAAGTTCCTAAATGGGTGCTTCCGTAGATTAGGTAGATTGGTGGAGTTTAACTAGATCACATATGGGACAGACGGAAATAACGGAGCGAGACCAATGCCAGAGTTACAAGATGTGAGAAGAAGACGCTGGTATTAATTTAACATACACATTATGTACCAACTGATATCCCTGCAAGGCAGTCCGTGTTCTGGACACCCCAGGGTATAAAGGAAACAAGAGAGACAAAAAACACGCTGAGCATGGAGCGGGAAACCAATATAATAGGAAGAAAGATGACATATAAGGACTGTGAACGGATGGTACAGGACTGGCGGGCTGTGCTCGTGGGGGAGCTGACAAATAATGATAGATATTAAGTACGGTACTAGGCCTCTCACGGCAAAGGTACCGGGTTCGAAACATAGTGACGTCGCGCTCCAGTCTACCAAGCTGTAAATGGGTACCTGACTACGCTTCTAGTTATAGAAGGCAAAGGCAGCGAGGAAGGGAACTGGTCACCCCACCTCTCGAAGCTGGACCTAGTATAGTAAAGTCTTCACTCCCCTACGACAGTATCCGCTTTGTGACTACCTTTAGTCTACTCTAAGAAGACGTTATAGCAACGACTCCAGGATGGAGAACAAATGTAACATTTCCAATTTGTAAACTTCACGCAGCATCCCAGAAGAAGATTTCTTATGTGCGGTGGTGCAGGCCTTAATAATGACGAGAACAACACAACAGACAGCTAGTTACAACTGTGGAAATTAACGGGCTTCGCGGGCTGAATTAATTGCGAATTATACACACAGTCTAGGCTTATTTGTGGCTACTGGGTTAGAGTTGGAGTTAAACCCAATTAACATGGATAAGGACTGTTGCCAACAAACAAAAAAGGTCCCGTCGTAGCTGCATAGATTTAACCCCACGCTGGTATCACCTCCGACTGGAGTGTCAGGTTTTACTGACATATGAAAATTGACCCTGATTAACGTTGCTGTTCAGTGGTTCTCAACCTTTTGAAATGCCAGAACCCATTGGAGAAGAGTATCAAGTTCAGGAGATCCTCTCGCAAAAACTAATTCATCAATAGAACATTATTCTTTTCTTTTTTATCTCTCTGTCCTGATTTAGGGGAATGGGCCACGACTGAGGTTGAGGCTTGAGCCGAAACACTTCATGGGCCCTTGCTTTGGTGGCTTCTATAGCAGTTTGTTTGACATGATAAGGTTGCCAGACCCGTGGGACGGACCAGTGGTTCTGTTCCTTCTTTGCTCCAGTAACCCCGGAAGCCTGTCACGGATTGCCTCCCCTGCTTTGCAGTAGTGGTTCAACAGTGGCCAAAACTCAAGAATATCTAAATGGGTCGTCAAAGGTGTCTACCTTCGCACAAGATTACTCTTGGCAGAGATGTAGATAGAAGGATAATGACGCTTCTACCTTACGGGAAATTTCACAAGATAATTCAAAAGTCAAGAACAATGCTGCTTAGCGCTGAATATTTGTTACCTCACTGGCTTCTCGTACTCACTCATATGACATGCGCTGCAGTCTCTCTGTTCTGTGTCTCTGATTTCACTACATTATATGTGCAGTTCTCGGTTCACATCACAGATGGTGCTTTCTTCGGATGTTCCAATAGGATCCATAGTTTATTCCGGCTTCTTACTTCAAACCAATGAAATCTCTTTAGACTATGTGGGTCAGGGTGTTTAACTAAAAAAATCCCCCACGTGTTTAAAATATTAAATTTAATATTCCAACACGTGACCTCTTTCAAATCATGCGGTAATATTTCCGCCGGCATCTTGTGCCCTCTCACAAACAGATGTGTGAACTATCCTGGCTAATGTCTTCCGCCAAGATGTCTACACAGACAGATTATCTGTAACAATCACCAGGGATTGTCCCACGAAAAACGATAAATGCATCTACCCTCTGTGTAATCTGCCAGACAAACAGACACCGACGTCGGCAACCCAGACAGACAATCTTGGGTTCTTTTCATGTCGATCGACGAGACCGTGTTGTCACCAGGTTTTCACCTGGGGTCGAATGTTGGACCGACGCGTTTCAAAAGATGGTCAGACTGATAGAATAGATAAGCGTATGACCGGTATAATTACCTGGTATTATCGCATTTACCTTGCGGAACGTAAACAATTCTGCATGTAAAGCAGATACGTCCGTAGGGGAGTAGAGTGTTAGAGACTTCACCCAACTAGATCCAGCAAAGAGCAAAATAATGAATGAAAGGGCAAAAAGTTGCCAACTAATAAGCGATCGGGGAGAAAAATGAAGGAAAAGAAATGATACTGCCGTAGGTCTGAAGGTGTGAGAGAGCACACAAAAGAGCATGTTCAGACGTTCTGTGACACACCCTAACGGAACATTATTAGAATGTAAAAGGTAAAGGTTGTACCATAATATATAAGCAGTATTCAGGCGCAAAACGAGTCGCATTGTGCAGAAGGAGCATGACTTTTATATAGTAAAATATACCGATCGATAGTGCAGGATGCGCGTGACTTTTATATAGGAAGATATACCGATCGATAATGGCGGCGTTGGTTAGTAAGTAGGATGTATTGTATATGACTCAGCAGTGTGTTGTTATGTTTCTTTATTCATACAACATACATATATATATATATATATATATATATATATATATATATATATATATATATATATATATATATATATATATATATATATATATATACAACACACATACAATATATATTTTACAACATGTAGACAACATTTATACAAAGGCCAAGGCTTTTTAATATAGAAGTATATATTTAATATCACAGTGTTTTGTTACAGCTTCTGCCCAGAACAAATATATATAAACGGCTCAGGGTAGGATAAGAAAAAGGACTAGATATTGAGGGGAGATGTAGTGTAATTGTCGTCGTGTACCTGTCTTTTATGTAAAAATAGGACAGAGAATTTCTGTGTTGAGTGTACGTGTAGATGGCTGAATTGTGTGTCTTGAAACCCACATTCCCCCCCCCCCCCCCTTTCCGCGTGAATGTTGCGTGTTAAGGACATCCAAAAAAGTGTGTTTTTTTAATTGAACACAACGAGGCTCCGTAGAGATATATGTCATGTGCAGACTAGATTATGGCGTCAACTAGACAGTCCTTAGTGTTGCTGTATAGTCTGCAACTGGAACAATGTCGAGGACATTTTCATTCATTTTTAATAAAGTTCAAACTCTCACGTTCTTTTACCGGTAGTTATGAAACCGGATCGATGGTCGGCGCAAAACGTCGCAAGGATATACAAATACAACATACATACAATATATATTTTGCAACATGTAGACAGCATTTATACAAAGGCCAAGGCTTTTTAATATAGTTGTAATAAATATATTTAATGAGCTCTTTCAAAAGAATACGAAATATCAATCTAAATAGTGTAGCTGGCAGCCTGGGTGTGGTGTGGCGTGGTGTTGATTTTGTTTTTGCCTGGTGTTTTGTGTGTAGGGATTGATGAGAATATAGGGGTGAGAGAAAAAAAACATGTAAGAGAGAATACAAAGGAACACAAAGTGAGACAAAAAATTTTTTATTTATATATTTTTATTTATATAATAAGGTTGGTGTGATTGGCTATGGAATATTGGTTGATAACAACTGAAAATATAAAAAATTGATACATTTTATAGAGAAAGATGGTTAATGAGCGTGGTGTGGTGTGGGTGATTGTGGTTTTGTCTGGTGTTAGGTATTGATGAGAATATAGGGGTGAGAGAAAAAAACATGGAAGAGAGAATACAAATGAACACGAAGTGAGACAATTTTTTTATTTATATATTTTTATTTATATAATAAGGGGGGTGTAGAGGTGGTCAGCCGGCGAGGTTAGTCTGGTTGACATTGTTAAAATAAAAAAGAATTAAAAAATGGTTTATATAAGGAAATATGACGTCAAAAAACCGATAAAATGGGGGAGCAAATGCTAATTACTGTCGTTAGTTGGTCGGTGGGGTTTTTAATGGAGAGTGTATTGATGCTGACTGGCGGGGGTGATGACTCATGGGTGTATTGGCGCGGGAGTAAGACAATGTATAAGCACGCACATACAGATGTATACGATATCTGAAGCAAACAGAGGCGTAATACGTGTTTATATATAAATTTTTATTATCACGGCGGAGGTTTCGACCCCGTTTTTGGGGAAGGAATGGGTTTATATAAGGAAATATGACGTGATAAAACCAATAAAATAGAGGAGGAAAGGATAATTATTGTCGTTAGTTGGTCGGTGGGGTTTTTAATGGAGAGTGTATTGATGCTGACTGGCGGGGGTAATGACTCATGAGTGTATTGGCGCGGGAGTAATACAATCTATAAGCACGCACATACAGATATGTACGACAACTAAAGCAAACAGAGGCGTAATAAGTGTTTATATATAAATTTTTATTATCACTGAGGGAATCTAAGAAAAAACATTATACGAACATGGCACATAATGGAAGAGAGCTATTTTTAGATGGAAAGAGGTGAAGCGGTGACACAAGACTTTTCCTCAGATCGGGAAATCCCACACGAGCTGACGTATTTATTGTGTTCTTATTACAACGACTAACTGTTTTTATCGCTAGTTATGAAACCGGATCGATGGTCGGCGCAAACTTCGCGAGGAAACCATTGATCGTATACTTTATCTAAGAAAAGCATTATATGAACAGGACACATAATGGAAGAGAGCTGTTTTTAGATGGAAAGAGGTGAAGGGTGACATTGTCGGAGTCAACTATTCTTTTTATGTAAAAATATGACAGGGAATTTCTGTGTTGGGTGTATGTATAGACAGACGCACCATGCGGTTTAAATCCCACATTTTTCCCACCCTGCGCTTGTTGTGTAGTGAGTACATCTAAAAAGGTGTTGGTGTCTAGCTTATTGTGATGTTTATTGAGCCCCTTAGTACTAGATTTATCGTGATCCCCGAAATAGTGGTAGGTTTTACTACATAAAGATACCATCCCCCTACCTTTGTATTCTAGTCCCGGGGGTTCTCTTATCAAATAATTTCACCTCGCCACAGCTATTACAACGAATAACTGTTTTACACTTTGATCTTAGCCAAAGGCCAAGAAGCGAAAACAGAGTTTCTGCTGCAGTTCCATGCCTTCTCCTTAATATCGTAAGATTTCACAGCGAAGTAATATTTAACAGATTAAAAATATTTTAATTGCTAAAAGATAAAGTGGGGGAAAACTTAATAATTATTGTAAATTTATAAACAGCCAAATACGTTTTATACTGCTGTGACACATATCTTTTTGTAGTTTAAAGAAAGTTTCTTTAGGACGTACAGTTATTAAAATTACAAGTATGCCTAATTAATGCCACGTGCAACATTGGTTATACAATTATTTCCACTTTAATATTAAGGGACGTTAAAATAATAAATTATTATTTTCATAGTTAGCTCTCTTTGAACATACGAAGCGTTCTTAATGTGACAGTGCCATAGTCATCTCGTCTGTCGTCCATCGCTATTTTGTCGGTATGTCGCAGCCATTTTAGTCTACATCTAAAAATAGAACATTAGTAATGCCGCTTACGGATAGCAGCCAGTCAGAGAAGAGAAGCGTCAGGCTATCGTGTCAGTTCAAATTCTTTAGTCATTCTGATCGCACGTTGCAGAGAGAGGACAAGCTAGTGAGAAATACTGAAGTCTAGTTTATTGCAAGAACACGCCTAGGACTTAAAGTCTACGAACACTGTCTGGGTGTTCGGTAGTATTAAACGTTGATCTGTATAAGGCTTTGTGTTGCTTGAATTGCTAAGTCTGCTGCTGAGAGAGTTGCAAGCAACCAATAATTGCAACCCCTGTCAAATGATCCTTAACAAAATTTTCTTAGTGCATTGGTCTTGGGTGTGAGGTAGCCACATCAACATACGTTTGCCTCAGCCACACCTAGCCCCTGTCACATTAATGTTACAAGGAAAAACGTTCTTTGCTATTTCAAAATATTACAGCTTTCCCCCTAATTTACAGGCTCCAAACGCTTTAACAGAGAGTATGGATATATATATTTGTACCTATAGGCCTATTACAAAAAATACTAATTTATAAATGGTCCAGTTATAACAAGCTCAAAGCAATTCTGCGGTCCAGCCTGGAAATTTCTGCACGTTACTGCAGAGGGCATGTCTCCCAAATATGAAATGAAAACATCCGATCCTCTCTCTTCAATGTTTACAAATAGCTTCTTTGTTCCAATTATCAAACGGTTATCTACTTTTTTGTCCTGCAATTTTCAAACTTTAGTGAAAACTTTTCTTCCAAGCAGCAAAGATGGTCTCACAATTTTCTACCAGACCTGCTCAAATGTTCCAACCTATAGGTAAATAGCTATTAACCTGGTTTTAATTTTGTTATTTTTGCACGTGCCAAATATTTCTTTGAATATTTCTTGCATGTGTCAAATGTTTTTTTCTAGTTGTCAAATATTTCTTCAAATGTTTTTTCCAGTTGTCAAATATTTCTTCAAATGTTTTTTCCAGTTGTCAAATATTTCTTCAAATGTTTTTTTCCAGTTGTCAAATATTTATGCAAATGTTTTTTCCAGTTGTCAAATATTTATGCAAATATTTTTTTCCAGTTGTCAAATATTTCTTCAAATGTTTTTTGTCCAGTTGTCACAAATTTCTTCAGATATTTTTTCAAGTTGTCAAATATTTCTTCAAATGTTTTTTCAAGTTGTCAAATATTTCTTCAAATGTTTTTTTTTCCAGTTGTCAAATATTTCTTCAAATGTTTTTTTTTCTAGATGTTAAATATTTCTTCAAATGTTTCTTCCAACTGTCAAATATTTCTTAACATGTTTCTTGAAGTTATCACATATTTCTACAGATATTTGTTCAAGTTGTCAAATATTTCTTGCAGCTGTCAAATATTTCTTCAAATATTTCTTCAAATAGTTCTTGCAGTTGTCAAATATTTCTTCAAATGTTTTTTGTCCAGTTGACAAATATTTCTTCAAACGTTTTTTTCAAGTTGGCAAATATTTCTTCAAATGTTTTTTTTTCTAGTTGTCAAATATTTCTTCAAACATTTCTTCCAACTGTCAAATATTTCTTAACATGTTTTTTGAGGTTGTCAAATATTTTTTAAATATTTATTCAAACATAACTTGCAGTTGTCAAATATTTCTTCAAAGGTTTTTTTCTAGTTGTCAAATATTTCTTCAAATGTTTTTTTTTTCCAGTTGTCAAATATTTCTTCAAATGTTTTTTGTCCAGTTGTCAAATATTTCTTCAGATATTTTTTCAAGTTGTCAAATATTTCTTCAAAGGTTTTTTCAAGTTGTCAAATATTTCATTATAGATGCAATAAATTCACCAAAGTCAGCATCCTTACTTGGCTTAGCCGCGTGGAAAAGATCTCTAAATCCAGACTCAGTTAACTGGAAACATCTGAGAAGTGTTTCTTTTACGACATCAAAATCGTTTCTGCTCTTCTCATCAAGATTCATGAAGCATTGGAGCGAGTCCCCAGTCAAAAAATCAACCAAGAGACTACTCCATCTCTCTTTAGGTACATTCAAACCTGTTACTTTCATGATAAATCTGGACAAGAAGCTGTCCACACAGTCGCGATTCTGGTCAAAATTAGGCATTTTTAACTTAGGATAAAACATAGTTGAACCTGCCGAAGCTTTAGAGTGATCAGATTGCAGTTTCGCTAATTCCAAAGCTTTTTCTTTCTCTGCATTTAGTCTTAATGCTTCAAGCTCCATAGCATTTCTATGAACTTGTTCTAATGAAGAAGTTCCATTCTTTGTATTTCCATTTCTTTATCTTTTTGTGCCACATTTATCCGTTCCATTTCCAATTTTAGAGACATTTCTTTCTCTTTAAGTTCTTCTTCTTGGGCTAGTTCAAACTTCTTGAGTTCCTCTGCCCGCTTAACAGCCTCACGCTGTTCTATTCTCTCAGCATAAGCTAAATGTTTCTCATACTTAGTCTCAGCATACTCCTCAAGTTCAGCACCTGATTTACCTAAACGCATACCAGCGTTGATAAAGTCTTCCAACGTCGACATGTTTCTAATTAATAAGAAGTACCTTACAATAGTATGTTATCTATCCCTAATATATATATATATATATATATATATATATATATATATATATATATATAGGGATGTATATATATATATATATATATATATATATATATATATATATATATATATATATACACACTATGAAATCAATCAATCTGTCATTTAAATATATTCCAATGTGAACAACGAAACGAGCACAGGTGGCAATGGAAGGCACAAGAAAATGAAACACATTGAAGTGTTATCTCCAATTATACAACACCACTTAACGAATATAAAGCAACTAAAAAAGACTCAAGCCTATTAACCAGGAATAAGAAAACATTAAAATAACATTACAAAAATAAACAAGACAAGTCGTCGTGAAATATACAGAAAGACAAGAATTTGAGATTAACAACGTATAAACTTCGACACTGTACTGAAATTAGGTTATGCAAATTAAAATGACGACCGACATGACGTCACAGCTAGACACGAATAAAAATGGTGTTCGTATGGCAAACTGAGTCGTACCACTTCTATAGCGGAACAAACCACTAGACCCTCAGTCAGACACAGACCTTAAAAGTCGTTGCAATTTCCTGAATTTTTCTTAAGAAAATCCCAGAAAATAGCAAGCCCTACCAGCCAACCACATAAAATACAGATAAATATATAAATTGGAAACATATAATGATAGACAGTAAAAATGACAGTGAGGTAACAGTGACTGAAAGCCAAAGCTAGACCTTTTGGACAGGAGTAACGGATAAGCGCTTCAATAAACACAAGGACTTATCTTCACATAATCCTGCCATAGTGAGGAAACCATTCCCATAGCTGCAATTCGTTACCACATTCCAGGTCAACCAGTAGTCCTCTATGATTCTGCGATCAGAAGAAAATCCACCTCGACTCAAGGGTGAACAAAAAAAATCTTGTTCTTTCTGCCACAGTAGATAAGGAGCCCCGTTCGTTGAAAACTGCTCTACCTTGACTTCTGGTTCGAATCAGTCTTGACCTCCGGATATATAACGATACGTTCTGCCTCTTGATACAGCGCTGGACATCTTCCCGTTTGAATCAGTAATGGGTAGGCATGTTGTCGAACGTTATACTTCTGACATGCGCACTTGATTTGCCAGCTTGCACACAAGGAATTTCTCACACTCGTCCGTCACTGGAATCTCAGCTGTCGGTATGGACTCGATTTACGTCTGTTACTTTGCCGTTTTAATTAACGTTCATTATCTTTCAACCAAATCTATCTACCAAGCATTTGGCATAATTATTATATTTACGCAGTCTTAATATTTCTGCTTACAGTTCCATTAGGATCTCTGCCTTATATATATATATATATATACATATATATATATATATATATATATATATATATATATATATATATATATATATATATATATATATATATATATATATATATATATACATACATATATATATATATATATATATATATATATATATATATATATATATATATATATATATATATATATATATATATATCACAACTCTGTCTATATTATATTTGGCATTGCTCGCCAGGCTCTAACAGCCGCTATACATTATCGTGTTTCACGAATATCGCGTTTTAATACTACCGTCTTACGTAAATCCTGGACTCACTGGTCTTTACACATTATTATTTCATCAGCTTCTGGAAGCACTATATTGACGGTTATACATAGTCCTTAGTGGCTCTGCCACACAAATCCCAAAACACTGTTATCTGCCCGAAGGCCACACAAAGACTCTCTGGTTACTAGGTCTAACGCGTCATACAACGATTTTACGCGAACCTTATTATTTTATCTAGTGAGGTGTTGCATGGTGCGACCATCCGAATCAAGTTTAAACCAAAATGCTCGCAACCCATGCAACAATCCTCAACAGTATATGAAGGTAAGACATGCATTATTTTTAAATCGGATAAAAAACTGATAATTGTATACTTATTATATTTTAAAAATATATGATTGGTAATTCGGTAGTAATTACCACGTAGTAGGATATAATTTTTTATGTTTTTGTCCTGTGATTGTTTCCTTTGGAAATGAGAGGGAAGAGATTATATCTGTTGAAAAACAATGGGGCAGGGATGCCGAAATTACAATTATGCATCTATGCACTGCTTAACAATATGCAACATAGTCGACAGATTTGTGATTTCCCAGAAAGTTATCGACGATCGATTTGAATGCCATCCATGCGCGAAGTTCACTACCATGTAACAAGTTCTCGAATTGTTTGTCTGCAATAACTTTCCTAATCTGAGGTCCTACAAAGATACTATCCTTTATCTTTGCATTGCTAACTTGCGGAAACTTTTCTCGAAGATAAGTGAAAGCTTTACTCGTTTTATCTAACGCTTTTAAAAAATTCTTCATGAGCCCCAACTTTATATGTAACAGTGGTAAAATGAAGCTGTCTTTGTTAACTAATGGCTCGTGTATTACATTTTTATGCCCGATCTGCATACGATCCCGGATAGGCCACACCTTTCTTGCATAATGTTCCTGTCTGTTGCGGCTGTCCCATTTACATCGGAAGCAACAAAATTTAGTATACCCAGTCTGCATGCCCGTGAGAACTGCAATGACCTTTAGGTCTCCACAAATCCGCCATTGGTAGTCATTGTACTTTATTTTTTCCAAACGTATAGCCATATTGTCATAAGTTTCTTTCATATGAACAGAGTAGGCGACTGGAATTGATGAAAATAAATTTCTGTTATGCAATAACACGGCTTTTAGACTAGTCTTGGAAGAATCGATGAAAAATCGCCATTCGTTGACTATGTGCTCATGACCGTTTACATCTTTGCAATAGCAAATGTCATCATCCATCTCAAAGTATTGAACAAGTTCTCTGTGTCTCTGACGAAATTTAGATATCGGAGTATTGGGCGCTAAAAGATTCCATTCTTTGAGTCGCGAACCGAGTAATTCCGCTTGTCCTTTGGTAAGAGCGAGATCACGTATTAGATCTGAAAGTTCTGAATAATTAATTAAGTAAACACCATCATTCACCGGTATGTAATCTGAGTCAGAATTAGTTTCTAAAGCAGGTAAACTATCACTTTCTGATGGTTCATTCACGTCCAACGGATATTGTTCTGGTGGTACTTGGATCGGACACGTGATTGGATCATGAGGCACTGGTTTCGAAACCAATTCAATATTTGAATAAACCACAGACTTTCTAGTTTTAAAAGTGAAACCATGGATATTTGTCAAGCAGAAGTAACAATCAGTAGTGTGATTTGTATGTTCACGCCATATTACTGGCACTCCAAAAGGCATCGACTTATGCTTCGGCGATTTTCGTAACCAACCTGCCAATGTATCGAACAAACTGCATTTGGCTTCCAAGATTTATTTGCATCATCAACTTTCGAATCGAAATATGCTTTCTTTAGTAATGGTGTAAAGTTTTTCTGGTCAACGCGATCGGTAAAATATCCGCACACGTAACAGAACAGATCAGCCGAATTTCTACAACTTCTAGAAGCCATATTTTGCTCAGAATTATTTCAAAATACAGTAACTATTTGAAAAATTGCGTAACATATGTCATGCATCTTTTAGCAGTATAAAAAGTAGAAATATGTTGCTTTTTATTAATTTTTAATAAGTTATATAGTAAAAATGAAACGGAGCAAATAACAGTTTCCCAAAAATATATTTATTCACAAATATCTTAAGAACTCGATGTGATAGAGATAAACGGATTTCAGATTTGAAATCAGCGCAAGAAACTGACCTAAGAACACTTATTCTTATATAAGAAAGAAAAATGTTGTTTGTCAGTGTTATCAGACAGACTTCACAGTTTGGATTTTGTATCATTTCACAAGTGAGTTGAGTGTGTTCTTGTTTTTAATTACAGTTTCTAAGTGTTTGTAGTGGTGACAGGTTCACTTGCTCAGTTGATGAGTGGAGGGGAATGGAAATGAATAAGCTTAGCACATGAGACATGGTGCCCGCCTTAAAACATGAGGCTAAAAAAAAGCAAGAATTTCAGTTTTTTTATAAACGCCTTGCAGATGCTGATATATATACATATACAGGGTGTCCATAAAAGATTGTACCCTTTTCAAAAAATTTATTCTCGGCCCCATGATGTGGTACGAGGATGCTTTCTATCACATAAGTAAGATAATCTCTGCACGATTTTAAGCACACCTTACAAAGACTCAAAAAGAATGTACCTATTTCTTTTTTTTTTTCACCTACTTGACCAGTGTTTTGAGAGACATGTAACAATTACCGGTTGCAACTCAAATGCGAAAGTTTCACTTGAAAGGCGCACTGTTTTAGTCTTTGTAAGGTATGCTTAAAAACTTGCAGAGATTATCTTACTTTTGTGATAGAAAGCACCCTCGTACCACGTCGTGGGGCCGAGAATAAATTTTTTGAAAAGGGTACAATCTTTTATGGAAACCCTGTATATGTATATATATATATATATATATATATATATATATATATATATATATATATATATATATATATATATATATATATATATATATATATATATATATATATATATATATATATATATATATATATATATATATATATATATATAGCAGATGCTGAGCGATAAAGCGCTGGCTCTACTTCCTCCCCAGTCCAGTTTTTTTTACCTGTGACCCACTAGAAAAGGCAGCGAAGAAGGAAACTGGTTACCCCCACCTCTCGATGTTGGACCCTTGTAAAGTGAAGCCTATAACACTTCACTCCTCTACATTAGTATCTATTATGGGACCGCCTTTCCCTTTTTTTAACCGACTAGTTACATTATGTTGTTCAGGTTATACTGACATTTGACAATGTACGCCGATAGTTAGATCCAAACAAACGCCAGTGGTATAAACAACGAGAAGAAGACGCCGAAGACACATTCAGGAAACTTGTTGATAGCATTACAAGACAGTCCTTGCACTGGAACCCCCAGGGTAAGAGAGGTAGAGGCAGATGATACGGGACAGGGCGACTTGGCGAAAGTTTGTTGAAGGCTTATGCTTCTTGAGGGAGCTGAAGGGTGATGATGATGATGATGATGCTGATGATGATAGTTGTGTACAAATACACAGGGCTTTGGAGCGGAGCCCGGAGCTGGAGCTCGGAACAGTGGAGCAGCAGGTTTCTGCCCGGTGCTGGAGCAATCACTAGCGAGGCCGGAACAGTGCTAGAGCAGAGCAAATAAAATATCTGATTGCTCTGAATACCTGCAAATACAGTGTGTTCTTAGAACACCTGTTCCTGTCAAACATTTTCCTTGAAGGCTTGAACACAGGATAAAATGCCTCGCGAGGGATATGCGGTGGAAACCACGTGGTTTAAATGAACATTATTTCGGTACTGATAAAGAATGAAAGACTTGATTCTCTCGCTTTGAAAGGAGCGTTCTTTGTTACCTGTAGGCTACATACGTAGACTGATCTTGACAAGGTGTACAAATTAACTTAATATTTGCTCTCAATATATTCCTTTACTGGCGTTGTTCCAGCTGCGTCTCTCATCTCGATGTTTCTCTCTAGATCAGGGTTTCTCGACCTGTGTTGTGTTCCCTCGGGTTCCATGAAATGATTCTACGGTGTCCGTGTACATAACCTAACATGTAAATTTGTTAATAATGCTTTTACGTACATTTTTCCCTAGAAGGGATACTTAGCCTTCATTGGACAATCAAATGGGTCCATAGCCTTCATCGGACAATCAAATGGGTCCATAGCCTTCATCGGACAATCAAAGGGGTCCATAGCCTTCTGTCGTAGATTTTTGATAGGGGAATTAAGACTTGGGTTGGTCCCTTCTGAATAGATTAGAATAAGTGATAGCCACAGTGAGAGATAATAATAGAAATAGATTTCCACGAGTGAGATGGTAGAAATTAATAGAGGCTGTCCCTGAAATCGAGAATCTTCTCTCTTTTAGTCTATCTTCTTCAACAGATCTAGAGGAGTCAGATAGTCTATAAAATATATATATATATATATATATATATATATATATATATATATATATATATATATATATATATATATATATATATATATATATATATATATATATATATATATATATATATCACACACGTGCACACACACACAAGTGACGACAGTTAGACGCACAGACGTGGAAAAACTATAACACTGATTATATAGATATTTTGGAACGAGCTGACCGACACGCTGATTAAGTTTAAGTGAATTTTAATTATCATAATAAAATTCCATCACAACACATAAAAATTACATCAAGCATATACAAATAGTCATAAAGTCAATGAATTGCTACAAGAATGATAGACCCAGAGGTATGATCTTTTCCCTCGATGTATAGCCCACAGTCCTGTTAGAAGAAAAGTGATAGCCCCAAAGAGTCACGGATACATATGCTATAGTCTAAGATTTCCCTTTAAAGGTATGAACAGACTTTGATACTCTGATCTATCCTAAGGAAAATATTGTTAGCAACAAAAAACTTGCATAAAGAAATTTAAGACAGCAAAATGGGTGCAAAAAATACAACAATAAAGGAATCACTCAGTCCTGCATTCACTCTATTCAGTCAGCCGTGATCACTAGCTTGCATTCGCACTTACAGCTTTGGTAGCAACTTCTGGAAAAACAATTTTTAGGACATGCACATACAGAATCTCCAGTGGTAGTCTTGGCCAAGGGAACCCCAGTTCCGCAAAAGATAGGTTGAATCCACTACTTCAGGGAACGTTTCCTTGGTTATTCTTATTTTAGGATATCTGGTTCTGTCACATTAAAACTGTCCAGGCACGAACGTTAACAGCGAGCAAAGTGTCAATAGCTTAGATTTCTAGTAACTAGGAATGTCAGGTCGGTGCCTTCTCGCAGTATAGGACTTTATTTGGTCACACCACAACTAGTCACAACTCCGTCGGAATGTTACTGATAGTAATATTTTACTTGCCACAAGGGCTGAAATGTACTTGAGGTTTTTCTCAGGAAGAATTAAATCTGGCTCGATGGGCCCGTTACTTCATTTAATCTTAAAGTTCATGTAATGGGTACTCTGTCGTTCTGGATGCCAACGCAGTGCCAGACAGGTTTTACTTTATACACCCAAGTCTTTAAGAAAAAAATGTTATTGTTCTTCACAGATATTTCTCAGTACTAAAACCGTTGGTAAAGTTTGGCTACCCCAGTTTCACTGAATAAAGAGAAAACAACATATAAAATACTCATACATACTATTCCTCGGTTATAACTTACATTACAAACTGCAAGCGTACAGCTTGTCTTATCGTTTACAACTCCCGTGTAATACGTTATATTCATAAAATCAATCATCATGAATTAGAAATACATACGTATTTCGTCAATACTCAATGATGAATCAGTGCAGTTATAAGTTAGTTTAAAATATTCTCGACTAATTACTAGCAATTTTATTAAATTTATTTATAGCTGCATGAGTTTAAGCTAGAAATTATAATTTATTTTGCTATCCACTGAAACACGTCAACTAGAGAATATAACAGACTTATAAATTTAATTTCTTCTGCACAGAAATCTAACTAGTAAAATGAAGTAAGCGATTATCACTGAATCACTCAACACTACTAGATATATAATATATTTACCTCCAGACAGAACTACAGACTAACACCATGAACTAGAATCATTCAATATAAGGGTATTCCAGAACTCGGCAAAAATGTCGAGAAACTAGGACTTCGCAATACACAAGAGATTTCCTAGCACTAGCGATCTGTCTACTGCAACTGGAGAATGACTGAATGAAATCAAGTCCAAACTGCGGGGTAGATATATGAAACAGACAAAAGATCCCATGCTATTACGAAAACCCGAAATAGCGCCGGTCTCTCTCTCTCCCCTCTCTCTTAACACTTCACATTAACTTAGACGCTGGCCATAACTGCCAAAAGTGCGTCTTCACACCTACTGCGACATGTCTCATTTCTGAGCTAAGCAGATTGGCGCCTTCCACACCTCACGCCAAGAATCTAGCCGATAAAAAACTCGTGTCAGATGAAAATGTAGACAGTTGTCTGCTCTCTATGTCTGACTAGACGAATTCTCACACTATTTCGTTCACATCCAGAGACTGCTATTTTACGCAATAAAATGCGTTACTAGTATGAGAAAGAAACGGTAAAAGTCAGAATGGGAAAGTAATATTTTGTCGCAACCGAACGAATGCGAAAAAACAGGAAAAGGATAAAAGAGCGATAATAAAGTAGAGGACACGGGTAGAAAAGAAAAGAATATAGAAAAATTATTGATCATAAATCTCTATGCGACAACTTCATCGGACAATCAAAGGGGTCCATAGCCGTCATCGGACAATTATGACAGGGTGGTAAAAATGAGTTGTTAGGATGTACTCATGTGGCTGACCGCTAACACTAGTACAGTTCTTATTCTTTCAAGTTGGGAGTACTGGTTAACTACCAGAGATGTTGATACTTGAATGAAGATTGACCCAGGTTCGTTCGTTCTTTTGTTGATGGTAAGGTTATCTTCAAACGTGTCTGATATAAAGTTCCTAAGTATCTAAACTGTACAACAACAACGATTCAACCATAGGAAAGTAATCAACTTCCTATAATCAGTTAAAACCTTTATTCAACATTGAAGAAAATTCCATGGCAATATTTACAATTTTATGAGTTTGGTACAGCAAAGTTTCCCGTTAATTATCTCAATACTTTATGGGGTATAAATGTACTCAGTTTCCATTCTTATTTCCTTCTCATCTGTTGATTTCTTAATACATATCAGTGTTTAGACATTTCGTTGAGCGTCTTCTTTAAGATAGAATATTTCCAACAATCTATATGCTTCTATAACTTATTTAATCTCTTAAAAGAATATTTTCAACAATCTATATGCTTCTATAACTTATTTAATCTCTGTGCTCATACCTAAGCATCTCTAGCCGAAAGTAAAGACTATGGAAAAGTTCGAAACGATAGTGCAGTATGTTTGACACTGCTACTTACTTGATAAAATAAGATCTGAGTATGTAAATCACAATACTCAGATAGGTTAATATAATACTGCAGTTCTTGTCTTGAATATCGCAAGATGAATGTATTATACTTTTGTGACAGTCTGGGTGAGCACCTAGTTGCATACAACACCAGATAAAATCACATCCTTGTGCTATGGCTCTCTAGATGCAACTGATTCTAAAATCTACGATTTTGGCTGAGCTCGAAGTGGTGCAGAGACTTGCCACTTTTGATTGGTTATCCGAAATTGTAGGGATTTATTTCATTAGCTGCCTCTATTGACGTCAATGCGTTGTCATAGTAATATCGTTACCTACTTAACATAAAATTTAACTAAGCTTATGTAAATTAGGTGACGTCAATCGTTAACAAGCAACTCCCACCAAAGGTAGCGTCTGGGCGGCCCACGTAACCTGCATATACAGTGTTATGTGAGAAAACGCCGTATTTGCTTTTCTCGTTCTAAGTCCTTCTATATCAACTAATGGTACGGCTAATGCTGAGGTGGGTCATCCGGTCACACAATCAAAGGGGTCCATAGCCTTCATCGGACAATCAAAGGAGTCCATTGCCGGCATTGGACAATTAAAAGGATCAATTGCCTTTATCAGACCATCAAAGGGATCCATAGCCAGCATCGGACAATCACAGGGGTCCATAGCCGTCCTTGGACAATCAAAGGGATCCATGGCCTTTATCGAACAATCAAAGGTGTCCATAGTTTTCATCGGACAATCACAGGGGCCCACGCATACAAAAAAGTTAAAAAACAATGCTCAAGATTTTGATTGTGTGTGTTTTATTTGTTGATTTTTCAGAGATATCATTTCGGGAATAATGGTTGCTTTTACACATTCCTTGTTATGTCTCCAGGTAGCCAGCAATGGTAGTAGTAGCAGTAATAGTAGTAGAAGTAGTAGCAGTATTAGTAGCAGCAATAGCAGTAGTAGCAGTAGTAATAGTAGCAGTAGTAGCGGTAGTAGTAGTAGTAGTAGTAGTAGTAGTAGTAGTAGTAGAAGTAGTAGCAGTAGTAGTAGTAGCAGTAGTAGTAGCAGTAGTAGTAGCAGCAGCAGTAGTAGTAGTAGTAGTAGCAGAAGTATAGTAGCAGTAGTAGTTGTAGTAGTAGTAGTAGTAGTAGTGGTAGTTGTCGTTGTTATAGCAGTAGTAGCAGCAGTAGTTGTAGTAGTAGTTGCAGCAGTAGTAGTAGTAGCACTAGTAGTAGTAGCTGTAGTAGTTGTAGTAGTAGTAATTGCAGTAGTAGTAGCAGTAGTAGTAGAAATAGTAGCAGTAGTAATAGTAGTGGCAGTAGCAGTAGTAATAGTAGCAGTAGTAGTAGCAGTAGTTGTAGTAGCAGTAGAAGCAGAAGGAGTAGTAGCAGCAGTAATAGCAGTAGCAGTAGTATCAGTAGCAGTAGTAGTAGTAGTAGTAGTAGCATTAGTAGCAGTAGTAGTAGTAGCAGTAGCAGCAGTATTAGTAGTAGTAGCAGTAGTAGTATTAGTGGCAGTAGTAGCAGTAGTAGTAGAAGTAGCAGTAGTAGCAGCAGTAAATGTAGTAGCAGTAGTTGTATTAGTAGTAGTAGTAGTAGTAGTAGTAGTAGTAGTAGTAGTAGTAGTAGTAGCGGTAGTAGTAGAAGAAGCAGTAGTAGTAGTAGCAGTAGCAGCAGTAGAAGTAGTAGTAGTAGCAGTAGCAGTAGTGTGACGTATAATGGAAATAGAGCCTACATTAATCTGACAGTCTTTGTTATCCCGATAGCGTTCTATGATTTGCTAACAAAACAATGCATTTTTCTGCCTGTCTTACTCACACAAGCTTATTTTTCATCCACGACTCTTTTCTTTGAACATAAACAAACGAAGTGTTTACAAACTTTCGTTACCTGTCTGTCAAAACAGGTAGCGAATCAGGTTTGTTTACCTCGTCTCATCACGCGAGCTTATCTGTCAATCATACGATACCTGACAGACCGCACGTGAATAACACATAATCTTTTGAAGTTCGTACTCAGGGGAAGTCAGAAACCCCTTGATCTTCAGAAGCGGGCATTCGTACAGAGAAAATCTTAGAGAACCCCGTTACACGTATAAGTCTTTTGATGACGATCGAAAGCGCTCGACGGAAGACGTGCGTAAGCTTTTATCCGGGAACTCTGTTCTGATTCTCCGTTACTCACACAATAGTGCGAAAAGCAACGTCATCTATAGATCAGAGAAACATAATGATATATAAACTGTGTTTTCTTAAACCTGCTATCAGTTTTCACTCAGAATTTTTGGATAGTCTAAGCACGTAGTTCTAGAACCATTGTGGAAAATGTGTTAATAGCATTCGTGGGGATGTTCTTTCTGATTTTCTGGTAATAGAAGTTAGTGCTTACGTGTTTAAAAGTGTTAAGCTTTTACCATTATAATTCACTTAGATCTTCTAGCGTTAAAACTAGTGAAATAAAATAACGCGTAGCTATTTCATACCAGATAGTATTAGTAGTAGTAGTAGCAGTAGCAGTAGTAGTAGTAGCAGTAGCAGTAGTAGTAGTAGTAGCAGCAGTAGTAGCAGTAGTAGTAGTAGCAGCAGTAGTAGTAGCAGTAGTAGTAGTAGTAGTAGCAGTAGTAGTAGTAGTAGCAGTACTAGTAGTAGCAGTAGCAGTAGTAGCAGTAGTAATAGTAGCAGTAGTAGCAGTAGTAGTTGTATCAGTAGTAGCAGTAGCAGTAGTAGCAGTAGTAGCAGTAGTAGCAGGAGGAATAGTAGTAGTAGTAGTATCAGTAGTAGTTGTAGTAGCAGCAATGTGACGGTATTGCCTCCCCTGCTTTGCAGTAGTGGTCCAACAGTAGCCAAAACTCAAGAGCATCTATTATAGGCTTCAATGGAGTCTATCTTTACACAAGATGACTCTTTGCAGAAATGTAGGTAGAAGATTAGTAAAGCCCCCACCGCTGAGTTAATCAGTGGAATTCATTATTATAATATATATAGCTCTGTTTAGAGTGTGTGTTTGGTAACTTTGACTGAGACAAACATGTAGTACATTTAAAAGGATTAAATCAAAGTTAAATTTGTAACATTACAAATAACAAAATTTAATAATAACTTTAAGTTTTAACAGTTGAAAAATAAATTGAATAGTTATGGATAAGGTTTCATCACTCGATTGGGATTTAAATGAATAAAGTCACTTTTGGCAGCAGATATTGTCACTTAGCTGCCAATGGTAGTTTCTTCTCCCGCTGGGTCAGTTCCTTCCACTTTGCTCTTGCTCGTCTCTGGTCAAAGTTCAGGCGCCGCACGTTCCCAGAACGTTCAAGGAGTAACGGCTAAGTTGGTTCTGCGTATGTCTATAAGACCCTCTTATGATGGCGTCTCGCAAAACGTCAGTTCACTTCTACCTTCACTTGGTTCCAGAGATAGTACTTTCTGCTGGTACCACCAATAAGCCAATCCTGGCTACAGACTTGTTTGCTCAGATGAATAAAAGAGACAAATTGTTCTCTTACACGCGTCTGGGATGTCTTTGATTTTGCAATTGATTCCCCTCTGACTCCGTGTTTCTTCAGTTTCCTAGTCCCCTTATTAAAATTTGAAAGAGATTTCCTGTGCTTTGTAAGTCTTATCTGGTTCTCCAATAAAAGGTCTGGTTAAAAATAGGAATTATTAATCTATTCTTCACTTTGGCGAGGTCAGGTGTCTTGGCGAGCTTGAAATTCACAGTGAGATAAAACTGCGAAAATGGTCAGGCTATATTCCCCTCAAGGTTGTTATGAATCTAATCAGAAAGATCCAATCATTTCAAACAGGTCGGGTGTGGCACTTTCAAAATATTTCCTACAAGGTAAAATTTTGTAAAAGGTCACGTCTCCCATATATGGTAATATTATGTCTTGCATACACTCTCATCAGCACATTTTTAGACTCACGTTGTCTAAAATGTAATAAATCCACGATTACATTTAACCAACTGACCTTAAGCGATTATATCACTCTTGACTGCACACATGTGTCACACAGACAGTAATTTCGTTATCTGTCGTATGAGTAGGCAAACTCCGTGTCTTATCGGTGATTTAAGCCGATAGTGCTGACCGATGTACGTGTTAATCTGCCGCGCCTGTAACCACAAATCTGAGTAGCGTCAAGCAAATATAATATTTTACTTAGCAGAAAAAGAAAGAAAGATAGAAACGAACGCAGAGTGCGATAATTGACAGCACATAATAAAAATCAGTACCACAAATGTACCGAAACTGCCGGAGAGAACCAAAGATTGATAGAGGTCGTCCATTTCGTCACAAGCAGTGGTAGCGGTAGTAGCAGTAGTAGTAGCAGTAGTAGTAGTTGTTGTAGCAGTAGCAGAAGTAGTAGCAGTAGTAGTAGTAGCAGTAGCAGTAGTAATAGTAGTAGTAGTAGTAGTAGTAGTAGTAGTAGTAGTGGTAGTAGTAGTAGTAGTAGTGGTAGTAGTAGTAGTAGTAGTAGTAGTAGTAGTAGTAGTAGTAGTAGTAGTAGTAGTAGTAGTAGTAGTAGTAGTAGTAGTAGTAGTAGTCTAAAAAAAGAGATTATGATATAAACTATGACATTTCTGAGATTCCCTGATTCCCAGTTACTGAACGTCTGACATCACCAGGTTCATTCTTCTCTACGTATACATTGATGCCTCTATTTCCCTGACGTCTGCCTGTTACATTAGACATAGAACGTTTTTTAATGACAACCAGTCAAGCTTTACTCGAATACAAAACCTTCTCCGCTTTGAGAGTTTCTGTCAATCTTTCAAGTGTGATGAACTGAAATACTTCATCTGTATATGCTTTGTCTATTCTCTGTCTGTATTCTTTGACAGAATGTATTCGGCGGTCTACTTCTCTCGACTCCCATTGTGGCAATTAGGCTAACAGTTCCACAAAGGTTACGCCATTTTCGCTTTACGTCGGGATGGGTTCCATGTGTTCTACGCCAGGATTCTTAAGGTTGCTTCAGGAACGGGAATCCTTGATATTTCAGTGCCAGATTTCACAGCACCGCGCAGAGTATCAACATTGTCTATCCTTGACTTAAATGTGTGCATTAAATTTCAGTACATTTACCTGGTTGGTTTTACGTAGTTCTCAACCGCTTACTTTCACCTGAGAGTTAGTGCTGGAAACGCTCTCTCAGACAAGTGTTTATTGCGAGCGTCTGTTGTGTATTCATTCTTTAGCTCCTCTCTTTGCGAGCCAGAAGGCACATTGTATTCTTTCTTCTTCTTTAGCCCTTGGTCGCTGACTGACAAAGCAATCAGTGTGTCACATAATAATTGGGTCGATCTCTTTTCCTCTCCGGCAGTATTTAGTTACATTTTCTTTGTGTACTAAATTAAGCAGTTGGAAAATAATTGAATTGTTATGGAAAAGGTTTCATCACTTGATTGGGATTTAAATCAATTTCCGTGGGCGCCTATTTCTTTCTCTGCTATCAAGCAGATATTTGGTATTTTCTTATCAATTTTACTCTCCATTCGGTGATAATTGATCATGTTTGCCTTGCGCTTGTCGGCTTTGCTAAGATTAGGACGCAGATAAAACCAAGATGGGCGCTGTCAATTTTCGTATAGTGACCGCGTGTCATGTTTACCTAGGAGTACCGCGCGATAAACTATCGACCTGTCGGCATGCACTCTGCGGAAGCGAATGACATAATCATTTCCTGTACACCTTGTTACAAAGACATTACTTTAGATGAAAGTAAGATGTTGTATTTGAGAAAACATTGCCGAGAGAGGATCGGATGTTTTCATTCCATATTTGGGAGACATGACCTTTGCAGTAACGCTCAGAAATTTCCATATGGAAATAATTTGAATTACCCCATCCTAAACACGCATGTTTGAAATTATTGGCCGGCACTCGAGATGTAAACGTAACTACATTTATGATTGGGGCCTGGTCTAATAGTAAACACTTTCCAGGAACGAGATGGGGAATATAACCGGACACTTTAGTCGGTTGAAAAACACTGAAAATCTACCTCGCGCCAAGAAGACAACCAG
This sequence comes from Oreohelix idahoensis, assembly GCA_024509875.1. Classification (NCBI taxonomy): domain Eukaryota; kingdom Metazoa; phylum Mollusca; class Gastropoda; order Stylommatophora; family Oreohelicidae; genus Oreohelix; species Oreohelix idahoensis. The sequence continues at coordinate 389,826 of JAMPIV010013030.1, read as the reverse complement.
ACCCTACCAGAGTTAAAGACTAAAATCAGCTTTCATTTATCGGACTGGACCGTTGGTTGGAACATATTGAAGACTTGGAGCCCAGGAAAACGCTTCCATTTTGACTCGGAATACCGGAATCAGAGGAAACTATAACACGTCAAAGTAGGAACTTATTGCTAAAGTAACAACACCCCAGACCAGGTGTAAGAGGCCTCTACAAATGCATTTATTTCTCTGAGGTAGCAATCTGTGAGCCTAACGATTGGCATAAGTTGTACATTTTGAATTCTATATTTTTCATTATTATCATGTGAACTAATACGTATATATTGACATGTGAATATTAACATGTGAACTAATACGTATATATTGACATGTGAATATTAATATGTGAAAACTGCTGGCTATCCCTCTTGTGGTGCCCCAGCTCTGGTTCATGCTCAGCATCTCTGCCTCAACAGTTCTCCGCCAGGTGGCGTTTGGCCGTTCTTGCTTTCGCTGTCTTTCCATAGCATGGTGATGGTATCAGGGTCCTCATTCCACCCCCCCCCCCCCACTCCCTTACCTCTACAGCTTTATCCTCTATGTGACTATCTTTACCACTTAAACGTCACAAATCTACCACTACAACTGTCCCACGTGTAGGAACATGGCGGTAAAGGAGTTTAATGTGCCCTTTACAAGATTTGGTATGACATTACTTTGACACCATGTTGTTGCTAGCCATATGAACCACCTCATTTAATCGCATCGTATGATGGTAACAGTAGTTTTCTTCTTTGCTTGGCGTCCCCAGAAATCCCAGGGGCCCATACAAAAACCATGTTCCTATTTCCATAATCTTAATCGTCTGTAGTGTTTTTCTAATCGTCCAGCTTAAAAATAACGTAAGCAACTTAGATTCAACTCGCCGAAGTGACTATCACGTCTGTGTCTGACTGGTTTATTGCATTCTCCGTATACTCGCAGTTTACTTGCACCTGGCTGATGCTTTGTTTCTATCTTTGTTTCTATCTTTGTTTCTATCTTTGTTTCGATACTTTTCTTTATTACATTGGTTCTCAACTGTTTTATTTACGACCACGACCTAAATTTCACACTTAGTGAAGCTTGCGGATCTATGTACCAAAATTGACAAGTAAAAATTAATTATAGGAATTAGCCGAAGGCATGCCGCTGAAAACTTTGAGTGAGGGAAACATTGGTTTCTGGTTTGGTGTTAAGTACTATCTTCATTGCACACGGACAACTCCATTAATGCTCCGATCCCTTCCCTTAGATCATACAAGGAGGATCTCAGCACAGTGCAAGAACTCTGTAGCGCAGAGGAGTATCCAAGTGTGTGTAAATAGGAATCACACAATCAATAAATATTTTTGAGGTGGGTAGGTTTCCAAATTTTAACATTTTTTTCCAGGGCAGCGATCGTATGGCCGACTCTTAACGATTTCCAACCGCCGAAGGATTTTTAACATTCACAACTTGCACACGGGACCTCCTATTTTTTCGCCCTTGTTCGAGAAGGCTAGGCATTCTATCTCACTAGCCAGGAGATGAGGAGGGGGGAGGGGAGTATGACGTCATTAGGAAATACTGGTTCTGAAAAAAAATTTCCGTATCCCTGTACTGGGAGCGAACCTGGCTCCTTTAGAATTAGAGGCGGACGCCATACCCTTTAGCCACTCCGACCCCTTGAGGGAACCATAAGGGACTCGACTCATCGCAATGTTTCCCACGACGAAATTTTGGACCCTGTCTCATAGGCTGAGAATCACAACCTTCATATCATTATTTGTACACATAATCTCTACATCCGTTGCCGCTGTCAGAGCTTTGATGTCTGATATTTCTCGCTTTGATGTGACAGAGTGAGGAGCATCGGTTTAAACTCTGCTGGAGTTTGATGTATTTGTATTCCCAGCACGTGTCTAATTAAACTTTTCTCTTATTATGCGACCTGGACGAATGACGTTGGCTTTGAGTTTATAGTCATTTATCAAGGTGGAATGTGTAGTCAATATAGACTAAGATGGAGGGATAGACAAGGATATCACAATAAGAATACAAAAGACAATAGGAGCTTTCATTGCACTGAAAAATATATGGAGATCACGAGAAATCAAGTCCAAGACAAAAAGTTAAGAATCTTCAACTCAAATGTCAAAAGTCCTATTGTATGGCTCTGAAACACGGAGAACATCAAACACAACAACAACAAATCTACACACTTTCATAAGTGAGTGCTGGAGTAGAATAGGAGGGTTGAAGTGGTACCACAAGATCATCGATGTGGAACTGATGACAAGAACCAGGTAAGTGTCAATAAAATAAGAAATGAGAAGAAGTCGTTTAATATGGATAAGACACACATTGAGGAAACCTGTTGACAGCATTACAAGGCAGTCTTTGCTCTGGACATGCCCAGGGTAAGACAGGTAGAGGTAGGCCAAAAACACATGGAGAAGAGAGCTGGAGACTGAAGTGAAGTGATGAGAAAGACACGTAGAGAACTTGAGATGATGGCACGTAACAGGAGGACATGGCATGTGTTTGTTGAAGACGTATTCTGTTTGAGGAGCTAAGGGTATTGCTTGATTGATATTCAGGTGGAATTCATCACTTGGTCATCTCCCTTCAGCACCCCATGGAGCATAAGCCTGCATCAAACTTACGCCAAGTCTTCCCGTCAACGTGCCATCAGTTCAAGGTCTTTCTTATTTATTTCATGTCTGTCTCCAATTCTCTTCTCCATGTGTTCCTAGGTGTCTCTCTACCTGTCTTACCCTGGGGATGCCAGAGCAAGGACTGTGTTGCGTTACGACACACGACCACTTTAGCACCCCCAAAGGGTGATATGGTTATGGCAGTCACTTTCACGACATAACCCGCAACTACAGAATATAGACCTGAACGACTGAGTAATTGTTATGGACACTATCCATTCCGAATTTTCTTGTTAACAAGTACAGGCTGAATAATGCACGAGGTGAAGGCCGGAACCACTCCTGTGTATCAGTGTTGCTTGGGAATACTAAAGAATACCATTGGTTGCTAACGTGTGTGTTCTTAAATCATCATTTAATTTATGAACACATTTGGTAATGCATGTATTGCCCTAATCTGTTGTTTTTAGTTATCCTAAATCTTTTAAGTTGTTTTATTTTTGTCTTTGATTAAAAATAGGTCCCAGATAAGGAACGAAAGTCGTCCTTTTGCTTTGTCATTAAAAAACTGGTCGACCGTCAGTGAATTATTAGGCTAATATTATTAAGTGGGCTCTATGTAGTTTCCTGGGATCTTTGAGAAAACAAAGAACGAAAATGATTGCTGTTCCCACAGGCATGTCGAATGTGGCAACCAAAATGAGGTAGTGCTTTGGGCTGGCAACATCATCATGTGAAACTAATTCTTCAAGAGAAATGAGGTATCTGAGGAAGGTGGTTGAAGTAACAAGAAGAGACATGGTCCGCAACCAGACGATACGTCAAGGCCTAAAATCCCACCCCCTGCAGACCCAAGTAGAACAGTCCCAACTAAGATGGTTTGGCCATGTCTGCAGAATGAGAGAAGATATGAAGAGCAGATGTCCCGTGTAGTTCCGGGGTAGGGGGGGGGGGTCTATGAAGAGAAAAAGAAAGAATATGCCTTCTGCCCCCTCATGCATGTCGTACCAGGCGACTGATATGAGTATGTGCCTGTGGTTGACAACCTCATCATGTAAAACTAATAGTCACAGAAACCACCACTACAACAACATGTGAATGTTTGGTGTAAGCTTCAGGCAGGAGGACCTGCTTCAGTCGTGATGCCATGCTCCATAAGGAACGCAAAGGAAAATGAAGATAATGCTCAGACGCAGATATGACCTTCTTGCAACATACATCTCGTGTTAAAGGTCTAACCTGCAGGAATTCGCGTCAGGGGAACACCACGTTGTTTATTTATCTTGGTTATCCATGGATTCAGCAAATAGAATACAAGACTTATCAGATGGAACAAGGATTCTTAACCTTTTGCCCTCACGCCTCCCCTGAGAGTGAACGTAATGCTCGCACCTACCTTACCCCCCCCCCCCCCCCCCGCCCCCCCCCCCCCCCCCCCCCCCCCCCCCCCCCCCCCCCCCCCCCCCCCCCCCCCCCCCAATCGTGATTTTTTTATGCAGAGCCTTTTGCCGAGGGGCTCGTATTTTAGGGGCCTCACACACAAACAGACGTTTGTTTATACAACAGGAATTTATTTACAAGGGGCCTCGCACGTTCACGGTTGCCTAGAGCAAGCTCAACTTAAAATCGTCTTTGCTTCCCCAAAGTAATAAATGAATTAATCCACACATAATTAAGATGCTACTGTAGGGATGTGACAAGATCACTAACGTTCAACTGATGACATGACAAGATCACTAACGTTCAACTGATGACATGACAAGATCACTAACGTTCAACTGATGACATGACAAGATCACTAACGTTCAACTGATGACATGACAAGATCACTAACGTTCAACTGATGACATGACAAGATCACTAACGTTCAACTGATGACATGACAAGATCACTAACGTTCAACTGATGACATGACAAGATCACTAACGTTCAACTGATGACAAGAGCTACACAAGAGCTAGTGAAACAAGGTATGAGATGAAGACGCTGGATACACATTGAGGAAACCATCAATGGACAGTCCTTGGTCTCGAATCCCCAGGGTAAGAAAGATAGAGGAAGGTCAAGGGTCACATGGAGAAAAGAACTGGAGACAGACATGTTGGGGATGAAGGAGAAGAGAGGTAAAGACCTTGAGCTGATGGCACGTGACAGAAAGGCCTGGCATACGTTTGTTGAAGGCCTTTTGCTCCTTGTGAGCTGACAGGTGATGAAGGTAAAGACAGGATCTTAATTTTAGTACAATACCTGACATACACATAGAAGATATAAATAGAAACTAATGACCTGTTGCTGCTTTCTCATAGTATGAAAAGAAACTCGAGGGTGCAGTCTTGGGCAATGCTTGGCGCATGTCGTATCTGGTCTTTGGGCAGAATAGAAGAACTGAAATGGCTTGACAAAATGATAAATGCCGATGTGACAGATTGAACTAGACAAATACCAGTGGAACAATACGTTGGGTAGGACACACAATGAGACAGCTTGCTGATAACATTTTGATTTCTAACCAGTGAGAAAGTTATTGTGATACATTTTCTGAGAGGCACCTAACACCTCACATGTATCTCCTCTGCACCGCCCTTGTGGAGGCACCTTACACCTCACATGTATCTCCACTGCACCTCCCTTGTGGAGGCCACCTCACAAGTTAAGAACCCCTAAGCCACAGAGGTCAAGGTTTATTCAGCAAGACATATCTTCATTTCACCTGGAACAGTTACAAGACACATTCCGCTCGCAGTATCTTAAAGAACTGTTGAGACGCGGGAAATCAAAGTTACTATCTTGGTCTTCATTTCCCTTGTTTCTGCTAACATCTCATAGTCTGTAACTGTTACATAGACGCTGGTCTTAGAACGACCATAGAACGACCATAGAGGAAAACATGTCTCTTGTTTCTGCTAACATCTCATAGTCTGTATCTGCTACATAGACGCTGGTCTTAGAGTGACCATAGAACGCAAATAGAGGAAAATTTGTCTCTTGTTTCTGCTAACATCTCATAGTCTGTATCTGCTACATAGACGCTGGTCTTAGAACGACCATAGAACGACCATAGAGGAAAACTTGTCTCTTTGTTTCTGCTAACATCTCATAGTCTGTATCTGCTACATAGACGCTGGTCTTAGAACGACCATAGAACGACCATAGAGGAAAACTTGTCTCTTGTTTCTGCTAACATCTCATAGTCTGTATCTGCTACATAGACGCTGGTCTTAGAACGACCATAGAACGACCATAGAGGAAAACTTGTCTCTTGTTTCTGCTAACATCTCATAGTCTGTATCTGCTACATAGACGCTGGTCTTAGAACGACCATAAAGGAAAACTTGTTGATGGTATAAAATGTAATTCTTGTTATGGAATCCCCAAGGTTAGAGAGGTCATGGACACAGAAGACTCCTTTAGACGGAACTGCTAGTGATAAAGACGACATAGAAAGACATTGAGAGATGGAACAAGACGGGGACTTTGCATGAATTTGTTGAAGGCTGTTATGGGCTTCTCGGGATCCCAGTATGTTCTGGGTGCTTCGATGACTTCTAGTATTTGAGGATGACCAAGTTATTATATGCGTATTCAGTTTATAGAGTCAAAGTCCCTCGGGTTCTTATCACTTTTGTAGGATTCCGTAATACTGTCCGTTGGTATCGATAATGTCTGCTTTAACCCTTGTGATACATTCTGTGCTGAATATGTTTCATATTAAATATTCGACCCTTGACTGACCTGTATTAGTCTCTTGTCTTATTGATTATATTGGCAGTGTGAGATGCAGCGTGTTAAGACATTAATCATCACTGGTCATGATCAGTTGAAGATGAATAGCATTTAACTCAACTCCGAATACGATAGTTGATAAGACTGTGATTTTGACGACTCAAAATATTTAATTAGTAATTTCATACCATGAGCAGACACCAACTACATGGGAACAAAAGTCACATCACATTCATGTACGTTCTGTAAGAGTTCTCATTATTTCATAAACACATGTTCACAATCTCTATCTAGAGTTCTGGTTCAAGGTCAGTTCCTTTTAACGGCCAATGTCCTTTGGCATAAATTCAGAGGCTAACTAGACTTACTCCCGTCGCTAGTTTATACAATAGCCTTTTGCACTAGACTTAACTATCCTGCTAGTTCTGCAATACACTTGTTATGCTAGGCTTACGTCTACTGCTAGTCGTTTAATATCCGTTACACTAGGCTTACGCTTGCCGCTAGCTGTACAATATCCATCTATACTAGTCTTACGCTATTGCTAGTAACATAATGTTCCTTTGGCATACCACCCCAGGCTAATCTGCCATAATTATGCAAACTGCGTTATTCATAAGACGACTTACGTTTGGTTCAAGAAATACACTGCTCAAATGGCTTCCCAGCCACACAATTAAAAAGTGGTTGTACCACACAATATCAGTGGCAATGGCCACACTTCTGAAACACACTGCCGTACGGGTCAAAACCCACAAGTCGAATATATATAGTGGCAATGGCCACACATGCCATACGCTGCCGTTGGGGCCGAAGCCCACACGTCGAATGACCTTACAAAGACATACGCGTCATGCATAGTGATATGCATACTACGTCGTTAATATATATTCAATTGCGATGTTCCATGGTGCAGCAATCCGAGTTGGCCAAACTCAAATGCATGCACACATGCAACAATCATCGACATCGGTCGATGAGATATATCTCTATTCGTTTGAGGTGTTCCATGATACAGCCATTCGGATCGACGTCAAATCCAAATGTCTGCAAGCATGAAACAATCATCGACATCAGTCGCGGAGATATAATCATTTGAGGAATGCGCCATGCTGCAGACATGAAGCAATCCTCAATAAAGGCTAATGTTGTTTTGGGGACTAAATGGTAATGAATGAACCCCATTTCGTTACTAACCCTCAGTGCGCGCCGATAGCACATACTGTACTTTAAAAAATGGCAAATAAATAAATAAATGTATGTTTAAAGGTATGTTTCAGGCACTCGTGAGATATAAACAAGTAGAAGAGTAGACAATAGAAAAACAACAGACGTGATAGTTACCGGGAATCGAACCTAGGACCTTCCGAACGACGACACCGCATAGCTACGGGAGCGAATCGTTACCATCTTCTGTGCCAACTAGGCACCACAAAAATAGTGCTTCGTGGACAGAGGTCATTAGCCAGATCTCTCCACGTAACCCGGATATGTACCTAAGGAAGACCCAAACTAATTATAGAAGCAATCACTTCTGCAGTTTTCTTATAAGAAGTGGCCTACGGTGTGACGAGACAGTACAAAGTATAACTGAACTACTGAGGGGACAAATAAAAAAGGAGAAAATTACTGCCATCAGACAACACTCACCGGCGCCGAGTCATGAAGATTTAGACAGCGCCCAGCGATTGGAATGAAATTGGCCAGAATCAGCGTAGGCAACCCAGCAACTATGATGATCTACTTTAGAAACATTGAGTGCTCTCAAGATCTACCTTGACAAATTATATCTGTATTCACGACTGAGAGTATTAAGAATATTTAATAAGTCGTCTAAATGTAACTTTTATCTCTGCCGTACGATCAACTTCCCGCAGTCCAATCAACAGTGCAGGGGAAAATTATAACTAAATATGTGACCGAATGTTAACTTCACTTCAAAGATAAGATCGCTGTCTATCTTAAATAGTTCACGAATAAAGTGATTTTTAGTCAGCTTACTTGCAGGGTTTCTAATCGGAATGCGGTGAAAATACCTTTAAATCTGGGGACAACGCGCTCTTAAGTGCCTGGTGAGAAGGTCAGTCCGAAATTTACCAAGGTAAAAAATTCTTCACATCAGCTTTAAACTGCTCGTCTGAGATCTTTTGAGTTGCGGAAGTTGAAGACATATCAACTTGTAGGGATGCAACTGGATCATATCTAATCATTATGTCTTATGTGTCTTGAGTCTGAACTATTGCAATAATTATAATATCATGACGTAAGCAATTCCTCCCTTTAGCAGAGTGGAAGAAAGTTATTAGGTGTGTCTTGTCCAGGCCCAGATCATCGGTCTGATGGCGAATATTTATATCACTGAAGCTGAAAGAACAACTATTTGGAGCGCAGACATTTCTACGAACTTATTTCTGTAACATTTACCTAACCTTTCGCCTGCATCTCGTGGTTCCAGCACTTTTAATTCCTCGGGCTGGAATTCGGGTGTGTCTTATTTTTTTAATTCCATAAAAGATCTCGTTAAAGAACAGTTACTCATGACGCTTCTGCTCTTATGGTGCGTAGACATTCAGTCAGCTCACCTAAAGTCCTCTTGTCTTCTGACATTCGTTCGTGTTCTCTTAATGTTTTATTTATTCTTTCTGTCTTTTCTTTCCTCTCTGTGTGTGTATTTTAATTTTTTTTTTTTTGCTCTCACTATTTCGCTTACCTTGGGAATTCTCGATTTCGCTTACCTTGGGTGTTCCAGAACAAGAACTACCTCGTAAAGCTATCAACTGTTTTTATTATACAATAAGGATTGAACACGTGTCATTCCCGGTGGTCTCTGAAGAGACAAAGAAAAAAATAGAATTACTGTACCACCCTGCGTATGTCGTACAAGACGACTAATATGAGACTGCATGTCGTACAAGGCCACTAATATGAGACTGTGCATCGATCTGGTAACCTCATCATATAAAAAATATGCTACATAAACCATGTAAGAGCATGTGAATGCCTGGTGCAGGCTTCCTGCAAGCGGACCAGCTACAATAGAGGCTCCATTCTCCGTAGGGAGCATGAAGGAAAGTGATAATTGATGATGATGACTGTAGACCAATCGATGGATAGAAAGCTGATGGAAGAGGAAATGGGCCACATCTGCAGCATCACGTGACAATTGTGATCCAACAAGGAATCCGCGTTTCTGTTAAGAAAACATTCATCAAGTTTACACCATTATGATCTTTGTTTAAAGATTTCAAAAATTATGATCTTTAGTTTAAAAGTTTCCACTATTATGAACTGTGTGTATAGGTTTCCATTATTCTGATCTTTAGTTTATAGATTTGGAACATTAATATCTTTAGTTTATTCTTCTTCTTCCTTGTTCGTCTTCAGACTTCTACATTTATGACTCTAATAAAGACAGTAGTCAGCTCAAGGTTCCTGATATCTCCAAACAGTTTTTCGCGGAGAGAGGTAGGTTGTTTGTTACAATATGCTACTCCGTTTACTTCTGTATATTAGGCTTCAGTTTATAGGTTGCGACTTTATGACCTTTAGTTTATAGGCATGCAACATTATGGTCTTTAGTTTATAGCTTGCAACATTATGATCTTTAGTTTATAGAATTGTTACGGTATATGATATTAACGCCGTCTGCTAAAGGTTAGCGGACGTGCAATTGTAAAGGTTAAGGCATTTAATATATTGCGATAGATGTTTCAATTATTGTACGCTCCATACACGATCGATTATGACGTGTATAGCGTTGTTTAGGACACAGTCGGTAACTAAGAAACGCTACCCTTTGTTACTTGACCGCCAAGCTGAATAGCTGCGTTTTTCTAACCTTCCAATTCAATGGCATGATAAAGCCATTTATATATGCATTTTTTGATGGACCAGGGTCAGTCCTAGAACTCTATATGAGAGGGAAATATATGGAGGTTAGTATTTAACTAGAATTCTCAGGAGAAGAATAATCGTCAAATTCATCCTGTGTGTACAACTGTGAATTAAATGTACGGATGTGTGTGTACAACTGTGAATTAAATGTACGGACTCAATGAAATGACTTATCAAATCAATCGTATTCCAAGGTTCAATTATTGTTCGGAATCTTCCACCCCCGCATTCGCTTAATCTTCCATCAAAGGCACGATGCACTATCTCTGAATGAAAAAACTAACATATCAATGAAAAAACAATGGCCAGAAATTTATAATTGTTTTATTCATATCACATGGAACATTGTTCAGAGCAAACCACCACCTTGTAACAAGCTTGCAACATTATGATCTATAGTTCATAGCTTGAAACATTATGATCTTTAGTTTATAGCTTGCAACATTATGATCTTCTGTTTATAGCTTGAAACAATATGATCTTTAATTTATAGCTTGCAACATTATGATCTTTGTTTATATGCAACATTATTATCTTTGTTTAAAACAAATAGGGAGATTAATAACAGCAGGAGGCGGACTGCAGTAATACTAGATAAGATGACTTTAATAAAATTACAGTATACGAAAGTCATAACACAAAACTTAGCTTGCGTTACGACCTCGTGGTCTTCTATGGGTACGGAAGAGACCATAGAAAGTAGTAAAAATAAAACACTTTTTACAGTAGGACACCGCTTTTCGCTAATACGGCGGATTTGAATTATATGCATGTTCATTATATTCGGCACTTGTTCTGCTCATTCGGCGTTTTTCGGCGTTATGCGCTCAGCAGCTGAGTCAGAGAATGGCTTCGGGCGCCGTTTTATTGTCGGTGATTCAGTCTAATTATTGCATTTGTGCGCTCAGTGTCTCTCTGTATTCTGGCAATTTTCCAAACTTGTAAAATGTATAATATTATATAATATCTAAAAAAAATTTTTTATTATTTACAATTGCATCTAAGTGTAGTAGTGGTAAAAAAAGAGTATTCATAAACCCTCATACTTTAAATACTGTATATTTATCTTACTTTCGTATAGTTTTTTTTTATTAGACCTAGCTGTATTGCGCACTTATTATATTGTGGCCGTGATGGTGTGGTTGCTGTTGCATTTTTTTTAGTGTTCGTATAGTGTGTTCGTCTCACTACCCCAGAACAGTAGACAGTACAGTGCTGATGATAAGTTATTTTACTCTATATGATAGGACATCATAAGAAAACACTGTTGGTGGGTGGAGAATCTCCATCTAATATACTGCAGTAAACCAAGTGTTGAATAACAAAAATGATGTTTAATTTTCAGTAATCATCCAATAACATTCCATTGAAATAAACTTGCCTCACGCCTAATCCTCAATCTACGCGGGTAATTCTCACAAAAATATACAATGTCAAAAGCACAACTTAATAATTCTCCTCTCGTTCTTTCAATCCTGCTATATATGTACAGTCTGCTATGGCTGTTCTACCTCATCTTAGAAAACTTATGTAGCCGGGTTTTGTTTTTCAACTCATGATGAAAAACACGATAGGTCTGGTGGAACTAGTTTTGAGGTATTTATTATAGAATAATTACTGGTCTGACTACCAGGGCTGTTTTGTTTATCTCAATTAGTCACTGTTCCCTGTTCCGACCTAATTACTGTCTATCTTGCTTGTACATCTTTATCAATATACCTGTTCTGTTTTGAAAAACAATCTTGACAAATCTTGTAAACTCAATTCTTGCAAAAATGGCTACATCGTCTTTCTTTCTGCACGGCGTAACAACTTGATATTCGCCTGTAACTACAGTATCAATCACCTCCAATGGCGTGTTCACCAGAATCGCGACTTCACAACTTTATTTTTCTCTTCAGCAACTCGCTGACCTACGCTGAGTGCGTTTTTACCACCAGACTCCCACTAAACCCCTATTTACATTATTCTCGTTCATCCCAAAAAAATGTGTTCATCCCCCAAACTTTTCTCGTGCGTCTCTACTTTTTCTCGCTCACTAACCTATCAAGGTATGTAATTTCTAGTTGACTCCCTTTGCTGAGTATACACAAATCCCTACTCTCCTCTTTAAACCTTATTACAAAATCTTAACATGCAAATTGGTTCTACCATAATTTGGAACTCACTCAATATGCTTAACTCTAAACCACAACGTCATCTTCCAAAAAGGATTCCTAGATATATCTCCCTTTGCACAAAACACTCCTGTACCCATATCATCTCCCCTTAACAAAGACGAACAGTCTTTTTACAAGTCCATTCATTATTCCCTAACCATTTTTCTATACTCACTTACCCTACCAAAACCAAACCTACCGTTCACATTATGATAGTTTAAACATGTTATTAGGATTGTATATGCATTTGCAAGTAATGAACGGGGCCCTACTGTGTACGGGTTCTAAACTGTGATAGAAAAACATAAATACGTAGTATTATCTGGAGTAACCCCAATTTAGTATAAATTTATAACACAAGCAAACACAGTAAAAGTTCCAACCAACCTACAACTGTAACATTTATAACACTTTCAACGACAGTAACATGTCTTATCCACCTACAGCTGTAACATGTATGTGACGGTTTTGCCTCCCCTGCTTTGCAGTAGTGGTCCGACTGTGGCCAAAACTCAAGAGTATCTAAAGTAGGTCGTCAAAGGTGTCTACCTTCGTACAAGATTACTCTTGGCAGAGATGTAGATAGAAGGGTAATGACTCTTCTATCCCAAAGGGAGTCTTCACAAGATATTCAGAAAAGCGAACACGGCTGTTTGCAAGCGACACTTTAGTTTTACCTTACCGCGCTAGCGAGACAGAGGTCATGGGGTCAAATTTTTATAACACATAAGGAAGGGAAACCACGAGGCCTGTAAACAGTAAATTAATATGAAACAAATGTAAAGGTATGTTATAAGGCACTCGTAGGAAATAAAGAAGTAGAACACTAGACAACAGAAAAACAACAGACATGAGTGGCTTACCAAGGATTTGAACCCTGGACCTTCCGTGCGACAACACCGCCTAGCTATGCAAGCGAATCACACTGTCCTCTCTGCCATCTACGCATCCCCAAAAAGGATGTTTCAATGACAGGTCATTAGTGCGAACCTCTATGCATAACACCGGAAGTTTACCATGGGCAGTTCAACCTATTAATGACGCAATCACTTCTGTTGTTCCCCTATATATCAGTATTGGTCAGTCCAACAAGACAAAGACCTAAATACTGTGTCCAGTATGATAGTAGACTTAGAACAGTAAGAACGCTTTTGGTGATGCGTAGATGGCAGGGAGGACAGTGTGATTCGCTTGCATAGCTAGGCGGTGTTGTCGCACGGAAGGTCCAGGGTTCAAATCCTTGGTAAGCCACTCATGTCTGTTGTTTTTCTGTTGTCTAGTGTTCTACTTCTTTATTTCCTACGAGTGCCTTATAACATACCTTTTTATTTGTTTCATATTAATTTACTGTTTACAGGCCTCGTGGTTTCCCTTCCTTATGTGTTATAAATGTTTATACAATACCCAACCTACCCTCTGTCCTGTTCTTACTGTTCTAAGTCTACTATCATACTGGACACAGTATTTAGGTCTTTGTCTTGTTGGACTGACCAATACTGATATATAGGGGAACAACAGAAGTGATTGCGTCATTAATAGGTTGAACTGCCCATGGTAAACTTCCGGTGTTATGTATAGAGGTTCGCACTAATGACCTGTCATTGAAACATCCTTTTTGGGGATGCGTAGATGGCAGGGAGGACAGTGTGATTCGCTTGCTTAGCTAGGCAGTGTTGTCGCACGGAAGGTCCAGGGTTCAAATCCTTGGTAAGCCACTCATGTCTGTAGTTTTTCTGTTGTCTAGTGTTCTACTTCTTTATTTCCTACGAGTGCCTTATAACATACCTTTATATTTGTTTCATATTAATTTACAGGCCTCGTGGTTTCCCTTCCTTATGTGTTATAAATGTTTATACAATACCAAACCTACCCTCTGTCCTGTTCTTACTGTTCTAAGTGTACTATCATACTGGACACATGTTGAAGGTCATATAGGTAGTTGTAAAAGTATATGGTCCGCACAGGACGTCACATAAACTCACGACGTAGAAAGTCAATGAACGTTGTAACTGCTAGTGACGTTTCCATCATTTATTGGGACGCCACAATGACAAGATGTGTAGACATTAACATGTAGAACAGTCTTCATTATATCGACATAGTCAGTACAACATTCGACAGCAGACAGCATAATAATGGTGAATCAAATCATGGGCTTCAATGCATCATAAACGACTGTAAATATATTCAGGTGTGGAAACCATCATCCTTTTCTATAACAGTCGATATCTTTATAAATGTATAAATGCAGGTGATTAAATTCCTTCTCCTTCCCTGACCTCCAGCAAGACAGGCACGAGTATCTGGAGTATCAAGTAATGTCCTCTGATTTCCTTTAATAACAATGGTATCAAACCTAAACTGACGTGGAACCGCCAGAGCAGCAAAGTCCAACAAGCAGATAGCCTTTAGGACATGCATCAACCCGATGCATAACAACATGGTGATTAGTGAGTTGAAAACTTCTCATAACGTCGACGCTTTCCCGCCCACGGAAAGTTGGCAACTAGGCACAAAATGTCAATCATAAAAGTTAGCGACAATGATAATCAATGTAGAGCAATTGCCTTCTCTAGCGATCGGATTCGGCAGAAGACATGCGTGTACATCTCCTGTAAAGAAAGGAGTAGCAATCCTAATGATAGCAGTAGTAGAGTATTTCTCTAAGGTGTCGCCAAATGTTACACATTTGACTACTTTTCCTGTAGCACGAGAAGGATCTACGAGTGACTGCCTAACACCAATTGTGGTGCACCCAGAATCAAAAAGAACTGAGACTGAATTGTCATTTACTAAACCTTTGTGTAAGACAAGAGAACCTCTTCCATCCTGCGCTACTGACGCAGGAAGAGCGTGAAGAGGATGGCCACAACTTAAAGTGGACACCGTAGTTGGTTCAAATAATGTTTTGCATTGGGGGCACTGAGATGCTCTCCCAAAATCAAAAGCGGAACATGCCATATTATTAGCGTCATTATTATCTTTAGTCTGTTTATAGGCTTCATGTGACTCTTGCTGTGCAGAGTTTGCCTGATAATGTGATTTATATTTTTTTTATTGTGTTCTACCTCGATTATTATTGCCTCTATAATCATTATTGTATCCTCTATTGCAACGCCTATTTGGGTTTGAGTCATAGTTCTCATGGTTACCATTATCATATTCATTATAATGAGTATCTCTATACTTATGATCTTGTTGTCTCCATGACGGATAACTTGGATAGTTTCTATAATGACTTCCTCTGCGGAAATTCCTATAATTGTGACCACCCCTGTATCGAGGGCTGTCGGCTCGTCTCCAGTTCTTCGCAGAAGAACCTTGAAATGATTGGTTACCTTGGTTTTGATAACTATTATGGTTACCCTTTTTATCAAACCTGTTTTATGGTCCCTGAAATTTGTGTGAGTAATTAGGGTTGTATGGTGTTGCTGAAGCAACTGGCATACCTTCCTTAACCATAGCATTGCTAAAAGCTACGTCCGGATGTGCAGTGACGTATTGGGTACAATATTCTTCAATTTCTTTTAGTGTCTTGGGTTTACGCTCATGTAGGAATTCAAGGAATGGTTTATTTACACTTGACATAATCTTGTCTCTGAGCAACAAGTCCATAAGAGCTTCATATGTCTTTTCTGTTTTGGACAATTCAATCCAACGATTAAATGTAAGACGTGTCCTTGCAATGAATTATGAGAATTCTACCCCTGATTCAGGTACCATTTTCTTAAACAAAAGACGGCAACCTTCCTCTGTTAATTGATATTTTTTTAACAAGGCTGCTCTGATAACATCATAATTATTCTGGTCAGCCTCTTCTACCAAGCTTAAACTAGTCAGAGTGTCACCTTTCAGTATCTCAGATAACTGATTAGCATATTGTGATCTATCCACATTATGATTTCGACAAGAACGTTCAAATCTATCTAGCCAAACTGTTATATCGTCACTGGATGGATTAAATGCTGGTAGCTTGATCTTGTAAATAAAAGGTTTAGCATTACCACCAGATGACTGATTAACATTACTCATGTTTGTCAATTTCAACTTTTCTAACTCAAATGCCAAAGTTTTTCCTGATGTTCATGTTCCATCTTTGTTTTTCTCTCGTCAGCTTCTCTATCTAATCTCTTTTGTTCAGCTTCCCTGTCTAATCTTTTTTGTTCAGATTCTCTATCTAATCTTTTTTGTTCAGCCTCAGCTTCTAGTCTTTTATTTTCATCTACTCTTTTTTGTTTTTCCATTTCCATTTGGAATCTCCTTTCGTCCACTTGCATCTGCAATTTCTTTTGTTCAAATTCTAATTCCAATCTTCTATCATCAGATTTTTGTTTATCAATTTCCAACTTTTGTGCTTGTTGATATTGAGCAGTCGCATATTCCTCCAATTTATCACCTGTCTTTCCAAGGGATTTACCCTGCTCAATAAAATAATCAAGTGTAGACATATTGTCTAATATTATGAGTCACAAAACCTGAAATAATTAACTATCTTATTTCAATCTTAATAGTAACAAGTCTTAAATTAAGCACTTGAATAATCACACCACATTATATTATCCCAATCTCTGTGGGAAACAAGTCTATGTCCAAGAACTTGTATATGAACCTTTATAGAAATATCATCAGTCAATTCTTTATCATAAGTGCACTTCCCATTCAATAGTGCATGACACTATTCATCATTTATTTATCATCAGTGTATTAATAATAGTGCCTCAGTATAATGCATTAATTAATTACCATAAGTGTAACTACTAACAAATGTAAACAAAATCACAGTGTAAACAAAACTACAATGTAAACAATAACAATGTAAACAATAACAATGTAAACATTAACAAAGATCAGAAACAATACGAAAACATTCGCAGGAATCAACTAAAGATACAGCGAAAAATAAAGAAAATATCACAAAAAATGTGATGATATCTGCGAGAAAATTAAACAAAACACATGACACCACAGTGTATAAATATAAATGGTGTATAAAACTAAACTATAGAAAAGAGGAGACCTACAAGTACAAACAAATCAAAACTAAACTAAAGAAAGCGAAAAATAACGAAAACAAAACTGCACATATCGTCACAACTAAACAAATATAGCAACAGTTGTCGCTAGCAGATTTTCAATTAAGAAAACCGCACCTATAGAACACTAATACAAGACCTCTATCACGTGGTTTATCTTATATTAGTCACACGCCCAACCTCCCACTGACATGTAAACATATAAATAAATAAATAACATATAAACATATAACATATAACATATAACAATATGAGAAGAAACAGAAGGCTCAGCAGAAATATAAGGGCACAGTTCACAAACAAAACAGGCCACTTAACTTTAGCAGATCCAATCGTCAGTACAGCAAAAAACAAATGGCAATCAGCATCCTAAGGATAGAAGATCCAACGTTGATCACACATCTGAACTTGCATCAAAACTGCCACGACGATGGTACTTGAGCTTCTCAATAATTCAACGGTAATGTAGATACGGTACTTGGCCTTCTCAATACAAGAACTCGATCCAATTCGGAACTTGGCCTTCTCAGTACAAGAACTCGTAACAATACGGAACTTGGCCTTCTAAATAGCAGCAAGTCGATTCAACTGGCAACGTATGTCGCAACGCCGGGTACTGTCATTTCACTGGCATAAGTACTGCTACGCTGAAGTATCATTTCTTGTAGTTGAAGAATAAATGTTGAATGTAGTGGGTAAGGGACCCCGTATGTGCTGGCTACCAGACGAAAACCAGGTTATGGCCACCAAATGTTGAGGGTCATATAGGTAGTTGTAAAAGTGTATGGTCCGCACAGGACGTCACATAAACTCACGACGTAGAAAGTCAATGAACCTTTTAACTGCTAGTGACGTTTCCATCATTTATTGGGACGCCACAATGACAAGATGTGTAGACATTAACATGTAGAACAGTCTTCATTATATCGACATAGTCAGTACAACATTCGACAGCAGACAGCATAATAATGGTGAATCAAATCATGGGCTTCAATGCATCATAAACGACTGTAAATATATTCAGGTGTGGAAACCATCATCCTTTTCTATAAAAGTCGATATCTTTATAAATGTATAAAAGCAGGAGATTAAATTCCTTCTCCTTCTCTGACCTCCAGCAAGACAGGCACGACTTCTGGAGTATCAAGTAATGTCCTCTGATTTCCTTTAATAACAATGGTATCAAACCTAAACTGACGTGGAACCGCCAGAGCAGCAAAGTCCAACAAGCAGATAGCCTTTAGGACATGCATCAACCCGATGCATAACAACATGGTGATTAGTGAGTTGAAAACTTCTCATAACGTCGACGCTTTCCCGCCCAAGGAAAGTTGGCAACTAGGCACAAAATGTCAATCATAAAAGTTAGCGACAATGATAATCAATGTAGAGCAATTACCTTCTCTTCAAGAATAAATACACAACTCACTCGCCTCCAGGCGCTTTGAATCACAAAGGGAAATATCATCTGAGATGAACACTATAGAGGACTTCCATTTCCCGAACAATATAACATGACAGACGCTGAAAATGCGTCTGTCTCACTCGACAAAATCTGTGACACTCACTGGGCGGAAGCTGGTGCAAAACCCACAACCAAACAACAGACATGCGCAGAACCGTTCGATTTGAATACAATTCACACAACGTCGAAGCTATGGGCACATTCTAAGAACAACACTTAAAATCGAGCCTTATAAGGATAGGAAATAACTATCGACGCAGGTTAACAAGCGTTTACAAAAAAAGTGAGCCTGAGCGCTCCATAAATGGACATGACCCCACATCGGTCAACTTACAATAATACCGGCAACCGAAGGGCATAAGAACAGGTGACTACCTAAAGTAAAAAGTAACTCCAATTCCAAGAGTTATATACCTTGCATTAGAAAAATTGCGTACACCGATAACATAGTGACATTCTTATGTGTAACAACACAGTATTTAGGTCTTTGTCTTGTTGGACTGACCAATACTGATATATAGGGGAACAACAGAAGTGATTGCGTCATTAATAGGTTGAACTGCCCATGGTAAACTTCCGGTGTTATGTATAGAGGTTCGCACTAATGACCTGTCATTGAAACATCCTTTTTGGGGATGCGTAGATGGCAGGGAGGACAGTGTGATTCGCTTGCATAGATAGGCGGTGTTGTCGCACGGAAGGTCCAGGGTTCAAATCCTTGGTAAGCCACTCATGTCTGTAGTTTTTCTGTTGTCTAGTGTTCTACTTCTTTATTTCCTACGAGTGCCTTATAACATACCTTTATATTTGTTTCATATTAATTTACTGTTTACAGGCCTCGTGGTTTCCCTTCCTTATGTGTTATAAATGTTTATACAATACCAAACCTACCCTCTGTCCTGTTCTTACTGTTCTAAGTCTACTATCATACTGGACACAGTATTTAGGTCTTTGTCTTGTTGGACTGACCAATACTGATATATAGGGGAACAACAGAAGTGATTGCGTCATTAATAGGTTGAACTGCCCATGGTAAACTTCCGGTGTTATGTATAGAGGTTCGCACTAATGACCTGTCATTGAAACATCTTTTTTGGGGATGCGTAGATGGCAGGGAGGACAGTGTTATTCGCTTGCATAGCTAGGCGGTGTTGTCGCACGGAAGGTCCAGGGTTCAAATCCTTGGTAAGCCACTCATGTCTGTAGTTTTTCTGTTGTCTAGTGTTCTACTTCTTTATTTCCCACGAGTGCCTTATAACATACCTTTATATTTGTTTCATATTAATTTACTGTTTACAGGCCTCGTGGTTTCCCTTCCTTATGTGTTATAAATGTTTATACAATACCAAACCTACCCTCTGTCCTGTTCTTGCTGTTCTAAGTCTACTATTATACTGGACACAGTATTTAGGTCTTTGTCTTGTTGGACTGACCAATACTGATATATAGGGGAACAACAGAAGTGATTGCGTCATTAATAGGTTGAACTGCCCATGGTAAACTTCCGGTGTTATGTATAGAGGTTCGCACTAATGACCTGTCATTGAAACATCCTTTTTGGGGATGCGTAGATGGCAGGGAGGACAGTGTGATTCGCTTGCATAGCTAGGCGGTGTTGTCGCATGGAAGGTCCAGGGTTCAAATCCTTGGTAAGCCACTCATGTCTGTAGTTTTTCTGTTGTCTAGTGTTCTACTTCTTTATTTCCTACGAGTGCCTTATAACATACCTTTATATTTGTTTCATATTAATTTACTGTTTACAGGCCTCGTGGTTTCCCTTCCTTATGTGTTATAAATGTTTATACAATACCAAACCTACCCTCTGTCCTGTTCTTACTGTTCTAAGTCTACTATCATACTGGACACAGTATTTAGGTCTTTGTCTTGGTGGACTGACCAATACTGATATATAGGGGAACAACAGAAGTGATTGCGTCATTAATAGGTTGAACTGCCCATGGTAAACTTCCGGTGTTATGTATAGAGGTTCGCACTAATGACCTGTCATTGAAACATCCTTTTTGGGGATGCGTAGATGGCAGGGAGGACAGTGTGATTCACTTGCATAGCTAGGCGGTGTTATCGCACGGAAGGTCCAGGGTTCAAATCCTTGGTAAGCCACTCATGTCTGTTGTTTTTCTGTTGTCTAGTGTTCTACTTCTTTATTTCCTACGAGTGCTTTATAACATACCTTTATATTTGTTTCATATTAATTTCATGGGGTCAAATACCTAACGGGAAAAATTGTGGCGGTGCTTATTTTTCTTAAGGGTTAATTAACGCTCTTGGGCTAGTTTATTATTATAAATACCGGTTTTAATTTTTGCGTTAAGCAAGACTCGAAATGTTATAGTAAATTTTAGAAAAAAAACGAACCTTTCATCACAATTAGAACGGAAGATATGATAGTCTGAAATAGTGTAAAAAGTACGTTTTTTTATATTTCTTTATGGTTTGTTTCTTCTGCAATAAACTAAAACGTTGTCATTCGATACGAATAAAAAATTACAGAAATCAAAAGTAGAAAACCTGCAGAAAATGGATATTATAATTTTCTTTTAGATTCATGCGTCAAATATGAATTACTGAAACGTTAAATTGCAAGTCCACATTTATTACTTTAAAATAACACACCCAATTGTGCCCAAACCATGAGAGCTAACAATTATCTCTCAATCACACATCACGATGGTCATAATTTGCTCTAGCCCCAACATTTCGCTCAATTATCATTCACACTTCCTTTTTTAATAGGAGGAATCTGTACATTCACAGATGGAGATGCAAAAAGAAAGATTTAAAAAAAGAAAAGAAATCTACATACCTGTAAATACTAACACAATGCCTACACGAATCAAAGAACTATGTACTGAAAGTACACACAACATGCAGCTTCTACTTTGTTGGATATTCACCATTAATTGCCTAAAATTTCTGATTAAACTTATTTCGAACAGATGCCTGATACAATCATCGGAGGTGAAGCATGATCACTTTTACGACATATAACTGAAAGTATCATTGATTTTGAAGGCACTGACTAGCATATCAAATAGGCATATATCCTATGACTACGTTAAAAAATGTCTAGTGAGTTGGTTGATGTTCCAGCAATATGTTTCCTAACAGTGTGGAGAAATTGAGATCGCTTACGTTTTGTTGGCGTTCTGGTGACTAATGTTTCTTTTCTATGTTTAATTAGTTTTTTTTTTAGTACAACAGGCTGTCCTCTGGTTTTGCATTTTATGATATTATTTTGTGCTGTTTCTAGTTTTTTTTTCTAACAATGGATGTGAATAGGGTTTCTTCCTCTTGTGTTAGTGGTTGTGAAGGGGCTTAGCAAGTAACTGTTGTACTATGATGTCGCTTTTGAATACAGGCGAGGTGGATGTACATGTCATATGTATAACTGATTTGGTAGGTGTAGATGTGGCAACAAAAACTGGCCTGCTATGGTGTAGTATTATCCACCTCCAAATGTATAATGGTATCGCCATTAGTGTGAGCTGACACATCAACCTCCAGCTGAACAATATCATCACTAGTGTGAGCAGGCACATCAACCTCCTTCTGTACAGAGCTATCCTGACTACAGCTAACTGACTGACTAGACATGGAGGGGTCAGAAAGAACATCTTAATGGCTAGAGCAGCTTTTTGTTTTTAAAACACCAAAAGATGTCTTTGCAAAACAATTGCACAGTTCACATTCTCTTACAGTAAAATTATGGTCATAGTCTTTCCAGATGTGCTGACTGTTTTCCGATAGTAACTTGGTTGTTTCCAGACACTTCTCACTATGCCTCTTTTTTGCGTTCTGTATTCGTAAGTAACACTTCCTACAAAATATAATCGAATGCTCTGTTGGTTTATCATCTAATACGTTAATTTCAAACACAAAGAACAGATCATTATCGTAATTTCAACAGTTCAGTGCATTCCGATTTAAACTTTTTGTTTTGGAAGTTAATGCCCTGCTGCCACACGCTCTGCACAGTGCACTGACACAATTCATATGATGCAACACAGTATGTTCCATTTCGTTGTTATGAAGTATAGTCTACTTATGTATGTATAAAGTTAATGGAGTATTTAAAAGTATCAAGTCCAACGCCAGGCTGTAGAATGTTTTATCTGTGAATGAAAGAAGATATACAAACAATTAGTTAGAATTCTTTGGCACCCGTCGTGTGCACAGGATTGTCTACCAAAGAACACTAATAGAACAGTCCTTGTCTCACACGCAATAAAAAAAGACATTCATATTATAAATACAAGATTAACAAGACTTGAAAGATAGATCAAAGTATGTGGAAATAATCTATAGCTTTACATGTTTTCTGAAGCCTATATACGTAGCTAAATATTATTATAAATGAATGAAAATGCAAAAACAGATGGTACTTTACAAAACGTTATTTTATACAGCCTTATTTAAGATTTGCGAGTATCAAGAATGCGTTTACAGTGATTTAAATATTATAAAATCTGGTGACAATATTCTTGTTCTTCTAATGCCAGACTCACAAAACTGACTACCACACATTCTCAAGATGCGAAACCAATTTTTTTTAAAAAAATAGGTGAAAATAATCTTTAGGTTCCCCTCGATAAGTCTGTATAAATATGAACTAAAAAAAAACGGTATGCATTTCAGATATTACATTAATAAATAGATTACCTCTGTTATGAATTTCCTCAAATGATGACGCTGTTTTCAAAAGTCTGTCACTCCGTCAAAAATAATTCCAAACAAATGAAAATGCAATCAAAGATAGAACACAGAACAAAGTTATAGTACACAAAAGTATTTTAGCGCTGTGCTTATCCAGAACGACTGTGAAATGATTTATATATTAACGATTTTACACATACATCCGCTGATTTTTCCCGCAAAAACTAGCTGTAGACGAAACTGCGCGCTGGAAGATTTATTACCTCGAGGTCAGCATTCAGGTCACCGAACTAAAGTAGCGCTTCGGTGTAACGTACAAACCGCTGCGCGAAAACAATGCTGCATTGGCTGAGCACGTTAATTCTATGATCTGCCGACAACTTTTATGAAGGATTAAGCAATTGTTAGTTTCAGTTCGTTAAGCACCCACTTCTGATTTACTCAGTGGAATTCTTATTATTCTGGTATAGCTCTTTTTAGTGTGTGTTTAGTAAGTAAATTGACTGAGACAAACATGCAGTACATTTAAAATGATTAAATCGAAGTTAAATCTGTATATTAACAAATAATAAAATTTAATAATCACTTAAGTTTTAACAGTTTGAAAAAATTGGAATAATCTTTAACCAAAAATACTCATCATCATATGATGGTAGGTTTTATGAAAAAAGTTTACTTTTGCAACTTATTGGTTTCACTTAGCTGCCAATAGTAGTTTCTGCTCCCGCTGATGGGTTCTGTGCAGATAGGTCACTGGAGTTCTCACGTCTCTGATCAAGATTACAAGGGCAGCACATTTCAAGTACAATCAAGAAGTAACTGCCAAGCTGGTCCAGCGTTTCTACGTCAGTCAACTTATACCCTCACTTTGTTCCAGAGTTTATTACTCTCCTGGTACCATCAAAAAGCCAATCATGGCTCACAGACTTTTTGCTCAGATGAATAAGGTTAAGGCACTTGATTAGGCCTCTTACACGTGTTCTTTTGGTCATTACTTTTTTATAAGATAATTCCGGGAGCCGCGCTGGTGTAATGGCTTCGGCGTTGTACTGGCGACCAGGTGTTCATGGTTCAAAATCGGGCGTCGGCGTTTGAAGAAATGTTTACGGCCGGAAATTTGACTGAATAGCCTGAACGGCTCCTGTGATAAACCCTCTGTGGATGGGAAGGAGCGAAGCTCCTGACCGGGCTGGAAGGAAAGTCCTCAGGTTCCCCAGCCTCGCAATGATATGTCATTGGGCCGAAGGGCTGAAAGCCCAAGTGCCGCTGGTTAAGGAAAAAAAAAAAAATAAGATAATTCCCTCTATGACTCCGTGTGTTTCAGTTTCCTCGGCCTTCCTTATTAAAATGGCTTTCTTTGGCTATGTAATTCCTTAAAGATTGTTCCACAAAGTCCGGCCTGATAAATGGACATTCTTAATTCTAACTTCTGGCAAGTCTGGTTGTGTATTGGCAAGCGGGATTCTCACAGTGAACTAGACTTGAAAAGTGTCAGGTTATATTCACTGTCCTCCCCCGCATCTGTTTGTTGTGGGGCTTCTCAAAAGCTCTAATCATTTTCAAACATGCGTGTTGGGGGGCGATTTCAAACTATTCCTGGCAAGGAAAAATTTTGAACATATTGTAGAGATCACCTTTCCCATAAATGGTATGAACACGTCCGATCCCTGGCAGGAGAACTCACCAACACATCTGTAAACCTATACGACAATGTGCCTCAGATGTAACAATTTAATACTATCTGAAGTAATCCTGTCATAACAAGTCAAACAGGAAGCGATTAGGTCATCCGCGTCTGTCCAAAACGTGTCACCCAGACAAGTAATCTCGTATCAGTCACGCACACAGGCCTTTATCAGCGATTAGCAAATACGCTATCGATTCGTAGGGCTAGTCTGTATTCTGATGTCTGCTGCACCCGCGAGTTAAATGGATAACAAACAGACATGCCGACTTATCTCAGACAGAGGTGTAAGAAGGAAAATACCAAATATCTGTTACACATAGCAGAGAAAGAAAAGAAGTGTGACAATTGAAAGCAGAAATAAAAATCAGTACAAAAATGTAACTGATACTGCCGTAGTGAAACAGAGATCGAGAAGGATCGCCCCATTCTGTCACAATGTATAACACCATCAACGACAGTAACATGACTTATCCATCTACGGCTGTAACATTTATAACACCATCAACGACAGTAACATGTCTTATCCACCTACGGCTGTAACATGTATAACACCACCAACGACAGTAACATGTCTTATCCACCTACGACTGTAACATGTATAACACCACCAACGACAGTTACATGTCTTATCCACCTGCGGCTGTAACATGTATAACACCACCAACGATTGTAACATTTCTTATCCACCTACGGCTGTAACATGTATAACACCACCAACGATTGTAACATGTCTTATCCACCTACGGCTGTAACATATATAATACCACCAACGACAGTAACATGTCTTATCCACCTACGGCTGTAACATGTATAACACCATCAAAGACAGTAACATGTCTTATCCACCTACGGTTGTAACATGTATAACACCATCAAAGACAATAACATGTCTTATCCACCTACGGCTGTAACGTGTATAACACCATCAAAGACAGTAACATGTCTTATCCACCTACGGCTGTAACATGTATAACACCACCAACGACAGTAACATTTCTTATCCAACTACAGCTGTAACATGTATAACACCATCAACGACAGTAACATGTCTGTAGCGAAAGGTTTTCCTATTATGATGATAGTGGTAGAGCAGAAGTAGAATCTCTCTCCAGAAAGTATGAAGTTCCAGCGCCCGAGAAGTACACTGGTATCACAAGTGAGTTACAGCTGTGAATACTCTGAGCTAGACAATAGATTAGGCTTCAGAAGTATACGTTGCTACTTTCGCTATCGTAACCCTATGTGATAATATAATTAAATTTGAAAAGGTAACTCAAAATTTTAACAGTTAAAAATTTAACAAGTCAAATGAGTACAATTATCCAATTTATTATGTACATCTATATATTCTTGTAATGAGAAATGGTTGTTGTAAGATGGTAAAATGTATGATTATTTACAGTTACAAATCAAATAAACAAGCTAAAAAGTCTTGGATTTATCTTCCACTGAACTTATAAAACAAGTTTGTCACATTATCTATTGCCATCTAGTTGTCATCATTAAACAGTCGTTTTAGAAACTGCTCACAGGATTTGTTGGATGGATACACATAAAACTCATCTTATGTTATTAGCCACGTCTGCTCGAGGTTCCTCCGACACACTGGAGTACGGAAGACTTTCCTTCAGCCCGCCCTATAACTACGGGGGACTAAGGTGTTGAAGAGTGGTTGACCTCTAGGCTTCAGTGAGCTGGATCAACTTCTTCAAGTCTTTAGTTTCTCGATCAGGAATGATCATAAACATTGATCATAAAACCTGGAACAAAAGGTAATAGGTGGCCATGTTGTTCCAACAATCTCACCACCCACTGCTGTTCATGATGCGACCATGTCTTCAGTGTTTGTATATAAATGAATGAATCGTGGTAGTATGTTACAGAGATAGCATGATAAGATAATGTATACTGTGCAGAATTAACAATATACATGAATAAATCACATGTTATGATACATGGGTACGATATAACCTTTGCCTTCCACTTATGGATGTCAAGTCACTTATGTACTTGCTGGTATGTCGTAAGCTTCCAGGCAAGAACTAGCCATGATATATGTGGTTAACCAATTAATGGTTATGCTTCCTGACAATGCCGGTGAAGGTTATCTCTGGTTAGCGTCATTCCCTTTTTTATTATATCTGCTACAATCAATCAGACATAAAATCTGAAATAAAATGATATTAGTAATACATATATTTTTAATAAACTTACATACCCTCTTAGGATTTATAAGCTCACGGTGAGACTGTTTTGGTTGAAGTTAATCTGCCCTGCATGCAGCGTGAAAAAATAACTTTTCTTGCAGATACTGTCTTCCAGTTTCTCACTCTGGCTTCTGGATTTGGTGTCCTTATATTTCAGTCTCTCGCCCTTCCGAGAAAGCACCTCCTAAATTCCCCAAAAGATTTTCGTTTCATCTCCTGATTTGAGGCAATTTGAAGCAATCTGTGTTTTTCCTGTACTTGTTTTCTCTTCTGTTCACTACACACTTATATCCTTCCTTCCTTCCTAGGTATCATTTCCTTTTCCCCATATGAGGCTTTCATTCTATCCAATTTATATTTAAATCCGTTTAGGCATGTAGTTATAATAAATGTTTAAAGATTATTAGCTAACTTTTAGCAGATGTGATGAAAGAGAAAAATATTAATTATCTTTAAAACTATTTATATTTGAATATTATCCTTTTGGATATAATTCCTAGTCTATCTCCTTTGTTGAATTATTTTTATTTAATTGTATTCCAACCAGGCGTTCACTTGTAGTGAATAATTTAATGTCCAGTAAATGCAAACTTTTAAAGTCCGCCATACATTCCTATATAGCTATTTCCTCATTCTTCAGTAATATTGTCTGGCTTTAACCGTAATTCACATTTCCCGTCCTTAAACTTCAAAGAAAGACCCGCCGAGCCGACCTTGCACTGTGTGTGTGTGGGTGTCGCGTGGGCGTGTGTCGCGCTACAACTAAGCAAGTGTTAACAAATCTCGCTACAATGTCTTATCCACCTACGGTTTTAACCTGTATAATACCACCAACGACTGTAACATTTCTTATCCACCTACAGCTGTAACATTTATAACACCAGCAACGACTGCAACTTTTCTTATCCAACTACTGCTGTAACATTTATAACCCTACCAACGACTGTAACATTTCTTATCCACCTACGGCTGTAACATGTATAACACCACCAACGACAGTAACATTTCTTATCCAACTACGGCTGTAACATTTATAACACCACTAACGACAGTAACATGTCTTATCCACCTACGGCAGTAACATGTACAAGGTATAACACCACTACGACTGTAAAATTACTTATCCACCTACATCTGTAACTTTTATTGCAACATTGATGACAGTAACATTTTCTCCTGGTTGCCTACCTCGCATCCTTTGCCTTCCTTATCAATAGCGGAGTCAGGTATACATTTACATCTGGGTATACTGGAGCTTGACGCTAACATGTTTCGAACCCTGTAACTTTGCATCGAGAACCAAGAGCTTTAACCACTCTGCACCTTACGGTCTATCACTTCAGTATATATCATTATGACACCATTCACTGCTCTAATCACTTCAGTATATATCATTATGACACCATTCACTGCTCTAATCACTTCAGTATATATCATTATGACACCATTCACTGCTCTAATCACTTCAGTATATATCATTATGACACCATTCACTGCTCTAATCACTTCAGTATATATCATTATGACACCATTCACTGCTCTAATCACTTAAGTATATATCATTATGACACCATTCACTGCTCTAATCACTTAAGATATATCATTATGACACCATTCACTGCTCTAATCACTGAAGTATATATCATTATGACACAATTCACTGCTCTAATCACTTAAGTAAATATCATTATGACACCATTCACTGCTTGATATGAGTAAATATCATATCATGTTTCGTATTCGATCACTTCCTGATATATATTGTTTACACACGGTATCCCGTGGTTGCAGGAAGTGACGTCTTGACTCCTGCTTTGAATTGACAGCAGACGTCAGTTTTGATTTGGGACAAGCTGGCGTCTCTAACCGGCAGTCTGCTTGTGTCGTTTGACCAGTATGCAAGGAATGTGTCCAGTAGGACCTGCTTTTAAAATGTGTTAAGTGCCTTTGGGCATCTTTATATTTCACCTGCAAGATCGATTACCATCACTGCCTTATGCTTTCATCTAACAGTATAATGTCAGTTTAGTCTTAGCAGTGTGTATGGAATTCTTGGGCACGTAAGTTGACTGTTCCATTAAAATGAAGAGTATCAGACTCAAGGACAGTAGAGACATGTGCTAGTAAAAACTACGATGTCATATCATACTCAAATGGAGTAATTGTGTTAATAAATATTTGTGAATCGTGCCAAGAAGTTGGGCCTTTTTAATGAGTACCTGAGGTGCGGGCCAGGGAGATTGTGTGTGACTGGCCAAACTTAAATACACATACTATAATTCCTCAAACGGAATATTGCAAAGAGAACCCTGGAGGGTACTCAGCAGGCCACAGTAATACGGAGTGTCAAGCCTGAAGTCTAATGCACTCTTACTACAGGACGTCGGGAGGACGGTTCCTGAAATAATAAACTTTCTTAAAATTTACCCGCACCACTGCTCTTATCACTGAAGTATATATCATTGTGACACCATTCACTGCTCTAATCACTTAAGTATATATCATTATGACACCATTCACTGCTCTAATCACTTAAGTGTATATCATTATCACACCATTCACTGCTCTAATCACTGAAGTATATATCATTATGACACCATTCACTGCTCTAATCACTGAAGTATATATCATTATGACACCATTCACCGCTCTAATCACTGAAGTATATATCATTATAACACCATTCACTGCTCTAATAACTGAAGTATATATCATTATGACACCATTCACTGCTCTAATCACTTAAGTATATATCATTATGACACCATTCACTGCTCTAATCACTGAAGTATATATCATTATGACACCATTCACTGCTCTAATCACTTAAGTATATATCATTATGACACCATTCACTGCTCTAATCACTTAAGTATATATCATTATGACACCATTCACTGCTCTAATACTGGTAGCATCATCTGCACATATAGCATTATTACACCATTCACAGCTGTAGTACTGGTAAAACCACCTTCACATATAACATTATTACACTATTCTGGTAACACCACATGCACATTTAACAGTGTTGCACCATTCACAGCTGTAATACTGGTAACACCACCTGCACATACATCATTATTGCACCATTCGCAGCTGTAATTGGTTACAGTCACCACCTACATATAGAGCATAATAAAGGCACTCACAGCTGTAACGTTTATAACACCACCAAACCTTTCATTGTTACGCCACTGACGTGTATTATCAGATTAACACCACTGACATTTTTAACACCAACAATGAAAATTTTCAGACACCATTGACAACTGCAGCAGTAGACAGAAGAGCGCCAATTCTGTCAAGGAAACCTGAGGAATCCTTTGGAAAACCCCTAACGAGGTCATAGATCAAGTTTATTCGTCACGTCACATGACAGCCGGTGTCTCCTCCCTTCTGTTTAGATACCATCTTGGCTTTCGCTTGAGTTATGAAGGTCTTTATCAGGTAGAACTTTGGCCAAACCTTCAGTTATGATGGCATATCTTTGTGTGCGTATCTGGCAAATGAAACTATATGAACGATTCTGTGTCACGCCCTGCCAAGGATTTAATTATGTGAAAAGTTATTTAGCGCGAATATTGTTCTAAGGATAAGCTGATCGTTTGATGTCTTCATAAAGCTAAGTAAGCAAAAAAAAATTGTGCAAAGAGAAGAGGAGTAAATCATGGAGAAGATGGGAAGGAAAAGGAAAGAAGAGGGAAAATTTCCTGGAAATAAACTGTTAAAGCCAAGTCACAAGATTTCTTGTTACTTTGCGAATTAGTCCACTCAGTGGAGAAGGCTGAATGTGCACTAAGTAAGTTATTTACACATTTACTACAACGATTGATTCTAAGAGAGAGAGAGAGAGAGAGAGAGAGAGAGAGAGAGAGAGAGAGAGAGAGAGAGAGAGAGAGAGAGAGAAGTGGTGTAGGAAAAATTATCGGCTGCCTTGGCTCTCAATGAAGGTAAATTAGTATTCAGTATTTTATTACAATTAAGAAGCAGGAAGAAGGACAGTAGAAGGATACATACAGAGAGGGACAGATGGATGTATAACTAGCTCGACAAACAGACATTTAGATAGATAGATAGATAGATAGATAGATAGATAGATAGATATATAGATAGATAGATAGATAGATAGATAGATAGATAGATAGATAGATAGATAGATAGATAGATAGATAGATAGATAGATAGATAGATAGATAGATAGATAGGTAGACAGAAAGACATATAAAAAAGAAAGTAAGAGACAGAAGAATTCTAACACATACTTAAAAACAAACGTCCATGACCTTCACCCACAGCGGTCTATGCTCTCCTAATTTCCAGGAGTGTTCTGCCAGGATGAACACCTGTCGGTGAAGGAAGATAAATCACAGTTATCTTAAGACATACATTGTTCTCCTCGCTGCAACTGCCGCCGTTAGAGCACGCCTCATTATCTTGCTTCTACACCCTTTGGTGTTCAACCCTCGCAGTACCTTCGCTAACTGTTACTTCCCGCGTGATTTATCTCTCGTCTTGGAAAAGAAAAGTGGGCAAGGATGGCGGGGAATTCCGTGCTTCTGACACCTGCAGACGGAGATCCGCAAATATATACTAACAACATCATCGTGTGCCACGTTGGCGTTGTATGTAGATCAGTTTTTTTTTCCACAGCTGTTTTTCTATTGAGTATTCCAGTACATCAGATAGTCTCGGCTTTCCGAATGATCGTGTCATGACATAGTAATCTTGCTGTGCATGTTCCTCTGATTCTCTACCTTGGAATTCACAATTCGGCCTCACTACGTGTCCAAATGTAATGTGTAAGTCCCCAGGATCTATGAGGGGGCAAAGGTGTAAAATATGACTACTGATCTCTCAGGCATGCCGTAAGGTGCGACTGATATTGGACTTTGCATGTTGCTGAAAACCTCAATGTAAAATAAATTCCTTCAGAAACTACTACTTTAAGCTCATGTGAATACCGTAGTGCAAACTTCTTTCAACGGGATACAACAATTGTGGACCCGTGCTCGATTGGGAGCGAAAAGGATAATGATGATGCCGATGTGTTCAAACTAATTAGGGGGGGGGGGGGGGGGGTGGTGTGTATTACTTATATTCTTTCTCTTGTCAAGGAAATTAACATCAGAATTTTGTGTGGATTTTCCACAAGTCATATTTCTACTAAAAATAACTTTTAAAGTAATTATTTCTATTCGTTACTTCAGCGTACCAGAAGTATACATGTATCCATGTAACAAGCCACTGGCGTGTTTGGAAGAAATTCGGTTGGTAAAAAACAAGCCACAGGTTTCCGACTTTCATGATTACACGTGACCTCCTGTTTCCCTTTATGATAATCAAGAGAGATAATATACTCTAGGGATATTTCTAAGATATCCTGGTTTCGCAAGAAAGTATCATTGATACCCTTGGAGACGTGGCGAGTCCGGAAAGTATCCCAGAACGGATACCAGAGAGTCCCAGGTAAGGACGTATTTATCACTGACTGATAACGCTGAAACTTAACTCACTCTCGAGAGATGAAAGTTAGTAATGAGTCAGGAAACATGGGTATTTTTCTCACTGCTACTCTGATCTAGAAATTTCGGTATATAAACGAGCACAATTCATTATTCTATAATTTAGTTAAACAGTGCTAATAACAGACCAGTAAGAACCGTTGTGACCCAGTTTTATTTAACCCGACATGAGGTTTACATATGTGTCGTTATTATTGAAAAGAATTGTTGAACTGAATCGACATAATTATACTCCGGGCAAACCCATAAGTGCTCAGTCTCTCTCAGTATATGTTGAAGAGTGTGAATGTTAACTGTAGATCGCTGGCTATATACACGACTGATGCTTCCTCTCATACCTCCAACTCTGCTATTTGTGATTATATTTGTGGTGTTTCAAATCTTTGATGCTCAAAATCTCCACCTTCTACTCATCGTTGAGATCTGAAACTGTACACACAGCTCTTTTGTATAATGTTTGAACCGGCATTAAAATCGTCTTCTTATTATAGCTATATGCAATACTAAACAAAGAGGAAAGAACTTCATTAAAGAAAGTGAAATAATTCACTGAGAAATAAAAAAAAGATGGTTCACAACAGTGATGCACTATTTCAATCTATGCGTTTCTTCAAACAAAAAGGCATTCCACGAGGCCAAGTCATTCGCTAGTCCTTTGTTTTAGTGGTACATTTTAATCTGTCAGGTTTTAACTGGTATTAGCACAATCGATTGTGGCTTTTTTGCACTTCATCTAAATTTTAAGGATTGCATTAAAGTGGGTGATAATAGACGTCTAATAATTTCTTCAAATGACGTTTAGTAACTGCCTCAAATGACGTTTAGAAACTGCCCCAAATAATGTTTAGTACTCCAAATAATTTTTAGTTACTGCCCCAAATAATGTTTAGTAAGTGCCCCAAATACAGTGGGTGATAATAGACGTCTAATAATTTCTTCAAATGACGTTTAGTAACTGCCTCAAATGACGTTTAGAAACTGCCCCAAATAATGTTTAGTTACTACTACAAATAATTTTTAGTTACTGCCCCAAATAATGTTTAGTAAGTGCCCCAAATACACCCCAGGACGACCCCAGAGTCCGCTGGGAGGACAACATTAGACAATCTTTGAAGGACCGAGGACTAGAATGGAACCAGGCCAGGAGGAAGACAGCCGATAGGATAGTCTGGCGCTCTCTCTTCCAAACCTCTACACCTCACGGTAGAAGGGGAACGACTAAGTAAGTAAGTAAGTGCCCCAAATAATGTTTAGTAACTGCTCCAATTAATGTTTAATAACTGCTCCAAGTAATGTTTAGTAACTGCCGCAAATAATGTTTAGTAATGGCCCTAAATAATGTTTAGTAACTGCTTCAAATTATATTTAGTGTTGTTTTTCTTTAACTTGTTTCAAAGAAGAAACACTGTCGACGCGTAATGTTGATATGGAGGCGACAACGGGTCATTGTCGACTCACTTCTGTCAGTGCTTTAAAAGAAGTAAACTGCGTCAGCCAAGCAACACCTGTGCTTTTTTATAGTCAGTTCATTAGTACAACATTCTTTAATTTCTTGTATTTGTTGTTGTTTCACTTTTACAGTGTTTTAATTTTCCGGTATTTTCCTAATACTTCGTTACATAGTTTATTCTTTTTTATTTAGTTGTTGTCTGTTTAGCTGTTTCATGGTTTGTGTTTAATGTGTGTCTCTTGTGTTGTTTTATATTCTGCGATTAGTGTTCGTCTGTTTTATATTTTGTGTCTAGTATTTGTCCCACTGTTTCATATTTTGTTGCTAGTTTTTGTCCATCGTGCCACATGATGATGTTATCAGCCTTATGCACAACCTCAAAATAGTCGCATTGCACGACATGCTTGAGTGAGCACTATCATTTTCTTTCTTTGTATCATCACAGACCATCGGGAACAACTCAGTGTCATGAAATATTCTAATCCACATATATAAATTATTAGGTAAATATGAAGCCTAACAAATAAAATTAATAAAGAGAAGAGCAATGGTAAAATGACAGTGCTGTCACAAGGAATGTACTCGAAATCCCCCTTGTTTTCTGCTTCGTCTGCAAATTGTAACGCTTTCACGTTGATATAAAAGCTTACTGTATTATTACCCGCTTTCTTCAATGAAACGTGTGCTGTATTTCTTGGAAAAGCATTGAGAGGCCCTGCGTAATGACCTAAATTAATCCTAACATTAATTATATTACGTTACCAAAACGAACGAACAGATGGACAAAAGGATAGCGAGAAGGGAGAGGCAGAAAGCCGAACACTAAACACGCTTCGCGCGATACGCAAATGCTGCCATCACGCGTGTAAGTCTACATGCACTAATTTTTTTTCAGACGGACAGTGATAAAATACACTACCCTTTCCCAGAGTTAGGTTTATAAATCATAACAGACTCTTATTAGAAAAGATAACAATAGATGGGTTTACGTTTGAACACATAACAGTACCCAGACAGCACATCTTCGAAACAGGAGGTAGAAGAAATTGCATATTTTGAACGCAGCCACGTAGCTCCTTTAAATTAGTATTTTTGGGTTCCTTAGGGCTTGCTGACAAATAATATGTAAAACGTTACGCAAATAGTCCAGGAATTAATAAATTATACCCAAAATAAAATATTGGGGGTGCCTGACAGCATAAAATCATTTCTGCTCATAAGATTTTTTTTTTTAACGTGTTTGAAAAAAATTTACGTTACAGAAATAGCCTACCATGTAAACTCCAAATTGATTGGAGCGCAACAAATGAAAGCCTAACCACGATTGGTCGGGCTATAAATACTATCTTGGTTGTTAGGGGAGACGGGAAAAGATAACATTTTTTCAAACACTTATCGAAACGTGGCTCATTGGCCAGTCTCGCTGATATA
Source organism: Oreohelix idahoensis (assembly GCA_024509875.1). Classification (NCBI taxonomy): domain Eukaryota; kingdom Metazoa; phylum Mollusca; class Gastropoda; order Stylommatophora; family Oreohelicidae; genus Oreohelix; species Oreohelix idahoensis. The sequence continues at coordinate 353,933 of JAMPIV010013030.1, read as the reverse complement.
CACACTTGGGAGCGTTAGTTCGAGACCACTTGTTTAAATGATCCTGATAAAGCATCAGTGCGTTGAAGCCAGCTAAAATTTTGCTCAATAAAAGCCTGGAAGATAAGCAGATGGAAATTTGTGCCAGTTTGTGCCAGAATTCATTGCTAATCAACGTATCTGTGTTATTCGTATGAATTGTGGGACAGTGGTCTTGATGGTACTGAGCAGCACCTGGTCAGAGCTTTGCTGAATCCAGAGTCGGACAGCATACTCCTTGGTCTTTTTAGCTATCAGTGAGGTGTCTCCTGAGCCCAGAGGAGAATTCGAGCAGAGGAGTCCTTTCCTGCCGCCATCACTCAAGATAAGCGAATTGGCCAGCTGAGCTCAACATTATGTCCCCTCATCTTGAACTGACTTTTTAAAATTAACATTAAGAGGGGAATTTACTTGTCTTAAAATCAGGAACTGTGAACATCTCCAATACTGGTCCCTAAAGACAAACTATTGAAGTCATGATGACAAATACCAACAGAGCTTGAACAAAACAAAACCAGTATTACCTCATTTTACTACTACACAACTGACACACATAGAACATTTGTAATAATATATATGTCACTACAATATTCATATTAAATACATTCTGTACATAACTTGTAATTTAAATTGATTGTGCTTCCTGGTTCCCTTGTAGTTGAATCAGGACACATATTCATTCATGCCAGTAATGAATACATATTGTTATTCGAAAGTTTATCAGTGACTCTTTTAAGATATCTTTGTAGAGTGTTATATGTATGTGAGTGTCACAGTGTTGTCAAGAGTAGTGGATTAAATTAAATTGTTTATCTGTCTGTTGTTGTGACTTACACTTCACCATACTCATACCCTAGACACATAACGTAGCATCACACTATTCCAGAATAATTCTGACTGAGATATATAGATATGTGGTAGCAAGTAAGGTTATCTATAATACACTACTCTTAATAGATATAGATACCTTCACAGCTGATCTCAGTCAGTACACTAAGTTCCCTATAAGTATTTATAACATCCCACTTCACCACATATATTGGGGTCTCGCTCTTGGGATTTTGAATCTTTAACTATTAAAAATATTGGGGGTAATTCACTTCAGGGAATATAAGAATTAAAAGGTATCCTTGGGTGGAATTAAATAAGGTTGAGCTCACGGTGCCTGTGTTGTCCATTAGATATATAGTTAGAAATTGAATTGTTGGTTAGACATTATATAAAGTTACCTGATAGACAATGGCGGACCTGGCCAAATTTCGATCTGCTGCGGTTCAGACTGCAAAAGAGTTAGGATTAGATGGGCAAGTTATGGTTGCCTATGTTACTACGGAATGTGACAAATTTATTGAACGCGAAGAAAGAAGGTTTGAAGCCGAAAGAAAGTTAGAGGCTGACAGGAAAATTAAGAAGTTACAATTTGAAGCTGAGGCTGAGACTAAGAGGTTGCAAGCTGAGGCTGAGACTAAGAGGTTGCAGATTGAGGCTGACAAAGAGGCTAAAGCATTGGAAGCCGAGGAAAGAAGACAAGCTGCAGAAAGGGAAGAGAAGAAATTAGCTGCAGAAAGAGAAGAGAAGAAATTAGCTGCAGAAAGAGAAGAGAAGAAATTAGCTGCAGAAAGAGAAGAGAAGAAATTAGCTGCAGAAAGAGAAGAGAAGAGATTAGCTGCAGAGAGGGAAGCAGAAAAGGAGGAGAAGAGATTACAAAGGGAACATGAGTTACGACTAAGGGAGTTTGAGTTTCAAGGCCATGCTCCTGAAAATGGTGCCAGTCCCTTTGCCTCTGATGCTACGGTTACTCAGGGAGCCTCAACCTCAGCTATGAACTTTCATTTAGATCATTTTGTTGAGAAAGACGATGATATTGAGAGCTATATAAATAGGTATGAACTATTAGCTACCACGTATGGGTTAGAGAGAGAAAGGTGGAGCTTAAAGTTATCTCAGGGACTTCGTGGGGCAGCTTATGAAGTTTTTGCAAAAATGAGCAGAGGTGATCAGGAAAATTATGACATGCTAAAGCAGGCTCTTTTGTTAAGGTATGAAAAGAATGCAGAGTTTTACAGGAAAAAAATTTAGGAATGCTAAACTACTGTCAGGTGAAACCTATCACCAGTTCTCTGCACGCATAGAGACATACTTGGAGAAATGGACTTCTCTGGGGAAAACCCAAGATCTTAAGGAAATGGTCCTTATAGAGCAACTAAGAGAGTCCATGGCTCCAGACCTGAGAAAGTTTCTCATGGAACAAGGTGCAGAGGGCTGGGTGAGTTGCTAAATGTTGCTGAAAGGTATCAAGCAGCTCAAGCAGAGGTAACAGGTAATAAAAAGAAACAGGTGGATAACTTTAGGGCACCACAGAACTTTAATAAATTTGATCCTAGGGATCAAAATAAAGGTAAGCACCAATTTGATAGGCCACGGTATGACAATAAAAATAAATTCCCACAATTCGATGAAAGGAAATATGATGAAAGAAAATCTTTCAACCAAGGAAAAAGGTGGTGTAAGAATTGTCAGATGGACAATCATGACACTGACCGTTGCAGAAGGAAACCTGTGTATATGGCAACCCTTCAGGTCAGGTCGACCCTCAAGACAGGAGGAGGATATTATGTTAGATACCACTCCAGAAGAGATGAGGAAGGCACAGGGCTGGGGATAAAACACTCAAGCCTTGTTTCAGAAAATTGTCAACTTGTCATACAACTCCAGGCAAGGGAGATTTTTACATGAAAAACAAGTTGATGTATAGGAAGGCCGGAACTAGATCCAATGGTCACGGACAGCTGGTTCTTCCAAAAAGACACAGGACAGAATTAATAAGGAGCCTACATGTGAAACCAGATGGGGACCATGAGAAGATAGGTACCATCATTCAAAAGGTGGCTCACAATTATTATTGGCCCAAAGCAAGATGGGACATTGAGAACTTTGTAGAAAGGTGTAGCATAGCACATGAGGGAACACCCACAAGTGGGAACCTGGATCAGGACCTGGACACGCCCCGGAGCAAAATTAGGCCTGATCATAAAAGGAAAAATAGATTTGATAAAGTGGACCAAATGAAATGGGAAGCCCCTTTTCACGGACAAGCTTCACTTAACTGTTTTACAATGGCCACTATGCGGAGAGTGCAAAAAGATGTCTTACCCCAGGATAAGCCGAAAATCCCTCAATCGGACTTAAACAAACTGGAGGAAGAGGATGTAGGGAGGAAATCTCTCATCAAGAATTTTAAGTGGGGAGACAGCCCCAAGAGAAAAATTGGTAGCGGTCGTTTTGTGCATGAAAATTCTGGGAGGAAAAATCATCACTATAAAGCTTCAAGTGGAAGAGACCATACCGGTGCATGGACAAATAGGTCCACACAATTAAAGGTCCATATGTAGCTTTGTTAAGAACGTGGACTGATGAAAAGGCAGAGGAAAACATTACATCTTCATACCAATATGTGAATGAGCTGACCACTCGGTTGAAAACTGGCTGGAAACTTGCCAATGAAAATTTGAAACAAGCCAGGAAGAAACATGCTGCCTATTATAACAGGAAGGCGAAAGACAGAAATTTGGCTGTGGGAGAGAAAGTACTGCTTCTTTTGCCTGGGAGTCAGAATAAGTTACAAATTGGATGGCAGGGTCCATATACAGTTCTAGAGAAGATGTCTAGAACAAATTATAAGATAGATAAGAAGGGGAAAGAAAAAATCTATCATGTGAATCTCCTGAAGAAATATTTGGAAAGAGAACATCAGGAAGAGACACACTTGTTGACCTTGTCCATCGCCATGGAGATGAAAAAGGAACCACTTTCATCATTTGAATATCCATTACACCCCTGTGAGACAGCAGCACAGGTGAAAATCAGTACACATTTAACGAAAACTCAGACAGAGAGAGTGCAACAGGTTCTAAATAATCATGCAGAGGTGTTAACAGACCGACCAGGGCATACAAACCTATTGGAATATGATATGAAACTCATAGCCTCCACACCTGTCTGTATGAAACCATATTCGATTCCGTTTGCTAAGGAAAAAGCTTTGAAGGAAGAGATAGACTATCTATTGAAGGAAGGAATTATTTCGCACAGTGAGTCTTCGTATAGTTCCGGGGTGGTACTCTTAAGGAAGCCCTCTGGAGAACATAGACTCTGTATAGATTACAGGAGACTGAATGCTATTACAGAAGGACAGGTGGATCCATTGCCGGATACAAATCAGCTGTTTGCCAGACTAAATAAAGCTAAATATTTCTCAAAAGTGGATCTGAGTAAAGGATACTATCAGATTCCAGTAAAGCCTGAGGTTAGACCATACCTAGCTTTTAGTACCTCAGAAGGACACTATGAGTTTAATAGATTGCCATTTGGATTGAAGAATGCGCCTAGTGTCTTCTCTAGAATGATGAGAAAATTATTGGATCCTCTGAATAATCCCTGTATAACAAATTTTATGGATGATATCCTTATAGCAACAGAAACATTTGAGGAACACATTGACTCTCTGAACATGCTGTTTGATCGACTTAGGGAGGCAAATTTAACAGCCCGTCCAACCAAATGTTGCGTTGGATGTAAAGAATTGGAATTTTTGGGACACACAGTTTATCAGGGAAACATGACCCTGACCCAAAGAATTTAGAGAAACTACAGAAAGCCCCGAGACCACAAACCAAGAAGGACGTGAGATCCTTTGTCTCATTATGTGGTTTCTACCAGAAGTATATCAAAACTTTAATTCCATATGTGCACCTTTAACGGAATTGACACGTAAAGGACTTCCAGATCGCATTACATGGACACCACAATGTGAAATGACTTACCAAGAATTGAAGGAAAAGCTCACAAGTAACCCATTTTGAAATTACCTGACTTAAGTCAAGAATTCATAGTAAGGACGGATGCAAGTAATATTGGGTTAGGTGCAACTTTACTACAGAAATCAGATGCATTGGATGGGGAATTAAGCCCAGTGGCATATGCTAGCAGAAAGTTGAATAAAGCTGAAATCAACTACTCAACTAGCGAAAAAAGAATGTCTTGCAGTAATATGGGCAATAAAGAAATTCAATATTTATCTATATGGGAAGGCATTTAAGTTGCAAACTGACCACAAACCTTTATCGTTTTTAGCACAGGCTAAGCATGTGTGGTGAAGTGGGATGTTATAAATACTTATAGGGAACTTAGTGTACTGACTGAGATCAGCTGTGAAGGTATCTATATCTATTAAGAGTAGTGTATTATAGATAACCTTACTTGCTACCACATATCTATATATCTCAGTCAGAATTATTCTGGAATAGTGTGATGCTACGTTATGTGTCTAGGGGATGAGTATGGTGAAGTGTAAGTCACAACAACAGACAGATAAACAATTTAATTTAATCCACTACTCTTGACAACACTGTGACACTCACATACATATAACACTCTACAAAGATATCTTAAAAGAGTCACTGATAAACTTTCGAATAACAATATGTATTCATTACTGGCATGAATGAATATGTGTCCTGATTCAACTACAAGGGAACCAGGAATCACAATCAATTTAAATTACAAGTTATGTACAGAATGTATTTAATATGAATATTGTAGTGACATATATTATTACAAATGTTCTATGTGTGTCAGTTGTGTAGTAGTAAAATGAGGTAATACTGGTTTTGTTTTGTTTAAGCTCTGTTGGTATTTGTCATCATGACTTCAATAGTTTGTCTTTAGGGACCAGTATTGGAGATGTTCACAGTTCCTGATTTTAAGACAAGTAAATTCCCCTCTTAATGTTAATTTTAAAAAGTCAGTTCAAGATGAGGGGACAGAATGTTGAGCTCAGCTGGCCAACTCTGCTTATCTTGAGTGATGGCGGCAGGAAAGGACTCCTCTGCTCGAATTCTCCTCTGGGCTCAGGAGACACCTCACTGATAGCTAAAAAGACCAAGGAGTATGCTGTCCGACTCTGGATTCAGCAAATCTCTGACCAGATGCTGCTCAGTACCATCAAGACCACTGTCCCTGAAATCAAGAAGGATGTACCTTCTACTTCATAACTAATTTATATTTTCTTTTTACACTGATCACAATACATCACAAACATTGCGTTCAGAGCGTTAGGCCAACAGTCAGCTTCATTTGAAATACTTTATTCCAGTATTACCCTTCTTAATGGTTACTACGCCTCTGCACTTCCAGCATTATTTCTTTCTAGTCAATCATCCAGGTGTCAGTGTACTATTTGGCCATTCCATGCCGTTTTACTACCCTCCGACACCCTCTGTTCAGGCTGGAGCATTTTAGGCTTTACCTCACGTTTGCCACTGAACTACACATATATATACAGGCATAAATCAACAATTCACATTCAATTTTCATTAAAAGATATTAAATGGTTCAAGCTTACCACAATTTCATGGAAATAAACACAGATACGTTGATTAGCAATGAATTCTGGCACAAACTGGCACAAATTTCCATCTGCTTATCTTCCAGGCTTTTATTGAGCCAAATATAAGCTGGCTTCAACGCACTGATGCTTTATCAAGTGTATTTAAACAAGTGGTTTCGAACTAACGCTCCCAAGTGTGTATATCAGCGAGACTGGCCAATGAGCCACGTTTCGACAAGTGTTTGAAAAAATGTTATCTTTCCCCGTCTCCCCTAACAACCAAGATAGTATTTATAGCCCGACCAATCGTGGTTAGGCTTTCATTTGTTGCGCTCCAATCAATTTGGAGTTTACATGGTAGGCTATTTCTGTAACGTAAATTTTTTTCAAACACGTAAAAAAAAATCTTATGAGCAGAAATGATTTTATGCTGTCAGGCACCCCCAATATTTTATTTTGGGTATAATTTATTAATTCCTGGACTATTTGCGTAACGTTTTACATATTATTTGTCAGCAAGCCCTAAGGAACCCAAAAATACTAATTTAAAGGAGCTACGTGGCTGCGTTCAAAATATGCAATTTCTTCTACCTCCTGTTTCGAAGATGTGCTGTCTGGGTACTGTTATGTGTTCAACCGTAAACCCATCTAATGTTATCTTTTCTAATAAGAGTCTGTTATGATTTATAAACCTAACTCTGGGAAAGGGTAGTGTATTTTATCACTGTCCGTCTGAAAAAAAAATTAGTGCTTGTAGCCTAACACGCGTGATAGTAGTAATTGTGTATCGCGCGACGCGTGTTTAATGTTCGGCTTTCTGCCTCTCCCTTCTCGCTATCCTTTTGTCCATCTGTTCGTTCGTTTTGGTAACGTAATGTAGAAAAAGACATGAATGGAATTTAAAATTTAGGTCATTACGCAGTCTGCCTCTTAATGTTTTTCCAAGAAATACAGCACACGTTTCATTGAAGAAGGCGGGTATAATACAGTAAGCTTTTACTATCAACGTGAAAGCGTTACAATTTGCAGACGAAGCAGAAAACAAGGGGGATTTCGAGTACATTCTTTGTGACAGCACTGTTATTTTACCATTGCTCTTCTCTTTATTAATTTTATTTGTTAGGCTTCATATTTACCTAATAATTTATATATGTGGATTAGAATATTTCATGACACCTCCCCTCTTAAAACAGACATTATATGTCAGTCCTTTATTCTATATACACATATAGAAATTTATTATTATTTCTGGGGTTTACGGTGATTCTCATCACACGGATGGCGGCTTAAAAAATCCGCTCCCAGATTGGTTTTTCCAGATATATATTCAATGCTAAAATTATATGGAGCCAGAAGCAAAGACCATCGGAGTAACCTAGAGTTCTCATGCTTAGCCTGTGCTAAGAACGATAAAGGTTTGTGGTCAGTTTGCAACTTAAATGCCTTCCCATATAGATAAATATTGAATTTCTTTATTGCCCATATTACTGCAAGACATTCTTTTTCGCTAGTTGAGTAGTTGATTTCAGCTTTATTCAACTTTCTGCTAGCATATGCCACTGGGCTTAATTCCCCATCCAATGCATCTGATTTCTGTAGTAAAGTTGCACCTAACCCAATATTACTTGCATCCGTCCTTACTATGAATTCTTGACTTAAGTCAGGTAATTTCAAAATGGGTTTACTTGTGAGCTTTTCCTTCAATTCTTGATAAGTCATTTCACATTGTGGTGTCCATGTAATGCGATCTGGATGTCCTTTACGTGTCAATTCCGTTAAAGGTGCACATATGGAATTAAAGTTTTTGATATACTTCTGGTAGAAACCACATAATGAGACAAAGGATCTCACGTCCTTCTTGGTTTGTGGTCTCGGGGCTTTCTGTAGTTTCTCTAAATTCTTTGGGTCAGGGGTCATGTTTCCCTGATAAACTGTGTGTCCCAAAAATTCCAATTCTTTACATCCAACGCAACATTTGGTTGGTCGGGCTGTTAAATTTGCCTCCCTAAGTCGATCAAACAGCATGTTCAGAGAGTCAATGTGTTCCTCAAATGTTTCTGTTGCTATAAGGATATCATCCATAAAATTTGTTATACAGGGATTATTCAGAGGATCCAATAATTTTCTCATCATTCTAGAGAAGACACTAGGCGCATTCTTCAATCCAAATGGCAATCTATTAAACTCATAGTGTCCTTCTGAGGTACTAAAAGCTAGGTATGGTCTAACCTCAGGCTTTACGGGAATCTGATAGTATCCTTTACTCAGATCCACTTTTGAGAAATATTTAGCTTTATTTAGTCTGGCAAACAGCTGATTTGTATCCGGCAATGGATCCACCTGTCCTTCTGTAATAGCATTCAGTCTCCTGTAATCTATACAGAGTCTATGTTCTCCAGAGGGCTTCCTTAAGAGTACCACCGGAACTATACGAAGATTCACTGTGCGAAATAATTCCTTCCTTCAATAGATAGTCTATCTCTTCCTTCAAAGCTTTTTCCTTAGCAAACGGAATCGAATATGGTTTCATACAGACAGGTGTGGAGTCTATGAGTTTCATATCATATTCCAATAGGTTTGTATGCCCTGGTCGGTCTGTTAACACCTCTGCATGATTATTTAGAACCTGTTGCACTCTCTCTTTCTGAGTTTTCGTTAAATGTGTACTGATTTTCACCTGTGCTGCTGTCTCACAGGGGTGTAATGGATATTCAAATGATGAAAGTGGTTCCTTTTTCATCTCCATGGCGATGGACAAGGTCAACAAGTGTGTCTCTTCCTGATGTTCTCTTTCCAAATATTTCTTCAGGAGATTCACATGATAGATTTTTTCTTTCCCCTTCTTATCTATCTTATAATTTGTTCTAGACACCTTCTCTAGAACTGTATATGGACCCTGCCATCCAATTTGTAACTTATTCTGACTCCCAGGCAAAAGAAGCAGTACTTTCTCTCCCACAGCCAAATTTCTGTCTTTCGCCTTCCTGTTATAATAGGCAGCATGTTTCTTCCTGGCTTGTTTCAAATTTTCATTGGCAAGTTTCCAGCCAGTTTTCAACCGAGTGGTCAGCTCATTCACATATTGGTATGAAGATGTAATGTTTTCCTCTGCCTTTTCATCAGTCCACGTTCTTAACAAAGCTACATATGGACCTTTAATTGTGTGGACCTATTTGTCCATGCACCGGTATGGTCTCTTCCACTCGAAGCTTTATAGTGATGATTTTTCCTCCCAGAATTATCATTCACAAAACGACCGCTACCAATTTTTCTCTTGGGGCTTTCTCCCCTCTTAAAATTCTTGATGAGAGATTTCCTCTCTACATCTTCTTCCTCCAGTTTGTTTAAGTCCGATTGAGGGATTTTCGGCTTATCCTGGGGTAAGACATCTTTTTGCACTCTCCGCATAGTGGCCATTGTAAAACAGTTAAGTGAAGCTTGTCCGTGAAAAGGGGCTTCCCATTCCATTTGGTCCACTTTATCAAATCTATATTTCTTTCTATTATCAGGCCTAATTTTGCCCCGTGGCGTGTCCAGGTCCTGATCCATGTTCCCACTTGTGGGTGTTCCCTCATGTGCTATGCTACACCTTTCTACAAAATTTTCAATGTCCCATCTTGCTTTGGGCCAATAATAATTGTGAGCCACCTTTTGAATGATGGTACCTATCTTCTCATGGTCCCCATCTGGTTTCACATGTAGGCTCCTTATTAATTCTGTCCTGTATCTTTTTGGAAGAACCAGCTGTCCGTGACCATGGGATCTAGTTCCGGCCTTCCTATACATCAACTTGTTTTTCATGTAAAAATCTCCCTTGCCTGGAGTTGTATGACAAGTTGACAATTTTCTGAACAAGGCTTGAGTGTTTTATCCCCAGCCTGTGCCTTCCTCATCTCTTCTGGAGTGGTATCTAACATAATATCCTCCTCCTGTCTTGAGGTCGACCTGACCTGAAGGGTTGCCATATACACAGGTTTCCTTCTGCAACGGTCAGTGTCATGATTGTTCATCTTACAATTCTTACACCACCTTTTTCCTTGGTTGAAAGATTTTCTTTCATCATATTTCCTTTCATCGAATTGTGGGAATTTATTTTTATTTTCATACCGTGGCCTATCAAATTGGTGCTTACCTTTATTTTGATCCCTAGGATCAAATTTATTAAAGTTCTGTGGTGCCCTAAAGTTATCCACCTGTTTCTTTTTATTACCTGTTACCTCTGCTTGAGCTGCTTGATACCTTTCAGCAACATTTAGCAACTCACCCAGCCTCTCTGCACCTTGTTCCATGAGAAACTTTCTCAGGTCTGGAGCCATGGACTCTCTTAGTTGCTCTATAAGGACCATTTCCTTAAGATCTTGGGTTTTCCCCAGAGAAGTCCATTTCTCCAAGTATGTCTCTATGCGTGCAGAGAACTGGTGATAGGTTTCACCTGACAGTAGTTTAGCATTCCTAAATTTTTTCCTGTAAAACTCTGCATTCTTTTCATACCTTAACAAAAGAGCCTGCTTTAGCATGTCATAATTTTCCTGATCACCTCTGCTCATTTTTGCAAAAACTTCATAAGCTGCCCCACGAAGTCCCTGAGATAACTTTAAGCTCCACCTTTCTCTCTCTAACCCATACGTGGTAGCTAATAGTTCGTACCTATTTATATAGCTCTCAATATCATCGTCTTTCTCAACAAAATGATCTAAATGAAAGTTCATAGCTGAGGTCGAGGCTCCCTGAGTAACCGTAGCATCAGAGGCAAAGGGACTGGCACCATTTTCAGGAGCATGGCCTTGAAACTCAAACTCCCTTAGTCGTAATTCATGTTCCCTTTGTAATCTTTTCTCCTCCTTTTCTGCTTCCCTCTCTGCAGCTAATCTTCTGTCTTCTCTTTCTGCAGCCAATTTCTTCTCTTCCCTTTCTGCAGCCAATCGTTTGTCTTCTCTTTCTGCCTCCAATTTCTTAGCCTCAGCCTCAATCTGCAACCTCTTAGTCTCAGCCTCAGCTTCAAATTGTAACTTCTTAATTTCCCTGTCAGCCTCTAACTTTCTTTCGGCTTCAAACCTTCTTTCTTCGCGTTCAATAAATTTGTCACATTCCGTAGTAACATAGGCAACCATAACTTGCCCATCTAATCCTAACTCTTTTGCAGTCTGAACCGCAGCAGATCGAAATTTGGCCAGGTCCGCCATTGTCTATCAGGTAAATTTTTATAATGTCTAACCAACAATTCAATCTCTAATGGACAACACAGGCACCGTGAGCTCAACCTTATTTAATTCCACCCAAGGATACCTTTTAATTCTTATATTCCCTGAAGTGAATTATCCCCAATATTTTTAATAGTTAAAGATTCAAAATCCCAAGAGCGAGACCCCAATATATGTGGTGAAGTGGGATGTTATAAATACTTATAGGGAACTTAGTGTACTGACTGAGATCAGCTGTGAAGGTATCTATATCTATTAAGAGTAGTGTATTATAGATAACCTTACTTGCTACCACATATCTATATATCTCAGTCAGAATTATTCTGGAATAGTGTGATGCTACGTTATGTGTCTAGGGTATGAGTATGGTGAAGTGTAAGTCACAACAACAGACAGATAAACAATTTAATTTAATCCACTACTCTTGACAACACTGTGACACTCACATACATATAACACTCTACAAAGATATCTTAAAAGAGTCACTGATAAACTTTCGAATAACAATATGTATTCATTACTGGCATGAATGAATATGTGTCCTGATTCAACTACAAGGGAACCAGGAATCACAATCAATTTAAATTACAAGTTATGTACAGAATGTATTTAATATGAATATTGTAGTGACATATATTATTACAAATGTTCTATGTGTGTCAGTTGTGTAGTAGTAAAATGAGGTAATACTGGTTTTGTTTTGTTCAAGCTCTGTTGGTATTTGTCATCATGACTTCAATAGTTTGTCTTTAGGGACCAGTATTGGAGATGTTCACAGTTCCTGATTTTAAGACAAGTAAATTCCCCTCTTAATGTTAATTTTAAAAAGTCAGTTCAAGATGAGGGGACATAATGTTGAGCTCAGCTGGCCAACTCTGCTTATCTTGAGTGATGGCGGCAGGAGAGGACTCCTCTGCTCGATTTCTCTTCTGGGCTCTGGAGATACCTCACTGATAGCTAAAAAGACCAAGGAGTATGCTGTCCGACTCTGGATTCAGCAAATCTCTGACCAGATGCTGCTCAGTACCATCAAGACCACTGTCCCTGAAATCAAGAAGGATGTACCTTCTACTTCATAACTAATTTATATTTTCTTTTTACACTGATCACAATACATCACAAACATTGCGTTCAGAGCGTTAGGCCAACAGTCAGCTTCATCTGAAATACTTTATACCAGCATTACCATCCTTAATGGTCACTACGCCTCTGCACTTCCAGCATTATTTCTGTCTAATCAATCATCCAGGTGTCAGTGTACTATTTTGCCATTCCATGCCGTTTTACTACCCTCCGACACCCTCTGTTCAGGCTGGAGCATTTTAGGCTTTACCTCACGTTTGCCACTGAACTACACATATATATACAGGCATAAATCAACAATTCACATTCAATTTTCATTAAAAGATATTAAATGGTTCAAGCTTACCACAATTCATACGAATACACACAGATACGTTGATTAGCAATGAATTCTGGCACAAACTGGCACAAATTTCCATCTGCTTATCTTCCAGGCTTTTATTGAGCCAAATATAAGCTGGCTTCAACGCACTGATGCTTTATCAAGTGTATTTAAACAAGTGGTTTCGAACTAACGCTCCCAAGTGTGTATATCAGCGAGACTGGCCAATGAGCCACGTTTCGACAAGTGTTTGAAAAAATGTTATCTTTTCCCGTCTCCCCTAACAACCAAGATAGTATTTATAGCCCGACCAATCGTGGTTAGGCTTTCATTTGTTGCGCTCCAATCAATTTGGAGTTTACATGGTAGGCTATTTCTGTAACGTAAATTTTTTTCAAACACGTTAAAAAAAATCTTATGAGCAGAAATGATTTTATGCTGTCAGGCACCCCCAATATTTTATTTTGGGTATAATTTATTAATGCCTGGACTATTTGCGTAACGTTTTACATATTCTTTGTCAACAAGCCCTAAGGAACTCAAAAATACTAATTTAAAGGAGCTACGTGGCTGCGTTCAAAATATGCAATTTCTTCTACCTCCTGTTTCGAAGATGTGCTGTCTGGGTACTGTTATGTGTTCAAACGTAAACCCATCTAATGTTGTCTTTTCTAATAAGAGTTTGTTATGATTTATAAACCTAACTCTGGGAAAGGGTAGTGTATTTTATCACTGTCCGTCTGAAAAAAAATTAGTGCTTGTAGCCTAACACGCGTGATAGTAGTAATTGTGTATCGCGCGACGCGTGTTTAATGTTCGGCTTTCTGCCTCTCCCTTCTCGCTATCCTTTTGTCCATCTGTTCGTTCGTTTTGGTAACGTAATGTAGAAAAAGACATGAATGGAATTTAAAATTTAGGTCATTACGCAGTCTGCCTCTCCCAGAAATAATAATAAATTTCTCTATGTGTATATAGAATAAAGGACTGACATATAATGTCTGTTTTAAGAGGGGAGGTGTCATGAAATATTCTAATCCACATATATAAATTATTAGGTAAATATGAAGCCTAACAAATAAAATTAATAAAGAGAAGAGCAATGGTAAAATGACAGTGCTGTCACAAGGAATGTACTCGAAATCCCCCTTGTTTTCTGCTTCGTCTGCAAATTGTAACGCTTTCACGTTGATATAAAAGCTTACTGTATTATTACCCGCTTTCTTCAATGAAACGTGTGCTGTATTTCTTGGAAAAGCATTGAGAGGCCCTGCGTAATGACCTAAATTAATCCTAACATTAATTATATTACGTTACCAAAACGAACGAACAGATGGACAAAAGGATAGCGAGAAGGGAGAGGCAGAAAGCCGAACACTAAACACGCTTCGCGCGATACGCAAATGCTGCCATCACGCGTGTAAGTCTACATGCACTAATTTTTTTTTCAGACGGACAGTGATAAAATACACTACCCTTTCCCAGAGTTAGGTTTATAAATCATAACAGACTCTTATTAGAAAAGATAACAATAGATGGGTTTACGTTTGAACACATAACAGTACCCAGACAGCACATCTTCGAAACAGGAGGTAGAAGAAATTGCATATTTTGAACGCAGCCACGTAGCTCCTTTAAATTATTATTTTTGGGTTCCTTAGGGCTTGCTGACAAATAATATGTAAAACGTTACGCAAATAGTCCAGGAATTAATAAATTATACCCAAAATAAAATATTGGGGGTGCCTGACAGCATAAAATCATTTCTGCTCATAAGATTTTTTTTTAACGTGTTTGAAAAAAAATTTACGTTACAGAAATAGCCTACCATGTAAACTCCAAATTGATTGGAGCGCAACAAATGAAAGCCTAACCACGATTGGTCGGGCTATAAATACTATCTTGGTTGTTAGGGGAGACGGGAAAAGATAACATTTTTTCAAAAACTTATCGAAACGTGGCTCATTGGCCAGTCTCGCTGATATACACACTTGGGAGCGTTAGTTCGAGACCACTTGTTTAAATGATCCTGATAAAGCATCAGTGCGTTGAAACCAGCTAACATTTTGCTCAATAAAAGCCTGGAAGATAAGCAGATGGAAATTTGTGCCAGTTTGTGCCAGAATTCATTGCTAATCAACGTATCTGTGTTATTCGTATGAATTGTGGGACAGTGGTCTTGATGGTACTGAGCAGCATCTGGTCAGAGATTTGCTGAATCCAGAGTCGGACAGCATACTCCTTGGTCTTTTTTAGCTATCAGTGAGGTGTCTCCTGAGCCCAGAGGAGAATTCGAGCAGAGGAGTCCTTTCCTGCCGCCATCACTCAAGATAAGCGAATTGGCCAGCTGAGCTCAACATTATGTCCCCTCATCTTGAACTGACTTTTTAAAATTAACATTAAGAGGGGAATTTACTTGTCTTAAAATCAGGAACTGTGAACATCTCCAATACTGGTCCCTAAAGACAAACTATTGAAGTCATGATGACAAATACCAACAGAGCTTGAACAAAACAAAACCAGTATTACCTCATTTTACTACTACACAACTGACACACATAGAACATTTGTAATAATATATGTCACTACAATATTCATATTAAATACATTCTGTCCATAACTTGTAATTTAAATTGATTGTGATTCCTGGTTCCCTTGTAGTTGAATCAGGACACATATTCATTCATGCCAGTAATGAATACATATTGTTATTCGAAAGTTTATCAGTGACTCTTTTAAGATATCTTTGTAGAGTGTTATATGTATGTGAGTGTCACAGTGTTGTCAAGAGTAGTGGATTAAATTAAATTGTTTATCTGTCTGTTGTTGTGACTTACACTTCACCATACTCATACCCTAGACACATAACGTAGCATCACACTATTCCAGAATAATTCTGACTGAGATATATAGATATGTGGTAGCAAGTAGGTTATCTATAATACACTACTCTTAATAGATATAGATACCTTCACAGCTGATCTCAGTCAGTACACTAAGTTCCCTATAAGTATTTATAACATCCCACTTCACCACACTCAGGCATTTCTTAAATTACTGTTACACTAATACCTTCCTGTGAATATTTACTTTTATTTTCCTTTTTATTGTTATTTATCTAACAATTTCAATTACATCATTTGTTTCTTCTTCTTCTGCGTTCATCCTAAAAAGGACGTTTGTTACGTTGTGTCGCCGTTTACAGCAAAGCTGCGATATCTGCGCTTTTCGGCCCGCCACATCAGTTTTCGGCACGGTATTTTTGGGACCGGGTTAGGCTTCCCTCTTCGATCCCTACTCTCTCAGCCAGACTGCAGTGATGCAGCCTGTTTCCAGGACCACCACTTAGAGTGGAGTAGGGTCTTGGTCAGCTCTGGTTCGCTGACCCTGACGCAAGCAGTCAAGCTATGGGTCGCTTGCTGCATTCCTCACTTTTGATGCATCTTCGGTCCCATCATTTGTTTCAAAACTCGACTATTTCCCCACAAATTGCTCCTTGTTTTTAATATCGTTTCTAGTTTTTCATGTTGTCACTACTTCATTCCTACTGGGATTTACCAGAGAGACAGAAGTGATGTGCGTTTACTGCTGATATCATTGGTTTTATTTTTGGAGGTACAGTATTTAGATTAGTTCTCACCTTCTTTTCTCTACGTATTTCGTTCGTTAGTTCTTGGCGAAGACCTTGTAGTCGTAACGCTAACTATTTATTTGTGCTTTATTTTAGTAAAACGAATACTATCTATTTTCGTTCAGCCCACTACTTCACGTAAGCGTTATTCAGCGTTTCTGCCAATCTGAGGTCCCGTAAAAAGCCGTCACTTAAACTAATAGCGTCTTTACACCGGGAACGACCTGTTAAATAAATGTACCTGAACATTATTACTGCTATTAGGATGATGGCGTAAACGTTAACCGCATGATTACACCAGCTGATATCTTTGCTCGATGGCTTCTGTTGTGTGCCGATGAAGATGTACGTTTGTTCGCCCTGTGAAATCTGGCTATTAAATTTGCATTCTTGCTTTGACTTGGGGTGTTCGCTACTTTACTGTTCATTGCCTACTCTTGAACTCAAATCTGAGATCTCTTAAGTCTACTCTTGATCCAGGTAAGTTGCCATCAACACTCTTCTCCCTCTGCTCCGTGCCAAGCAAAGAAGTGTTTCTCATCTTATTTTCTTTGAGCGCTTAAGCGGTTCCCAAGCTGTGAGCGTTGGTTCAGAGAGTGATCCGTGTGATCTGCAAATTTCCAAGAGGCTCTCAAGCTGTGAGTAATGGGTCCGTCAATGATCAATTTTACGTTTGACATAATACCATGCCTGAGTGTGTAACTGATTAGTGCGTTGCGTCTACTTATTTGTACGTTAGTTACACAAAGATGTATCTGGGACTGTGCTGTAGAATTTAGAGACATGAGTTATGTGACCACTCTTCGCAAAAGACTAATGTCGTTTAGTAACTGCTCTCAGTGACGCTAAGTAAATGCTCACAATGATGACGTGATGTGTTGTAATAGCTGCCTTTTAGCAATAATTGCTTCAAATGACGTTTAGTAACTGCCCATTATGATATTTACGAGATGCTCCAAATTATGTTTAAGTATTTTCTCCAAATGACGTTTAGTAACTGCTCCTAATGGTTTTTAGTAACTCCTTCAGCAACGTTTATAACCGCTCACTATATTGCTCACAATGACATTTTACCCGCTTTTAATAACATCTAGTAAATACTCCCTGTAGCGTGAGTTTTTTTTATTGTATATAGGATCAGTATATTACTGACAATACAGAAATAGAATTTCTGCAGGAAAATGGTGAAGTCCCAGTGTATGAGAGAACTACTGGTATCACAAATTAGTTACGGCTGTGAATGATCTGATTTCGAAAAATTAGTAGAGTGAAGACAGTCATAAAATGCCACCCCGCCGGGTAACTAACTGTGATATTAAAACAAGGAAACAGATTTCACTTAACAATTATAAACTTGACAAGTCGTTCAAATACAATTTCCTTATTTATTAAGTATATACACTATCTACTCTTGTGCTGAAGGGTGGATGTTGGAAGATGGAATGCAATGGATTTGTAAGTTTACATATGATATATATATATATATATATATATATATATATATATATATATATATATTATATATATATATATATATATATATATATATATATATATATATATATATATATATATATAACAACAAGTCTTCCAATTATAGGAAAAAAATTATATCAGCTTTGCTGTTAATCAATTATAGAGAATTTATCAGCTGTGCTGCTAATCTTGTCTCTCACTACGCTCAATCATTTTTCTTCATAGACAGTTAATTGCTCACACTTGTCGACGGAAATGGTACCAATGTGTACTCATCTCTTAAAACAGTTCTGTCCTTCTTAATTTGATGCACACAACACCCGGTGATGATCGTTCCTTTAGCCCACCCAAGACTGAGGGGGACTAAGGATGTAGCTCCGGTACAACCACTATGCTCCTGCGAAGTTCCAGGCAGCAGGATTGACCCGAACATACGACCTCAGGTTGGATGACACGAATAAACCTGTAACAAGGAAAAATAGGGGCTAATTTCTGCCATTAAGCCCACCTATTTCTAGTGTATATGAGATGAGCGTGTCTCAGGTGTCTGCATGTAGGATGAATGACAACATGGCTCAGTATGATTTAGCAATAGCGAGACATGACAGGTGTCTACTTGCAAAACATTCTTTCTTATAATTCAATACATGAATACATCTAATAATTTTTACACCTAGGTATGATACAACCGTGTCCTTCCACCTATAATATACCAGGCCATCTCTGATAAGTGCTATACTGGCTGGTAAAATATATCCTAACAGTATTGTTGTAGTTATCTGAGTCCTAACAAGGACTGTTAGGTTATATTCAGGTTGGAGTTATATGAGTCCTAACAAGGACGATTAGGTTATATTCAGGTTGGTTTTCTTCTTCAGCAATCATACCAGGAAATACAATCATTATACCTAATTCCCTAAAATATAATTAGTATACCTGATACATTCATAGTAAAACAAAAATCCTAAAGTTATATTAAATATATACAGGCGTAGGCTATTTTCTGGTGGTTCCCTTCTTCAACAGTCATACACAATCATTATACATGATACTATAAATTTAATCATTATACAGGCTATAGTCATAGGCAATATTCAGGTTGGAGTTATATGAGTCCTAACAAGGACTGTTAGGTTATATTCAGGTTGGAGTTATATGAGTCCTAACAAGGACTGTTAGGTTATATTCAGGTTGGAGTTATATGAGTCATAACAAGGACTGTTAGGTTGTATTCAGATTGGTTTTCTTTTTCAGCGCTCATACCAGGAAATACAATCATTATACCTGATTCCATAAAATATAATCATTATACATGATACAGTTATAGTAAAACTAAAATCCTAAGGTGATATTAATTATATACAGGTGTAGGTTATTTTCAGGTGGGTTCCTTCTTCAACAGTCTTACACACTCATTATACATGATACTATAAAACACAATCATTATATATCTTCTTCTTCTTCCGTCCTTAGCCACCGACCGTCAAAGCAGTCAGTGGCCATTACGCCTAGTGGCGTCTTAGGGCAACAGCAGATAGGTTTTCTTTGCCATTGTTTCCCATCACGCCTATTGGCGTCTTTAGGGCAACGGCAAATCAATCCATATTATATATGATATTGTCATATTAAAACTCTTAAAAGTTATATTAGTTTCACAATTATTTATAGTAAGTTTACATACCCTCTAAGATTAATACAAGCCAGATTTTGACCCGACTTAGTGAAGCAAGTCTGCCCGGCATGCAGGTAAGCAGGAATCAGTCTTGGAAGCTTTATCTTTTCTAGTCTATCGTTCTGGCTGGTCTTCGTGTTTGTGTGTGTATTTGTTGTTGTTGTTCTTTTGAGGAGGTGATGGGCGGAGAGCGGGCACTTAACAGCTGACTGTTATTGCCTCTTCTCGTTCCATCTTGGTCTACCCCGTTCAACCTGAAAATTGGTTATATTTGGGGTATTTAGTGTCATTTTATTTACTAATTTTGTATTCAATTTAAATAACTATTGTCTTTTGCAGTTGCTGGTTTTAATTTATATTAGTATTTGTCATTTTATTTTCTCTTTTGTATTGTTTATAGATATCTATTGTCCTTTACACTTGGTTTTAATTTGTATTAGTATTTGTTCTTTTTGAGTTGTCTTTTTTTTCTTAAACCTCGTTGTCTTTCCTTGTCCTATGAGTAGTTAGTAAGTTTGTTTGTTTTTTCTGTTGTTTTTATTTATTTATTTATTGATTTGTTAGTTCTTGCTGCTTAATTTCTAATTGGTTGAATGTCTTTTCTGAAGTACTAACCTTATACGTTTTCCTTTGTTTTATGTATAAATCTTTTAAGTATTGATTGGCACCTCCTGTGGCATCTATACTTAAAACCTTAATGCCTGTCATGTCTATATTGTGATTTCTATTGTAAGTTTTTAATTCAATTTAATTGTTCGTACTTTTTACAATGGATCAGGTAGTGGTCTATGTCATTTTCTTCCTGACATTCTTGGCGGTGTGGTTCCTCTATCATAAAGTATGCTGCACCGAAACGGAGACGCCACAGTTTTTTGTTCGATGGTATCTTTAATTCTTCTCTGACCTGGCACGTCCTTGTTGGTTCTTTCAGCAGTTTGAACGCGTGTCTGCTTTTCTACTGTTCTTCCATGTTGTCTTCCATTCCTCGTTTATATTTAGCTTCACTTGGCTCTTGATCTCCGACCTTCCCAGTCCTGCTCTTATATTATTTTTACTTATTCTTCCATTCTTGGCGTTCTGGTCTGCCAACTCGTTACCAGCTATACCTATGTGTGCTGGAACCCACACTAGCCTCGCACTACATCCTCTGTTCCCTAGTGATGTATTAATTGCTAGAATTTCTTCCTTTATGTCTGGCCGGCTACATTTACCTGGGTGTTCTAGTGCTTGCAGTGATGATAGTGAGTCTGTAAATATCGTAACAGCTTCTGGTGGGTTATCTTCGATTATTTCTAAACTTTTTAGAATTGCTACCATCTCTCCGGTAAAAATCGAAGCTCCTTCAGTTACACTGTAGCTCTTTCTAATTCCTCACTGTGGTATTACGACTCCTGCGCCTAGTTGCCCACTATAACCTTCGGATCCATCAGTGTAGACGGCCAGACTTTGTTTTGTTAGTTGATCTATGAACTTTCTACTTATCGTTTTACCTTCCTTATCTTCTATGTTTTGTTTGATCTCTTCAGTAAGTGAGTATTCTATGATTGGTGTTTTTAGTTCCCAGGGTGGTATTTTGCTTCTATATTTATTACTATTTTTAATTGTGTTTGACAGTTCTTTGAACTGCGTTAGATCTTCTATGGTTCTCCACCCTGTTGGATATCTATCTTTATTTAAGGGTACGTCCCATACACTTGGCTGGTTTTTGACAAATGCTTTATGTGCTGGGTGGGTCACTTCTTGTGCTACTTTACTCCAATAATTTAATCTTAGTTCTTTCCGTCTTAGACCAAGGAGTGGTATGCCAAGAGCTACTTCTAGCGCTTCTATTGGTGTTGATATAAATGCACCTGTAATGGTTCTCATGGCTGCATTTTGAATTATGTCTAGTTTTGCTTTGTTAGAAGCTGCAGCTGAGTCATAGACTATGCTGGCATAATCCAGTTTCCCCCTGATGAAAGACTTGTAAAACATAAGCATTATTTTATTGCTGGCCCCCCATCCATTACCTCTTACTATCCTTAGTATATTTAGGGGTCCCCTACAGCTTTCTACTAAATTGTCTATATGTTTATTCCAATTTCGTTGTTTATCTAAAGTTATTCCCAGAAATCTTGTTGTTGATGAGGTACATATTTTCTGTCCTTTAATGGTTATATTGATTTTTTTTTTTTATTTCCTTTGCTGAATATCATACCTACTGTTTTGTTTACATTAATTTGGAAGCCCCAACTTTTCATCCACTCTGAAACTTTGTCTATTTGTTTTTGAAGTTTTTGGTAAACATGGTCCAAGTTTTTTCCAGACCGTCAAATGGCACAGTCATCTGCAAATTGTGATACTTCATTCTTAATGTCGTTAAATTCATCTGCTAAATCATTTACAGCTATAGTGAAAATTGAAGGTGAGATCACTGATCCCTGATGAATCCCATTCTGTTGTTCATATATTTTTGACTTATCATTGTTCACCTGTACAGCAAAATACCTGTCCTGTAAAAAGTTTTCTAGATACCTATAGGTTTTACCAGTAATGCCAATCTTTTTCATTTCGTAAAGAGCTCCATCTCTCCAGCATTCATCATATGCTCTTGCAACATATAGAAAGACTGCCACTGTTTTCTCTTTCCTCTTGAACCCTAGCTTCACATCATGTTCTAATCTTACAAGCTGGTCTACTGTACTTCTGTCTGCTCTAAACCCTGACTGATTTGGGCTATATAACTGGTTTTTTTCTAGATAGAATTTAACTCTTTTATTCACAACAGTTTCCAGTATTTTACCTAGTTGTGATGTTAAGGAGATAGGCCTATATGAACTTACATCATGGGCTTCCTTATTTGGTTTTAGGATGGGTACTATCATAGCTACTTTCCATGCTTTTGGTATCTTTCCTAAGCTCCAGATTTTGTTATAAAGGGAAGTTATTATGTTTATAGTTTTTTTGGGTACTTTCTTAAGGATTTCATAACTAATTATATCATGCCCTGAGGCAGTATTAGATTTCTCTGTTATTGCACTAGTTACTTCTTCCTCTGTTATATCAGCATCTAAATAGTTTGTTTCATCTATCTGGTCTGGTAGTTCCTTTGAAAACTGTATCCTAAGTTTTTCTCTTCTCTCGTTTTCTTCCTGTCCAAGACTACTTTTTGCACTGACTTTATAGAAATACTCAGCAAGGGCATTAGCTTTTTCTTTATCTGTTTCTGCTCTCTTTGGTAGTTTGATTGTTGGCATTATTGTTTTCTTATTGTTCCCTTTGATTGCCTTAAGCTTTTTCCATACTTCTTTAATTTGAGTGCTAGGTTTAAGTGACTGACAAAACTCCTTCCAATTAGTTTCTTTGGCTTTAAATATTATTCTGTTAGATTCATTCCTAATATGTTTATACTCATTATAGTTTTCTTCTGTTCTGTTATTTCTATATTTTTGTAAGGCCCTTTTCCTTCTCTCATGAATTTCTGCACAGCTTTTATTCCACCAGGCAACTGGTTCTTTATTCCACTGAGTTTTTCTTTTCTTATTAATGTTATTTATTGGTTTTAGGTGCTGTGGCATATTTTTATTTGGTATATATTTTATTGCTATTTTCAGAATTTCATTGGTCAGTGTTTCTGCCCACAAGTCAGTATCATCTGATTCCATGTCTTTATATTCCATCACCTCCAGCTCTGATTGGAAAGCTTCCCAGTTTGCTTTTTCATAGTTGAAAGTCGGTTTCTCTGGTTCTGGGTTTGGAATGACGTTTTCATGCATGGTTATTATAATGGGCAGATGATCTGAGTTTGTGTCTTGTAACACTTCCCAATTTACATTCGCTAGGTTGTTAGTTCTGCCATCAATGGTACCTATACCTTGTAGCGGTATGGCAGCTTGCGTACCCTGACAATCCCCAGAGCTATGCCAGTGGGAGTTTTACTCCTGGTAGGTTCAACCAAGCTGGACTGGTCTGTGTGGGTAGGGGTCAGACAAAAGCTGGTACCCTGGTCCTCCAGGTTGGGGGTTTTAGCATAGGGCTGACACCCCTGTCTATGAAAAAAAAAATAATGAAGTTACGGAAACAACATCAAATGAACAAACTTTGCTGCGGGATGGACATTCGGAGTCTGTGGCTCGTATGACTGTCAGTGGTGAAAGCCGAAAGGAAGCCACTGACATGAAAACGGATGTCCTGACTGCAAAACAGGATACAAGAATAGGATTTTGGAATGCCAGGACAATGTACGAGACAGGTAAACTAAGACAGGTCACGGCAGAAATGAGAAACTATAGGTTACACATCCTGGGGATAAGTGAGAGCAGATGGACAGGGGCAGGAAAAGTTAAAACAGCAACAGGAGAAACAGTACTTTACTCTGGAAGAGAGGATGGACAGCACAGTGAAGGCGTAGCCATTATTCTACAAAAAGGGATAGAAAGGACATTACTGGAATGGAAACCCATCAACAACAGACTGATACGATTGAGATTGAGAGGGAGATTCACCAACACTACAATAATACAATGCTACGCACCAACGAATGATAGCGATGAGGAGGTCAAGGATGAATTCTATCAACAACTGCAGAAAGAAATGGAAGACACACCTAGATATGATCTTGTTATAGTAATGGGAGACCTCAATGCGAAAGTTGGTACACACAATACATACAATGAAAGAACAATGGGGAAATGCGGCAGCGGAACAGCAAACGAAAATGGGGATAAGCTAATAAGTTTCTGTAGCATTAACAACCTGGTTATTGGAGGAACACTTTTCCCACATAAGGAAATTCACAAGTTAACATGGGAATCACCAAATGGTCGGGACAGAAACCAGATAGACCACATCATGGTTAACGGTAGATGGAGACATGCATTACAAGATGTGAAGGTAAGAAGAGGCGCAGATGTGGGAAGTGATCACCATTTAGTAGTAGCAAAACTGAAAGTGAAACTAAGAAAGGCTGGACCAACTGTAACTACACAGAAAAGGTTTGACATCAGCAAATTGAAGGACCCCCTTACCAGAAAAGCTTTTGCAGCTGATATAAAGAAACGATATCAATTTGCCAAAAGTCAGGAAAAGACATCGACTGATGATATAGACCAGAATTTCAACACCATTTCAACAGTATATAAGGAAAGTAGCAAATCATGCTTAGGATTCCAGGAAAGGAAGAAGCAAGACTGGATAACACCAGAAACACTAAACACCATAAAGATGAGAAAGGAAATGAAAAGAAAGAAAACAGAAGCGAAGTCCCCCAGGTTAAAGCAACAAATAGCGAACAGTACAGCCAGCTGGACAGGGAAGTTAAACGCCAAACCCGAGCCAACAAAAGGAATTTCCTAGACGATCTTGCAAAACAGGCAGAAGAGGCAGCACTGAGAAATGAACAAAGCACAGTATACAAAATAACTAAATTCATCAGCGGAAAACAAGGTGCAAACAATATTACATTAGTAAGAGATAAGCAAGGAAATCTCATCAAGACAGCAGAAGGACAGGAAACAAGATGGGCAGAGCACTTCAGAGAAACTCTGAACAAGGAAATACCAGAGACACAATTGAATGTTCCTGAGGCTGAAAACGATCTAGATGTAAATACAGACATTCCACGAAAAGAAGAAATCATCACAGCAATCAAAGGGTTAAAGAACGGTAAAGCTACGGGCCATGATAACTTAAATGCAGAGCTATTTAAGACAGACCCTGAGCTAGCAGCAGAACTATTAGAACCACTATTTGCACAAGTGTGGAAAACGGGGACAACACCATCAGAGTGGAACAAAGGAATAATTGTCAAATTGCCCAAAAAGGGAGATCTTGCAGACTGCAATAATTGGAGAGGAATCACTCTTCTCTCAGTTCCCAGCAAAATACTAGGCAGGATAATTATACAGAAAATTTCAAAGGCAGTAGACTACAAACTGAGGAGAGAACAAGCAGGATTTAGAAAGAACAGAAGATGTGTAGACCATATATTCACTCTCAGGAACATTATAGAGCAGTGCTCAGAATGGCAAAGACAGCTTTACATAAATTTTGTTGATTTTGAAAAGGCTTTTGACAGCATACATAGGGACAGTTTATGGAAAATACTGAGGGCTTATGGAATTCCAAGCTGCATAGTGGCAATCATAAAAAGCCTCTATGCCAACTTTACGTGTAGTGTTGGGCAGAGCAACCTAACCTTCGAGGTGAAGACAGGAGTACGACAGGGATGCCCCTTATCAACCACTCTTTTTTAACAGTCATAGACTGGGTGATGCGCCAGACAACAGAGGGCAGTCCAAGAGGAATAAGATTTACTACATTTTCTACATTGGAAGATCTGGAATATGCAGATGACATTGCACTGCTGGCACATTCACATCAACACATCCAGGAAAAAACGGATAGCCTTAATAAATTTAGCCAGCAGGTGGGCTTGAACATCAATTTAAAGAAGTCTGAGGTCATGACGCTCAATGTGAGCAACCCTGAGCCCATATCAGTAAGGAATCAGCAATTGGTACAGACAGATACCTTCACATACCTAGGAAGCATAGTAACACCAGACGGTGGGGCAGGCAAAGACATCAACATCAGAATGAATAAGGCAAGAACAGCCTTCTTTAGCCTAAATAACATCTGGAAGTCCTCCCAATACAGCACAAGCACAAAATTAAGATTATACCAGAGCTGCGTGCTTTCTGTGCTTCTCTATGGTGCGGAATGCTGGAGAGTCACAGAGAAGGAAATGTCAAAATTGTCCTCTTTTCACACAACATGCCTAAGAAAAATTCACCGCATTTTTTGGCCGAATACCATCACCAACCAAGATCTGCTTACTCGTAGCAAGCAAGAGGACATGCACACCATCATAGCTGGCAGACGCTGGAGCTGGGTTGGTCATGTCCTCAGAAGAGACCCCGATGCCATCACAAGAACAGCTATGCTTTGGACCCCTGAAGGAAAGCGAAAGAGAGGCCGACCAAAAACAACTTGGCGGAGGACTGTGGAGGCTGAGATGCAAAGAATGAACCAGAGTTGGGGCACTGTACGAAGGATGGCCACCGACCGTGCAAAGTGGAATCAATTTGTTGTTGCCCTACAAAACGCCACTAGGCGTGATGGCCACTGACTGCTTTGACGGTCGGTGGTTAAGGATCGAAGAAGAAGAAGGTTGTTAGTTGCTATACTTATGTCTATTGCTGAGTCTGCCCTGTTAGCTTGTGGATTAATTCTAGTTGCAGTTCCATCATTTAGTATTAGAAGGCCATTGTGTTCTATAAAGTCAAGTAGGCGCTTTCCTGCATTGTCTGAATGTTGTCCACCCCAAGCATAATGATGGGAATTAAAATCGCCTACCATGACTGTTTTGGGGCCTAGTCTGGTGCTTATGGCTAGTATTTCTTCATCTTTAATTATGCCATTTTTAGGGTATACATTTAAGGTTGTTAGATTGTTTAGTTCAGCTGCTATAGTAACCTGGATCCTTCTATGTTGGTTGTATCAAATACTTCCCAGTCTATAATTTTTAATGTTTCGTTAATGTCGCATAGGGATTTCACAGAAGGTGAAGTAGTATGGGGAGGATGATGTGGAAGGAGTCACATAGACCTTTAGACACTAGTTTTCACAGAGGTGAGCTAGTGTTGAGGGAAAGAGATAACAGAATGGCACAGGTTGGTGTCAGTGATTCTCTCACCTTTTAGACTACCAACTCTTGTATTTTTCTGGCGACGACTAACTCTTTCTTACTCTAATCTTTTTGAAGATGAACTAATAGTAACAAGTAATACAAGGTGGGTTGAGTAGTTTTTTTTTTCTGAACAGAACATACAATCTACCAAGTCAAACTCAGAATGATGGTGAGTTACAGAATGTACACAATTACTTTAATTACAGTGAAAAAATAAAATCAAGGTTGACATGTACTTTGAAAAAAGAAATACTAGGAAATTTAAAACTGTCAGTGTCTTTGGTTCAGATAAGAATAAGAGGATATTTTCCTCATTGACGAAAGTTTATTCCTATGGCTATTTCGTAGAAAAGTGAATTCTGACTTTGGTCTGGGTTTTACATAGACTTATCTGCTTGGACTTCTCCTGGGCGTCTCAGTAGGTAGGAGTTACCAACTGGATAATGTGCTTCAGTTGAGCTACAGTCCAAGAGATGACTAGGCTTTTTGTTAACCTGGTTGTGAAGTTGCGTTCTAATGTTCAGGTGCTGACGAGGTGTTGAATGCTTAAATGCTGTAGACTGCTCAGGGTTGCTGACTTGTGAACACCGTTAGGTTTGAGACGTAAGCACTAGTTCTCTCTGTAGCATAGAGCAACTAGGTGGTTTACTCGCAACAATTTACAGCAATAAAAATCCAAAAACTGGCTAGGATTCTGCAACTGCGCTGTGGAAGACAACACAGGCAATCAATCTTCTGTTTGTTTTACAGATATATTAACTACAGCCACTCTGGACATTTCGTCTCAGAATGGTGCCTAATAATATATTTACCTGAACCGTAACGTCAGTTTTTTCCGTAAAGGCGACTGTCCATTTGTTTACAAATTCCTGTCTAGCAGTAGTCTCACAATCAGGTCGGGTCAGTCAGGTCAACCTTTGTTATAAGCAGACGCCTGGCCGTGTGCGTCCATGCGTGACTGCATTGGAGGAATGTTATTTCATTCACTCGTCCATTGAACAACATGGTTCTTCTGTCGTTCACAACAGCTTTCTTCATCACATTCCCAATATAATTAGAATGCAGTACTTTCAGATATCACCCAGTACTTACATCATTATAATACATCAATAACATTCATAATACATAAATGCAAAATAGCTATTAATCTAATGTAAAGAAATAAAACCACAATATAAAGTATTTCACACTTTACATCAATTAACTAATCCCTTAATATTAGAGTTAGCTAATTAAGCGAATACTGAGAGTTTGCTTACCACTCAGGACTTTATCCACAGCTTAAGAACTAGAATTTTAGTAGCGTTACTCTCAAATCACATATACTGTTATGAGTTAGCTTAAGGCTTCTATTCTATAAGCGTGCGTTCTCTTCCAACGGTTATCAGCAAGTGATTTTTTTTTTAAACTCAGCATTCGTTCGCATGAAGCTAAAACATGTTCGTTTCCACGTCCAGAGTTAATTATTTCCCGTCTCTTGCTTAGACACATAAAACGATTTATCGTGGCGGTCTCCAGTTGACCACTGAACACGGAAATTTAATACTCTGGGAACCACTGGTTTCGACCAAGCAAATAAATCTTATAAGACATCCCTAAAGAAATCTCTTTAAGTGCCTTTGTAGAAGAAGATAGAATTGGGATCGTATGACAGGACTATTAGTGAAGACTTGAAAAACAGATAAAGAACAGATCGCAGGTGCAAATATTTCGTAGAGAAAACAGACAAAATGTGAAGGAATAGAAAAGTAAGGAATTTTAAAATAATCTAGACGAAACCTTCGAGCACTCTGTGACAGTTAACTAAGACTGTAACACCCCCTCCTCTACTTTCTTTCCTATCGTGCCTAAGTATCTTAAAGCCCTTACAACTATATCTACTATTTGGGTTTAAATGTGTCTCTTGAAGAGCATATATAGTGTTAGTTCCTACTGTCTCTGCTAGTAGGGGTGCAAAATTCTTTTTGATACCCCTACAATTCCACTGTATAATTCTAAATCCTTCTAAGTTGAACTTTAACATCATCTAGTATCCCTTTTATTTTTGGTTAAACTATCAAATTTGCTCTTATTCTGTATTTCCTGTACTCGTTGGCCCATTATCAACCATGTTCTCAAGAAATTCCTCACTCAGACTTGTCATTTTGTACCTAATTTTTCCACTAAGTGTGGTAAAAGTACCTCAACTTGTTCTTTGATAGGTTGTTCTAGGCTGCTTTTGTTTTCCCGTTGTATTATGTTCTTTTTGACCACTTTCCTATTTTCATCCAATACTACATTCGCTTCTCTGTCTAGGTTTATCTCCTGTCTTTCACTTTCCATTCTTTTTAGTATTATTTCATTTTTCTCTTTTAGTTCAGACAGTTTGACTAGTATTATTTCATTTTCTTCTTTCAGTACAGCCAGTTTAGCTACAACCTGGGCAATTTGGTGCTGTATGGCTTTCACTTCTTGAAGCACTGCCTCTGCACTTTTCAGCGCATTCACATTTTCCAGTGTTGTAGCTGACTGTTTTCTTTTGTTTTGTTAGTTACTTTCTGGTCTTTTTCTTTTGACATCTGCGTGTTAATAGTTTTAATTTCTTCTTTTACAGACTTCATTTCTTCTACAACTTTACTGTTTGTGTTTTTGGTGTTTTCTTTTATTTCTTTAATTACTGTTTTAAATGGTGTTCTTGTTAAGATGGATTCTTTTAGTGCTTGTTTTGTTTGCTGGTACACCGGACAGCCCTGAAACCTGGCACTGTGGTTCCCTTTGCAATTGATACACTTTCTGTTCCCATTCGCCTTTTTGTAGTCGGTATCTGCCTTTGCCTTTTCACACTGTGTAGAGGGGTGATTACTGGGGCAGTATCTACAAACTGTTTTGCCCTTACAGGTGTTCCTTTCGTTGCCGAATTTCAAACAGTTGGAGCATTGTAGCACAGGAGGAATGTAAGCTTCTGTATTCTTCTTAGTTTTCCCAATAGTAGTGTTTTAGGGGTTTCCCTCCCTTCTGTCGTTATTACAACCATTGGGGTTACAATACTCCCTTTCACTGTTATTCTGTCCACGTGTACCAGCTTTATGTCTGGGTTCTGTTTTGCGAGGTTGTTCATTACTTCCTCACTTGACAGGGTGGTGTTTATCCCCTTTATCACACATCTACTGGTCTCTTTTGCTAGCTCTATCTTCACTTTTATGTCGTGTGCAAGAGTCACTGTTTTTGCTTCTACTTCTAGTACCTCTAACATCTCTTTTATTCTGTCACTCTGATTTAGGGTAATGATTATGCCAAAATGGGTTTTTGAAGTTTTGGCTATCGCCTTTTTGCCTAACACAGGATCAAGGATGTTTATAATTTTGTCTTCATCTAGTGCCTTGATCTTGACAGCCTCACCAGCTACTTGTGTTATCTTTAAACGACATTTGTTTACTACATGCTCATCATTATTTTTGGAAACTGCATGGGTTGCTTTATGTCTTGAGTCTTCTTTGGTACTTTCTGTGCTTTCATTGCTATTTTGTTGGTTAGAATTTTCTTCTATGAGGTCCTGGTTATTATCTTCTGGTTTATCGGGCTTGGTGTCCCTACCTTTGGTTTTAACTGCTTCTGCCCACGTTTTGCCTTCACCTGTCTGTGCTGTAGTTATAGATGGCATGTTTGGTTATGAGCTATGACCTAATTTCCTATTTGAATTTATGTATTTATTGTTCTTTCCTATTTCTTTTAGCTCCCTTTCTTTTCTTTTGTTATTATTATTTTACTTATTTTATTGTGCTATCTTGTTCTTAGTTTTTATTCTTAGAAGTTTTGTCTATTTTGGTTCACTCTTTTGATCTGGCAAATCTAAATTTTCCTTATCCACTAATATTTATTATTAATAGTTGATTAACACTACTAGAATCTATGATTACAGTTTAGGAGGATTCAACTTATTGCTATTTCCTGGTGAGTTAAGTAAAACAAAAATGGCTGCAGTACCACGCAATGGAAAGCACATGGCGCCTGAGCCTATTAAAATTTATTTGTTTTCTTTTTTAATTATTACTATTCCTAATTTATATTATCACTCCTAGCTAGTATCAAGCAATCAAAAAAATATTAATTATAATCAACTGCTTAAATTGTGTACAGAATAGAAAAAGAAAATAAATTAAATTCAACTTATCTGGCTTGTATTTCTCACGATGATTCGTCTCAAAAATACACCACGTGGGAATATAATGCTCTCAAGTGTCCCTGTCTTTTAATTTGCTAATACTCTTTTTATTATGTGCTTGGTTTTGTATGAACTTTAATGTTTATCCCTAGTCTCACTGCTTTAATCTTAAGTTGTGTATATCGTTGCTTTCTCCTTTCTTTGTTTTTACATTTTTATAATATTATTTTTTAAGAAACACCTTTAAACCTGTCTAGTAGACCTTGTTGAACAGTTAAATCTAGTTCTTATTTTGCCAGATAACTTTAATATATTTGTTTTACTTAAGTTATATTTTGATGGCTGATTATTATTATTAGTAAACTATGGTTTTTTGGTTTATTTTATTTTATATATGTATTTTTTTTTTCCTCACTACAATTCCTAAATTTTACAAATATTTATAGCAATAGTTAAATAGTCCCCTAATACTTAATATTACTGCAATAATCTAATACTTACAACAAACTACAAAGGAAATCACCACTTAAATTATGTCTGTCAAGATGGCTGCCAGATCTCACACAAGCAAGTGCCACGTGGCGCTTGGATCTATTTAATTTCTATTATTTTTTTTTTGCCGTAAAATTCGTGAGTTATATTAATAATCCAAGCGATACTTAACTAGTCACCAATTACTTGATATTAAATGTAATAAGCTAATACTTAAATCAAACTAAAAAGAAATCGTCACTTATATTTAATATGTCTATCAAGGGTATTTGTAGAATTCCTAACTTATAATACTACTTCTAGCTATCAATTACCTAGTCACCTAAACCTAACAGCAATAAGCTAATACTAAAGATAGATACAAAATTTAACAACTTATCTGAAAACTTGAGTAGTTCGATGAATTTCTCCACTGTGTCTCGTCCTGAAAAGAACGTATCAGCCTAAAGATAGCCAATATTATTTAAGTGCGTAAGAGGAGGGCTTTGTGGCCCAGTGGCTTTATTTTCTGCGTTAAACATAGTGTATTTCTACTCATAACACACCCCTGTGCTCCGCCTGTCTCTCAAACACAATAAAGAACGTGGAATATTTCCACCTGGTGCATGTAATAAGCTTCCTTTAACCATTAGCATCTTTCGGAAAATTTCTATTAGTCTTTTAGGTGTTCATTGCATTCTTAACATGTTTTTGTTTGTTTGCTAAAAACATCAGCTTTGCTGTGTAAACTCTCAAAGTATCTCGGTGTTTTACATTTCCTTAGTTAACAACAGTTAAGACATTTTGCTGTTTCAGTCAACACGTAATTTCACGTCCGATTGGTGTTAAAGTTAACCCAGAAATTATGTCGTCCCCGCTTCGTTTTACATGTAAATTTACGTATTTGAGACTTGATCTGTGTAGACAGTTTTCGTCGCCATTACATTTCCCTCCTGCGGTTAAATATGTCATTGTCGCATTAGTCAAGTAACCGATGTTTGCTATAGGGTTTTACAGGGTTCGATTACTGGATTATTTACAACAACCTCGTTCTCTTAGCAAAAAAGATTCATTAGTAGAGGTAGTTACTACCATAATGACAAAATCGATATTCATGTGGGCAAGAACAAGTACTTCATCGAAGTCTGCCTTCTTTGTAGAAAAGGTCGGGTAGACACAGTTGTGCGTGAAGAACGTCTCCCAGCGAAGGCTGGAGTTCGTCTCTTTTTGTACTTGTACTTTTTTTAAGAATTCCTAATGATGACGAATGAGAGGGTTAGATCCCTAAATGTGTTTCTTGTCTCTCCGAACACTTATGATTAAAGTGTTGCTGTCATTTCGATGTGTATTTTCCTATTTCATCATTGTTTTTGTTTCTCGCCATCTCAGTCCCATTATTGTCTCTTCTGTCTAATCACATCACTTTTCCAGCGTTCGATTTGTTTTGACGATTATATTCTATTATCCATTTTAAAAAGCATGTCTGTTTCCATTGCCACTGTTTGTTCGTGTTCTTCTTCTGTCCTTTTTTGATTTCTTAAGAAGCAAGGGTCGATTTCTCAGTCGACACCCTCAAGGGAAGCCAAGGCCAAGGCCATGGCACACATTATGAGCTCTTGCCGTGGTGTTTTTAGTAGAGATTTGTGTTAAATGACCAGTTGAAAATATCCATGCAACCGGAAATAGGCGTGAAGGTATCTTTCTGAGTTTAAATAATGGTTTTAAAAAGGAGGACAATTCTCAAGTAACTTTAGCGCAGAGGAAGAGGCCTTGCAAACTGCAACAGGTAACAGGAAGAACTGAAAGACACGCAGCTTTCTTCACAGACGCACTGTCAGTAACTGCAACTCTGGAAAGCCAGAATAATGCAGACCTGGATGATCTAAGAGCAATACTCCACAAACTTATGTCAGCGATTCAAAAGAGTTGTGATACAATGAATCCCATCTCTCTTCTACGTCCCTGACAATGAAGAGGCTGACAGACTAGCATAGAATTGTGAAAAGCTACCTCAGCCTCATGAAGAGGCCAATAATTTTCTTAGAAGCAGATACAGAAACAAGTAGGAAGCAGAACATCCAGGCCACACAAAAAAAAAAAAAAGATGCATATTACCAGCTCAGCAGACGTGAACAAGTGGTAATCTTCAGACTCCGCACAGGTCACAACAGATGAACATACCATCTATTCAGCGAGCTCAAGATAGGAACTACCGATGTGTGTAACTGTAGCACCGATGAAATGACTGCTGAACATCTGTCTTTCATTAACACATTAGTTCTATATTACACTATATAGATCTACATCTACTCTCTTACCTAGTCGATTCCTGAGGAAGAACTGTCTTGTATTGCTATCAGCAGGTTTCATCAATGTGCGACCTATCCTTAGCCATCGTTTTCTTCTGATCTTTTGTTCTACTGACACCTGTCTGCTTCTTGCCATCAGTTCCACATTGGTGATCTTATCATGTCCTTTCAATCCTTTTATCCTACGCAAGTACCCATTTATGACATCTATACTATTGTTGACGCTTTGGTGGCTTAAACTGTCTATTCCGGCCCCATTCATAATCCTCGACTTTCTCTTTATGACTATATTTCTTCGTTCATTTTCTCTTCTCAAGCATTTTTCGTTAGCTAATTATCCATGTTAGCCAACACCACTAAAGTATGTAGAATCATACATGTGCCTGGACAGCAATATAGACAAAGTTGAAGGGCAGACAATGCTGTAAAAATAAGAATATTTTGAGGAGTTTTCATTGCATTAGGAATATACAGGCATACCTCGCTTTATTGCGCTTCGCAGATATTGCGCTTTTTTCAAATTATTCATGTTTTTTTGTTATAGAACGTGCCTTCTTCTTCCGATAGATTTTGGCTCCACCAGCAAAAAAAATTAGTTTCGCTGAAGGCTCAGATGATGAAGATTAGCATTTTTTTTTAGCAATAACGTATTTATAATTTTACAGTACATTGTTGTTTTAGACCTAGTGCTATTGCACACTTAATAGACATAGTGTACACATGATTTTAGGCTTTTACGGAAGCAAAGAAAATGGGTGTGACCCGCTTTATTGCGATATTCGCTTTATTGCGGTGGTCTGGAACCGAACCCGCAATATCTCCGAGGTATACCTGTATATGCAGATCGAATAGAAATAAAGTCCAACATAAAAATCAGAATCTTCAGTTCAAATGTCAAGTCAATCCCATAGTATAGCTCTGAAACATAGAGAACAACAAATACAATTAAAAACTGATGACTTTACAACTGGGAAAATTGGTATGACAAGATCAGAAATGTGACACTGATGACACGAACTAGACATGTACCAGCGGAACAAGAGATGACACGAACTAGACATGTACCATCGGAACAAGAGATGACACGAACTAGACATGTACCAGCGGAACAAGAGAGGACACGAACTAGACATGTACCAGCGGAACAAGAGATGACACGAACTAGACATGTACCAGCGGAACAAGAGATGACACGAACTAGACATGTACCAGCGGAACAAGAGATGACACGAAGTAGACATGTACCAGCGGAACAAGAGATGACACGAACTAGACATGTACCAGTGGAACAAGAGACGACACGAACTAGACATGTACCAGTGGAACAAGAGACGACACGAACTAGACGTGTACCAGCGGAACAAGAGATGACACGAACTAGACATGTACCAGCGGAACAAGAGATGACGCTTGAGATGGACAGGGCATGTATTGAAGACACCTGTTTGCAGCATTTCCGGGCAGCTCTATTTCTGGAGTTCCCAGGGTAAAAGACGTAGAGGGAGACCGGAGAAGAGAACTTGAGAAAAGCATGAATGGGTGAAGAAAACATGGAAAGACCTTGAGACAAGCATGAATGGGTGAAGAAAACATGGAAAGACCTTGAGGCAAGCATGAATGGGTGAAGAAAACATGGAAAGATCTTGAGACAAGGATGAATGGGTGGAGAAAACATGGAAAGACCTTGAGACAAGCATGAATGGGTGAAGAAAACATGGAAAAACCTTGAGACAAGCATGAATGGGTGAAGAAAACATGGAAAGACCTTGAGACAAGCATGAATGGGTGAAGAAAACAAGGAAAGATCTTGAGACAAGGATGAATGGGTGAAGAAAACTTGGAAAGACCTTGAGACAAGCATGAATGGGTGAAGAAAACATGGAAAGACCTTGAGATAAGCATGAATGGGTGAAGAAAACATGGAAAGACCTTGAGACAAGCATGAATGGGTGAAGAAAACATGGAATGATCTTGAGACAAGGATGAATGGGTGAAGAAAACATGGAAAGACCTTGAGACAAGCATGAATGGGTGAAGAAAACATGGAAAGACCTTGAGACAAGGATGAATGGGTGAAGAAAACATGGAAAGACCTTGAGCTGATAGCACGGGACACGAAGATTTGAGATACGTTTGTTGAAGGCCTATGCTCCTTTGAGAGAAGAAGAGTGATATTGAATTATCCATTTGTGTTTTAATATTCTTCTGAGAAACCACAGTGTGCGTCCATGATTTTGTCACTTCTATGCTGAATATCCGGGGCTCATTTCCATACAATAACATTGTATCGACGTAGCAATTCAGAACTTTTTGTTTTCATGTTAATACTGATACGGACTTATTCAATAGGTTGTGTCTTGTGTTATGGACTGATGTTCCTTCTTAGTAAAATATGTTCTTAACATCAGCGATCCATCTTCTGTCTGATGTAATCAGTGTTGCCAAGTAGTTGAAACTGGTAGCCTCCTTCTGTCCAAACTGACTGCGCCCTTGAGGTGATAGCCTTCATCTTCTTTTTCCGGGTGTTCCTGTCGACGTGTTCTTTTTTCTTCTGCTTGTTGCGAGACTTTTTTTTCGCCCAATCTGAGATGGCACCGTAAGAAGCATCGCCACTTAGTGCGATCGGCTTCATCCTCTCAGGTAGCTTGATTTATGCCCAGTGCCTTCATATCTCTCTTGCACACATTTTTAAACCTCAGCTGCGGTCGCCCAGCTGTTGTTTTGCCATCTAGCAGTTGTCTGTAGAAAATATCTTGAGGCATCCGACCATCTTCCATGGACATGACCAAGTCACTGTAGTCTGCGCTGTCTAAGCAGCATTTACAGGCTTCAAAGATCAGCACTTGACAGCACCTCGACATTTGTCACGTTGTCCTTCCACGAAATATGAAGGATGTGGCGTAGACACCTTAGATGGAAGGTACTGTGCCTTCTTTCTTGCTTGTCCATTTGAAACTATTTGCTCTTACTTACGTTGTTCTTTTTTTAGCACTCTGTCTTTAGGTGGGGTCTTTTACTTGGAGATAGCCATTGTTACTGATTTCTTGGAGATAGCTATTGTTACTGATTTCTTGGAGATAGCTATTGTTACTGATTTCTTGGAGATAGCCATTGTTACTGATTTCTTGGAGATAGCCATTGTTACTGATTTCTTGGAGATAACCATTGTTACTGATTTCTTGGAGATAGCCATTGTTACTGATTTCTTGGAGATAGCCATTGTTACTGCTTTCTTGGAGGTAACCACTGTTACTGATTTCTTGGAGATAACCATTGTTACTGATTTCTTGGAGATAGCCATTGTTACTGATTTCTTGTAGATAACCATTGTTACGGATTTCTTGGAGATAGCCGTTGTTACTGATTTCTTGGAGATAGCCGTTGTTACTGATGTCTTGGAGATAACCATTTTTACTGATTTCTTGGAGATAGCAATTGTTATTGATTTCTTGGAGATAGCCATTGTTACTGATTACTTGGAGATAACCATTGTTACTGATTTCTAGGAGCTAGCCATTGTTACTGATTTCTTGGAGATAACCATTGTTACTGATTTCTTGGAGATAACCATTGTTACTGATTTCTTGGAGATAGCCATTGTTACTGATTTCTTGGAGATAACCATTGTTACTGATTTCTTGGAGATAGCCGTTGTTACTGATTTCTTGGAGATAGCCGTTGTTACTGATTTCTTGGAGATAACCATTGTTACTGATTTCTTGGAGATAGCAATTGTTATTGATTTCTTGGAGATAGCCATTGTTACTGATTTCTTGGAGATAACCATTGTTACTGATTTCTAGGAGCTAGCCATTGTTACTGATTTCTTGGAGATAGCCATTGTTACTGATTTCTTGGAGATAGCCATTGTTACTGATTTCTTGGAGATAGCCATAGTTACTGATTTCTTGGAAATAGCCATTGTTACTGATTTCTTGGAGATAGCCATTGTTACTGATTTCGTGCGGTTCAGGCTAACCCATTTTTCTAGTCTTTTACTACTAGATCTAATATTTTCTATAGACCTATTTTTATTTTCTACTATTAGCAACGGGAGCCGCGGTAGCGCAGTGGTTAGTGCACTGTCTTCCTGGGGCGCTGATTCTACATGAAATTAACTTCTGCTTTATACTTCATTAGACACCTATCGATAAAATATATGATGAACGCTTAAGCGTCCCAGGCTTTTTGTCAATTTGATGTTACATTTTTACTGCAAACTATAAACTCCTTGAAAAATTATTTTGGCGTTTTCAGTGCATTAAAAGCCTGTGTTTAAAATAATTTTTTTAAATTTTTGTTATTTTTAAATTTAAGTCAAATGTAATCGATCCGCTAATGACATTATCATTTGCGATAAACGAGTCCACAGCACAGGAGGTTGATTTCATTATTCAGTATATTACACGGAAAATTAATTTTTTTTTTTTAATATTTTGATAAATATTTTGATATTTATATTTTGATTTTATATTTTGATTATTTGTAAATAAAAAATGTTTTAAAATGTATTTGTCAGTTTTGTGTATGGGGGGAAAGGGGGGAATGAAGTCTCAAGAGAGACAATCTTGTTGGAAAGAATACACATAGATTATTTGAAGTTATCGCCCATTTTAGTAATGTTTATATACAAACAAACAAAATAAATATTAATTTCAATTTTATTATTTTTACGACTGATTATTGTATTGTCATGGGGACTAGACAACTATGCCAATTTTCAGAGCTATTGCTCATCTGGAAGTGATTGAAAAATCGATTGCAAGATTTGAAGGTGACAACAGGTTGACTGACATACGTTGCGAGTTAAAGAAAAGCCTGTAAAAAAAGGGATACTCACGTAAAAATCAGTCTCAGGTTAGATAAACTAACCGGAGATTCTCGCCTTGAGTTATAGTGGGCGTACGTAAAAAAAAAAAAAAAAATTCCCTTACATGCTATGGGACAACCTTTATTTATTTTTTTAATTAGTTGAACTTTGTAGGGTGTATTTTAACCTCACACGGACCGCAATTAGTGTCCACAACTTACAGATTTCACCTGAGGTTGTTAGAGAATTCTTGTCAAGCCAACCACTCCGCTGTTTCCAGCTTCTCAATCATTTCTCTCTAAACCTCACAGAGCTCGCGCTGACAGCTTCAAGACTTGAAAAATTCCTCAACCCACTCTTCCTGATAAGAAAACAGAATGAGAACACGGAACCTGGAGTAAGCTGGGAAATCCGTTCAGGACCGATTCTGTCTAGCTCAGCTGGATATGAGAAAAGTGTTTTCACACGCTAAACCGGGCGTAACGCACTTCATTACAAAAAAGTCAACACCAGCTGGCGCTTGTTTCAAGTGGCACCACATAAGTGACAAGCAGGAGGTAGGACGGGTTGAAATCTTTCCAGCCACTTGTGCAACGTCTGCTCCCTGTAGCTCCCGGGGGTCGCAAATGAAACAAAGGAAGATTATGACAACTGCTTCAAGAAGCATGTCGTAAAATAACAAACTACTATCAGTTGCGTGAGGCTGGCAACCTCATCAAGTAAAAATTAATACAGAAACCGCTGCTGCCAGAGTTTGTGCTTTGGGCGTATGATTTATCAAGGGGTCATATGCAGTGGCGCCTCCATGCACCACAAGGAGCGAAACAGGAGATGGTGGTAGTGATGAGTATCGTCGAGATCTAGTCATGGAGTTTAAGGGTCCAATGCCATTTTCATTAGATTTTAAAATTTGCAGTTCTTCAGCTGATAATAGTAGCAGACACCTCGCAGCAGAATATGAGATCGGTCGGTCATTGGGAATCTTCCATTCGTGCAATGAGTGATTTGTTTCACTGCCATTGTTTTATGTTGTGTGGCTGCCCCGTTGACTAAGACTTTTTCTGCTGCACGTGCGCTGTATATTGTGTTTGTTTATATTAAAGCGTAACTTAACACTTAATTTTAATTTGTTATATGGCGTATATACTCAAGTACAAGTCAACCCGTTCATAAGTCGACCTCTAGACTTTAGGACTTAAAAATCGCCCAAAATGAAAGACCCGATTATAAGTCGAATAAGATTTTCGTCGATTCCGAATTCCTGCATTGTATTGGAATTTCCTTAGCTTTCAGCAATATGTTTCTCTTTCAGCTTAGCCCTTCCCATTTAAAATGCATGAAATCGCTCCCTTAATGTGTAAAATGCAAGTGAGAATAAATGAAATCAGCATAAAAGATTAGAGAAAGGAAGGGCAGATTGTCAGACGAGCCTGCGTGCCAAATTCTCAACCCTTTGAAAATAAGGATCGTTCGTTCGGAAAGTCTGATTACTGTTGTTGGTTGTTGCTAAGTAGATCTCGGTATTCAGCGAGACCTGGAGGAGGTGGGGCAGGGGCAACACTAACCGGTGTCATACATTTTGTTTAAAACTCGAGTAAACATCAGGATATTGATTATAAAGGTCCTGAAAGGAAAACAATTTTTCGACTTATATTTGAGTGTGTGTGTGTATATATATATATATATATATATATATATATATATATATATATATATATATATATATATATGTGTGTGTGTGTGTGTGTGTGTGTGTGTGTGTAAAGAGCCTGCCTTGCTTATAGCGTTATTAGAACTGGACCATAATAGTAGCAGAGATATAGAATATTCCCATTTTCAGGTCATTTCACTTTTATTCATTGTTTATGTATTTAACTTACTTCTCACTATCTTTCTCTTCTGTTTCTGTTTGATTGCACCTAACGAAGGTTTAAGCCTGTAATATAAGAATTTGCTTTGTCCTTTGTTATCTAGTTTTGTTCACACTGGCATAAAAGTGTCACTTTATCCAACAACCAGACTACACCGAATGGTGTGTGTGTGTGTGTGTGTGTATATATATATATATATATATATATATATATATATATATATATATATATATATATATATATATATATATATATATATATCCCCTGAGGTGACAGCCCTCAGTTGCTTATTTTCCTGGTGCTCCTTTCGACTTTTTCTCCTCTCTTCTGCTTGTTGTGAGACCTTCTTTTCGCCCAATCTGAGGTGGCACCGTAGATAGCACCGCCATTTGGTGCGATGGGCAGCTTCGTTCACCCAAGTTACTGGATTTATGTCCAGTGCCCTCATTTCTCTCTTGCATATATCTTTGAATCTCAGCTGCGGTCGCCCAACTGTTCCCTGTCCAGTACGCGAGCTTGGGCACAGTTATATGGAGATCAAGCTGTTTCCCATGCAGCATGTTCCCTCTCTCCACACAGCCTGTAGATCCAAAGGAACAGCGGTAGCCGATACAGTTTGGTACCAGCCACCTCGCAATAGTTGCCAGAATAATGCCGAATCAACATTAGATTGCCTTCGGGATTCCGACTCCGGATTTATCCTCAGGGTTTACTCCCGAAGCCTTTCCCGTAAACGGATATTCCTGCAGTACAGCGGTAGTTTGAATTCAGAGTTTTATCTTCTCTTAGATAGGCTACTGTTGCGTGATAAATTCTCGCAACATCGTTTTATTACAATATCTATTTTATAACGCAAGGGCAACAACTGCTTGAAATTTATA
This sequence comes from Oreohelix idahoensis, assembly GCA_024509875.1. Lineage (NCBI taxonomy): Eukaryota > Metazoa > Mollusca > Gastropoda > Stylommatophora > Oreohelicidae > Oreohelix > Oreohelix idahoensis. Next base: position 311,993 of record JAMPIV010013030.1, on the reverse strand, counting down.
GTCACTTTTCTCGGTAAGCATTTGTCTTCCCGCGTTGGTATTGAATGCAGTTAAGTTTTGAGCTGTGTTCTTTTTGCGCTGGACTGCGCATGACTGGTCTTGTTTTTTGGTCGATCGGTTTCCGCCCACCACTAGTGGAGTGAGCGATTTGAATGGCGAAAGAGATGCCTCGTTGAAGAGGGGATCTCCGCTATTTTTTGTTCTGTCAGGGATGTGTAGTCCTCTTAATGGATATTTCGTTTATTCGTTACAATAGAGACAATAATAACTGCAGAGATAATAATAACTCTGATAACTTCAGAGGTAATAATGGTCGGGGTAGATCTCAACACAAAAAAAAGAGATATCAGCAGGCTAATGCTGTACAACAGGAAACTGAGGGAGCCTGTAATCATGTTGTTGATAGTAAAAACTTTGACGCTGTCACTAGTTCTGCTTTTGACTTTGAGAGAGCAAACAAATGCCCCCAATGCAGTACTTTATTCGAACCGGGTACCATAACTACTTTGAGTTGTGGTCACCCACTTCCCGCTCTTCCTGCTGCTGTTGCGCATGACGGGAGGGGGTCTTTAATTCTACATAAGGGTCTTGTTAATGATACTCCGGTCTCACTACTTTTCGATTCCGGATGCACCACTATTGGTGTTAGACAATCGCTTGTAGATCCATCTTGTGCTACAGGAAGGGTTATTAAATGTGTCACATTTGGCGGCACTCTAGAAAAATATCCTACTGCTGTAATTCGCATTGCCACTCCTTTCTTTACTGGAGATGTGCATGCTTGTCTCTTACCTAATCCTATTGCGGACCTTATTATTGGTCGTATTCACGGAGTTAGGGAGTGTACCCCACAGCAGATTGCTGCTTGGGAAGATAATAACATGCAAGCTACAAATGCAGTAGTTACAAGAGCACAAGCTCTACAAACACCCGAAACTTCACTGAATAGTGATAATGAAGTTGATAGCCAAGATAGTCACTTAGTAATCACTCGTGACTCTTTCATAAAATTGCAAGAAGAAGATCCTTCTTTAAAAAAATTCTTCGTTCTTGCGAAGAAAGGTGATCCGAATCAGGATACAAATAGAAAATCTTGGATTGCAATGAGAAACGGCGTACTTGTACGTATGGTACAAGATTCGACTACGTCGGCACATTCGCAAATTCTTGTTCCCAAGAGCATGAGAGTGCAAATATTACAACATGCTCATGACTCGCAATGTGCTGGACATATGGGTTTTTCCCGTACGAAGTCGAGAGTCCTTGCGGCTTTCTTTTGGCCTTTTGTCAATAAGGACATTCGTATTTACTGCCGATCATGCAAGGTATGTCAGGAGGTCAAATCTAGAGGACCACGACATGCTGCGCCTATCCAGGCTGCTGACATTCCTATTCGGCCGTTCCAGAAAATGGCCATAGATATTATTGGCCCTTTTAAGGTCAAGTCGGCCAGAGGACATCAGTTTATCCTTACATGTGTCGATATGTGCACACGTTGGCCAGAGGCTATTCCTCTTAAGAGCATATCTACTACAGATATCGCAGATGGTCTTTGGTTGATATTTTCTCGCTTGGGGTTCCCCAGAGAAATATTGTCAGACCATGGCACTCAACTCATATCTGACACTATGTCACAGGTAATGTCTACCTTACATATTGAACGATCTCTCAGTAGTATCTACCATCCTATGTCTAATGGGTTAGTTGAGCGTCTGAATAGAACGCTCAAGACTTTGCTTGGTAAGATAACTGAAGATCATCCTCAAGATTGGGACAGGGTTTTACCCGCGGCTCTCTTTGCCTATAGAGAAGTCCCTAATGAACACACAGGATTTTCTCCCTTCGAACTTGTCTTTGGCGCGCGTCCACGCGGCCCTATGTCTTTATTACACGATCTCATCACTGCCGATGATATTAGCGATGAAACTCAATCCTCATATGAGTATGTCATTGCTCTTAGACAAAAGATCATTGAGGCATGTAAGCTAGCAACTGCTTCATCAGAAATTGCTAAAGAGAAGGCAAGACAGTTTGCTAACAAGAATAGATGTCTACGACAACTTTGTCCAGGTGACAAAGCATTCGTCCTACTCCCCAGTAGGGAAAATAGACTTCTTATTGCATGGAAAGGTCCGTATGCAATAGTCTCTCGGATTTCCGATGTTGACTATGTGGTCGATATTGATGGAAAGCATAAAACTTTCCACATAAACATGCTTTCGGAATTTCACGAACGTCCGGACTATTTGCTGCCTATTTTCCAGGCAACGGATGATGCTCCTGCACCTCACGGTCATTATTCATCCCTGTCTGTCATACAGGATGAGGAATCTACCTTCTCTGATGTTAACCTTCCCCTTCCAGTGGTTCCATTACATTCTACGGAATCTTGGAAAAACGTTTCTGTTTCTCCTAATCTTTCTGGTGACGAACATCGACAAGTCTCGTCGATGTTACAAACATTTCAGGATGTTCTCACTGACATTCCTGGACACACAGATGTCATAGAACATGACATAATTCTTACCGACAATAATCCAATTAGGGTTAGGCCTTATCCTATTCCTATACACTTTCAGTCGCAAGTGGAAAAGGAATTGGATGAAATGATTCAATTAAATATAATTGAACCATCGACTTCACCATATTCTTCTTCCATGGTTATTGTCCGGAAGAAGGATAAGAACATACGAATTTGTGTTGATTATCGCAAATTGAATCAGGTCACAAAGTTCGATGCTGAACCGATGCCTTTGTTAGAAGATCTACTGATTAGACTTTCTAATTCTAGATTCTTCACTAAACTTGACTTGTCTAAAGGTTATTGGCAAGTGCCTTTAGCAGAGCATGCCAAACCTCTTACTGCTTTTTACACCTAGGGGTCTATTTCAATGGAATGTTATGCCTTTTGGTCTCATGAACGCCCCTGCCACTTTCGTTCGCATGATGCGTCGAATTCTGTCACATCGTTCGGATGTCATCGCATACTTAGATGACATCTGTCTCTTCAGTGATACCTGGGAAGATCACTATTTAGGGTTATATGACTTACTGTCCACTCTACGTGAGAATAATTTGACAGCGAAACCTTCTAAAGCTTTTGTTGGTTTTGGTGAAATCTCTTTCCTGGGTCATCGTGTTGGTCATGGTCTCTTGAAGACAGAAGACCACAATACTTCCAAAATACTGAACATCTCTGTTCCTAAAACGAAGAAACAAGTTAGGAGTCTCTTAGGGTTAATTCAATTTTATGGGAGATTTATTCCAAATTTATCTTCGATCATGGCACCTCTCTCAACATTGTTGAAGAAAGGTTCGCCTAATCTGGTCCGTTGGTCTGAAGAATGCCAATCTTCACTAGACCAAATCAAGAATATATTTTCTTCTCCTCCCATCTTAAGATTACCTACTCTTGATAGGACTTTTGTTCTTCGGAGTGATGCTTCATCCACTGGGATTGGAGCAGCACTGATGCAAGAATATGCAAATACTCTGCATCCTGTTATGTACATTTCTAGAAAACTAAATGCGGCAGAGAGGAACTACTCGGTTTTAGACCGTGAGTTGTTAGCGATGGTTTGGTCAATTCTAAAGCTACAAAGATTCCTCCTGGGCGCACATTTCATTCTAGAGACTGATCAGAAAGCTCTTACAGCTATTCAGACTAAGAATTTGAAGAGTTCGAGATCCACTCGATATGCTATAGCTCTTCAACCTTTTCACTTCACGGTACGAGCTATCCGTGGTGCGGATAATGTGATGGCTGACATTTTGTCTAGATGCCCACATGACTCCAACTAATACTTCTGTCCTATATTTCCATATATTACAGAGTCATAACACACCTATATTTCTACAATAGATTAGCACATCTGTACTTACTTTATATGTACACACTATCGTGCTTTGTTGTCATCTTCTTCTGTTCGTTTTTTAAGATGATAGAGGAGGACTGAGTAGTTAATATAAGGGCCGTTAGTTTACTAAACAGCCACAATTATTAATAATGTATTGTACCTTATGAAGCATATTAGTTATTAATTAGCATTATATTGCTTGTACTTTCTCAGAATGTCATTGTTGAGCTGAGGACTTACCTTACTAGTATCAAGCATGACGAGTTCTAGATTGTGTACTTACCCTCGGAATACCAGAGCATATGTCCTGGATCGTCATGTAGTTTAACTTTACTATGTACTTATGTCATTACATGTCAAAGAATGTACTATTTAAATTTTCCTATCAGATTTGTACATCCATTGTTAAAGACAATATTAGAGTATGCTGTTTAATGATGATTATGGTAACTTGCATACGTATATTGTGTTTACATGCTAACGTGATGTGTGTTGGTGACACCTCCCCGATGTGAATATTTTTTGAGACATATTTATTTTTCTGTTGAGGTATATCCTCACCAGACACTCTATATTTAGCCTCATGTTAGGCAATTTAATTAATTATCAGCGCATAATTCGTGCGTTTTGAGCCGCTTATCGCATGCTCTTTGATATTAAAAAAAAAAAAAAAAATATGTTCCACATTTTTTTTTTATCGGGAGGAGGTGGTGATATGTTGCGTGATAAATTCTCGCAACATCGTTTTATTACAATATCTATTTTATAACGCAAGGGCAACAACTGCTTGAAATTTATAGTCACTTTTCTCGGTAAGCATTTGTCTTCCCGCGTTGGTATTGAATGCAGTTAAGTTTTGAGCTGTGTTCTTTTTGCGCTGGACTGCGCATGACTGGTCTTGTTTTTTGGTCGATCGGTTTCCGCCCACCACTAGTGGAGTGAGCGATTTGAATGGCGAAAGAGATGCCTCGTTGAAGAGGGGATCTCCGCTATTTTTTGTTCTGTCAGGGATGTGTAGTCCTCGTAATGGATATTTCGTTTATTCGAGATAATACCTCTAGTGTTTCCCACATGTCGGGAGGCGTGATATTTCTGTGTATTTCCTGAAAGCAAGGTAAATTGACTTTTCATTAACTCTATCGATTTTGGGTCGTGAGCGATTTCGATTCATAGCCTGTCTTCGAAAGTCGTCGTCACGAGATGTTTTCCCAGCTCACATGTCGCTGTATTGTACTGCATCGGTTGATGCATGTTCCAAGGACCATTACTTGCTACTTTGTTAAATGAACTAGGTTTGGAAAACCTTTATTATCTAGAGGATATTTTTGAGGACATTATTTATACTTCGGCAGACGTGTCTGTCTTGCTGAAGTCAGACTAAGGAGAGTGAACTGATCTCATACATCTGGTTATCTCCTGGCTGTTATAGAAAAGGATGGAGTTTTTCACCTGACTACATTTACAGCACTATGAAATATAACATGCATCTGACTCATCATTGTAATGCTGTCTACCGTCTATTGCTGTATTGAATGTTGCTGTGATAATGACTGTTTGATGTGCCTACATATTCGCGTAACCATTTTGTCACTGTGGCGTCCACAATAAATAATGAAGAAAAACGTCAACGGCTGTTACAAGAATCATTGACTTTATACGTCGTGAGTTTACTGACGTTCTATGTGGATTGCCCTGTTATTTTTGTATGAACATTGTTTGACTGAACACATCTGCACACTACACAAAACCAGACATGCGGATACCATCCATCATCATATGGCATCACGCATCAGCTACCAACCAAGGATCTTACTTACTTAGTCGTTCCCCTTCTACTGCGCACCCTGTCTGCCCGAAGCGGCTGGTTTTAAGGCGCCAGTGACTTGCCTTCGCCCCTTCTCCCGTCAGTGGAAACAGTTTCGCCTGGCTCAAACTGAGCCACACATGAAGGCCAGGAGCTCTTCTCGTGGAGCTGAAAGTCTTGGAAAACATATTCTACTAGAACTGTAACCGAGCTAGTTACGGCATCAATATAATACGTGTGTGGCCAGGGTCAGTTCAGTTAATTGTGTTGTGCGCAGGTAAATATTTTGACGTGAGCTAACTCTTGTACGTTCTGGTTCAAGTCGTTACAGGCCTTTCCGCCTGAGATGGAAATTCTTGACCTTAGATTATTTTTCTTCCCAAAGTTCGTTCTTACCCTTTTAGGTTTAGTGAAAAGGAATACCTCGTATAATGGTTTGTCAAAGTAATCCACTGTAACGTTCCAAAGAAAACTCAGCAATGTAGAAAAATAAAATATAGTTTATTAACGTCATTAGAACAGCAATGTTATTGACACAATGGTGAAGTACTTGTTTCTTGCTTACACAAAGTAGTGAGTATCCAAATATGAAAGTGTAAATCCACAGGAATAATATATCCAATAGGGTAAAATACAAACTTGTCTACTTAAAAATACTTGTCTAACTTGAAAAACTTGTCAAGTTAAAAAAAAACACTTGTCTTGATAATCTCAAAGACGAAGTTCTGTAAAAATCCTCTCGCCTAATGAATCCTAAAAATCTGTAACAGCCTGTCTATCGCCCACGTCTCTCCTTTTTATACTATTTCTTCTTTTTTTCCCGCCAATTTTCACACGGTGCTTTCTTTTTCCACACGGTACAATAATCTACATTTGCACACTCTTTCTCAGCTGTTCGACTTTTTCCACACGTCTCTCACTCTAGTCGGCGTCTGTGGCCTAATGGATATGAACGCAGTTTCATAATCCAGATATACCAGGTTCGAAACCTGCTGCAGGCGGTTTGGTAGCAAATCGCTTTGTGTGGATTTTTAACAATGGTATAAGAGCCGTACCGTTCAGAAAGCAATGGCAAACTACTGAACGTAAAAATTGCCTAGAAAAATCACAAAACAGCCAATAAAAGCTGGGGTTGATTGCCACGTCCTGTAAAGGATAAGCAACTAACTCTCACTCTAACAAGAGAAAAAACCCAAAATAGCAACTCTTACTTTTACAAAACTTTCCATTCAAAAACATGCATTTACTATTTTGTTGTTTTGGGACAGCTTTTCAATGCCTCTCTCAAAGCCGTGAACTTTTCATAATACTGTCTCTCTCTCTCTCTCTCTCTCTCTCTCTCTCTCTCTCTCTCTCTCTCTCTCTCTCTCTCTCTCTCTCTCTCTCTCTCTCTCTCTCTCTCTTTTCCCCATTTACCTTACCACAGCATTTATAGTCGACAGATTTTCTGTTTACGTTGAATGGTGCAGGTTTCACCAAAATGAGGTAAAACGTCTCCAGAATATAGTGTCTGTAGTGTTCAGGTCACGGAAGAGAGCGATTTGCTTTTACCCTTCTCATAGATTGTATCCCTCGCCAAAGACATCTGCAGCTTTGTCCATTATGGAGTTTGTGTAATGAGCTTCGTGGGTTATAATTATTCTGGGATGCTGGTAGTATTTCAGTCAATAAACTCCTAGTTTCTCATTATCTCTGCTGGCAGATCCCACCCCGTTAATAAAAATAAATCAATAAAGAAGGTTGCCAAGACACGGGCTGAGAGATGACGTCGTTCCACAACTGTGATGAGTCTTAGCACGGGGACTTCGTCGTCAGCATCGTGTCAGAGGCGTGGTATTTGGCGGGAAAGGGACAGCAGATTTGAGTGAAGTTGACCGATATTTGAAACATAATTTAATTGTTCAATTGTGAGAATAAAATAAGAATGAAGGCATAAATACGCAGAGTATGAGAAACAAGGAAGAAAGGGGAAGTATAGATGATATATTGAATGCACAGCGACCAACAAAGTTTAGTTAGAAATTAAGGATAAGTTATATAATACATGCAGAAATAAATATATAAGGGAACCTGTGAATGGTAAACACATAACAAACGTAGGTAAATGGTGGTCAGTGGTCACTCGTCAGAGAGAATGTAAGAAAGAAAGAAAGAGTGATATGAAAAAAGAAAAAGTAAGTAGAGAATAAAAGAAAAAAAGAAAGAAAGGTAAAGGATTCCGTTTACACGCCCATTGAGGCATATTGGGAATATGGTGTTAGGCCCATATTTTCTTGACCATCAGCACACTAAGGGTTATGTGGTCAGCATCATGCCGGCCGGCTTAACCTTCCCAGAGTTGCTCTGGTACCCAATTCTTGAGGCTGGGTCTAAAAATATCCCACCTCAACTGGGGATCGAACCATGGACCACCGATCTAGGAAGCCAGTGCACTAACCACTGTGCTACCGCGGCTCCAAAGAAAGAAAAGAATGAAAGAAAGAAAGAAAGAACGAATAGAAAAAAATAATAGAAAGAAATAAAGTAAGAAAGACAAGAAAGAAAAAAATGAAAAGAAAGAAGAAAGAATGTGAGAGAAATAATAGACTCTCCGAAGATTCTATCCAGGTCCACCCGAAAGAAATTACCGCCTCGCCGCGGGAGTGAACATATTACAACAGACGACCACCTAAACATGAAAAGATCATTGTTCCTATAATTTTATGTGCCATTAATTTGCTTGTAATTTAGAGTAATGAGGATAGACAAATGATTGCAGTAAGACTATGATAACGTTGAGATGACTCAACATAGTGTAAGTCTGACTAGAATAAAGGGTAAAGAAACGACTTACGTTACAAGCGCAAGCTCTTCGTTGGGTCACACGCAATATAACAGAAGAGAATAGAAAGTGAGATTAAATATGCACAAATTATACTTTAAGGAAGCGAACCGCAAATATGGGGAACTTGTAGAATGAACCAGACAAACACAATCACATATTTACAACGTGATCAGGAAAGGAAGGCATTGTGATAAGAAAAGGGTGACAATATAGTTAGAAAAGGTGACAATGTGTTCAGAAAAGGGTGACAATATACGAGTAGTTAGAAAAGGTGACAATATAGTTAGAAAAGGGTGGCAATATAGTCAGACAAGGGTGGCAATATAGTCAGACAAGGGTGGCAATATAGTCAGACAAGGGTGGCAATATAGTCAGACAAGGGTGGCAATATAGTCAGACAAGGGTGGCAATAAAGTTAGAAAAGGGTGGCAATATAATCAGAAAAGGGTGGCAATGTGATAAAACAAAGGGCTAATTATTGTGTCTATGCCTTTCTCGCTGGAGGCATCATCACCATCACAAGCATCATCATCATCATGATAAGCATCATCGTAATTATCCATCGGCTCCCTAAGGAGCATAGTCCTTGACTGAATTCGTGCCAAACCTGACAGTCCAGTACCATCTGTTCTTTATCTTTCAACGCCTTCTTTATACCTAGGAGCAGCTACGACTCATTTCGGCTGTCTATATGCTGCTTCACTAACACTTTCTACAGAAGACCTTTCCTTTTGCGGTGGCCGAGTTGAATTTTTTTTTTCTTTAAGCGCTGCTTTGGTTGAGTTGTCCATGTTGTTGTTGACTTTTTAAAAATGGTCTCAAAGTTTCTACAGGATTGGGGTAGCCAGCCTTATTCTCAATCTTGCTTAGTCGCCTCCTACAACACGTGTGGAAGTGTACAGTGTTAGTATTTGTTTACTCCCCTTTCGTACCTCCAGGCATTGAGAGTTTAATGATGGCTACTTCTACTGGTACTTTCTCTCTCTCTCTGTGTCTCTGTCTTTCTCTCTCTCTTGTCCTCTTTTACTTTACCCCGAAAACTGTAAACTAATGCACCCTCCTCAACGCAATACTTTCTCTTGCTAAGAACATTCATCATCATTATCACCATCATCATTATCACCATCATCATTATCACCATCATCATTATCACCATCATCATTATCACCATTATCATCGCCATTATCACGTTCATCATCAACGTTTACCTTTTAGCTCCTTGTGGCGCCACCACTGCCTATGGTCCCCCCTTGCCAGAAAGTCTAGACCAAACATTGACTTGATCTTACAGCAGTGGTTTCTGTAGCAATCTATTTACTATAATTCTCTTGCTAGCCGCATGCACAACCTTATATCAATGGCCTTGTACAATGTTCCTGAGGGGGTCCTATTCTTTCTTATTGTCATCACAGACCCCCAGGGGCAACTACACGGGGCGTTCTTCCTCTTAGTCGTCATCATTTACATCAACTTTCATCCTCCATTATCATCAACAAAAACATCTCAACTTCACGCTCACATGCCCCGCTACCGTCTACCAACCAAACCTCCCGTCAGACACGGAGTGGTACCAGCGCCGAAACCATCTTGAGTCATCACTCAGAAGTCGGCGCGGAGACTCACATCTGCGAGGAAGTCCTGCGGGACTAAGAGAATAATATTGACATTTTCTTAGAGAGTTCATTGTCGGTGCGTGCGTTGAAGAAGATTTTCGCGGAATGATTGGGAACTCGTTTATGATATTGGCTGATTAGGTCATTCTGTTGGGTTGTTAGAATCTTGTACGTGTTCCAGATGACGACAGTATGGTAAGTGCGTGTGCATAATAAGTAGACAGTGTAACTAAAGTGTAAAGCAAGTATTCTTCTTCAAGTATCATGCCTGGTAGCGTAGGAGATCATGTCTCTCCACAACTTCCTGTCTCCATAATTATTTATCAATTATGTTGCTGACTTCTTTCCATGCCGTAATGTCAAGTATCTTCTCTCTTTGTTTTCCTCTGTCTCTTTATCCATCAAGTTTTCCTGTTCGATATATTCCACCTTTAGTCTTCTCATAACACGCCAACAAAAATGGATTGCTTCTTTCTAGCGTTGCTAATCTGTTTCCATTGCACACTTATCTCTTTCATGACATTATCAATACTCTATGTCGCTGTCCACTGTATTGTTAACATTCTTCTGTAAAACCACACCTCTGTGGCCTCCAGCACTTTTCTACAAGTTTACTAATTGTCCCTGACTCACTTCCGTATGTCAGGATTGGTTCTATGTAGCACTGAAATATTCTGTTTCATAATTCCATTGACACAGAACTATTGCACAAATACATTTCATATTATAGAATGCGGCTTTTGCCAGGGCAATTCTACTCCTCATGTCTGAGATGCACCTGCAAAGCACATGTAGATAAAAAAAACAAACAATATCAAGGCTTAATATGGGAGATTATCTACTTCTTCGTTCACTTTAATGTACCTACATTGTCATACAGTTGGTGTGCTGTCTCAGGCTTCTCTCATCGCCATATAGTATATTCCTCAGTTTATTTAATGCAGGCTGGGCTGCAAACAGCTCTTCTCGTGGAGCTGACAGTCTTGGAGAACATATTCTACTAGAACATATTCTTTATCGGTATCTACGGAGATACAAACGTACATAACTTCACTGACAATGAAGGGGTCCAGTTGTGGCTCCATGCTTCATAAGAAGAAAAAAAGGAATAATGGTGATGATAAAAACTTATTTGTGCCCAAGAGTAAAAATAGGTCTTGATTGGTAGTGTGGCTGTGTTGCATGTCTTTAGAAGAGGTCTGCGTGAAATAATATTCTGTTGGGTGGTTTCTGTTCCAATTTGTTGTTACAAGATGGGGTTGACAGCCTCCTGCACAACCTCATAATAGCTGCCTTTTACGACATGCCTAAGGGAGCAGGTCAAATTATTTCGATGTCGGGAGACCCCGTGGAACCAAAATGTAATTAACTATTACAAAAAAATATATATAAGGAATTTTTCAACGGAATCACAAAAAATGTAAGGAATATTTCCATGGAATCACAAAAAATGTAAGGAATATTTCCACGGAATCACACAAAATACAAGGAATTTTTCTATGAAATCACGAAAGTGTAAGGAATATTTCTGTGGAATCCCGAAAAATATGTAAGAGCTCCCGTAGAACACGCAAGGAGGATCTCAGCACAGTTCGCGAACTCCACAGCACCGGCGAAGATCTCAGTGTGTGTATACACATTCTATAAATATTTTTGTGGTGTATTTAAAAATTAGGAAACAATTAGGATTTTGTCTACAATCAAACCAGGTCATTGACATTTGAACTCTCCAGATGTTTGGCCAATGAGAATTGAAAATTCGCTAAACAACACATTCATTAAAATAATTTACTACGGAAACTTATTACGTAGCTGTTCAGCAGGTATTTAGCTGTTTCTTCTCACAATTGTCTCTCTGTGCCCCGTTTTAAGCTCTCATGGATGATCCAGTGTTATATGTTTGTGGCACTGATAGATACAATATTCATTTGGAGTTCGTGCATATTGCAAATCTCCCTTCTTTGGCAGTTTGACTAGATTATCTTCTGGTTTTGCTTCTGTTGAATTCTACTTTCTTATTGTTTTCCCTTCATTTCTGTATCTAACTGATGGTTTCTGTTGTTATCATAAGTTCTCCTTTTCGAAGTAATTCTTCATATTTCTAATTTCACATATTTTTTGTCAATCTGTTGCCAATGATTTCTTTTGTGTTTGCTTCTTATTCTAGTTGTTGACGTACTGTGACAGTAACTTATTTACTTTCTCCTCCCCTCCCGACTCATGATATCTTCTTCTTTGATCCTTAACCGCCGACCGTCAAAGCAGTCAGTGGCCATCACGCCTTGTGGCGTCTTGTAGAGCAACAACAAATTGATTCCACTTTGCTCGGTCGGCTGCCATCCTTCGTACAGTGCCCCAACTCTGGTTCATTGTTTGCATCTCAGCCTCCACAGTCCTCCGCCAAGTTGTTTTTGGTCGGCCTCTCTTTCGTTTTCTTTCAGGGGTCCGTAGCATAGCTGTTCTTGTGATGGCATCGGGGTCTCTTCTGAGGACATGGCCAACCCAGCTCCAGCGTCTGCCAGCTATGATGGTGTGCATGTCCTTTTGCTTGCTCCGAGTAAGCAGATCTTGGTTGGTGATGGTATTCGGCCAAAAGATTCGGTGAATTTTTCTTAGGCATGTTGTGTCAAAAGAGGACAATTTCGACATTTCCTTTTCTGTAACACTCCAGCATTCCGCACCATAGAGAAGCACAGAAAGCACGCAGCTCTGATATAATCTTAATTTTGTGCTTGTGTTGTACTGAGAGGACTTCCAGATGTTGTTTAGACTAAAAAAAAGGCTGTTCTTGCTTTGTTCATTCTGTTGTTGATGTCTTTGCTTGCTCCGCCGTCTGGTGTTACTATGCATCCTAGATATGTGAAGGTGTCTGTCTGTTCCAGTTGCTGATTCCTTGCTGATATGGGCTCAGGGTTGCTCACGTTGAGCGTCATGACCTCTGACTTCTTTAGACTGATGTTCAAGCCCACCTGCTGGCTATACTTATTAAGTCTATCCGTTTTTTCCTGGATGTGTTGATGTGAATGTGCTAGTAGTGCAATGTCATCTGCATATTCCAGATCTTCCAATGTAGAAAAAGTAGTCCATCTTAGTCTTCTTGGACTGCCCTCTGTTGTTTGGTGCATCACCCAGTCTATGACTGTTAAAAATAGAGTGGTTGATAAGGGGCATCCCTGTCGTACTCCTGTCTTCACCTCAAAGGTTATGTTGCTCTGCCCAACGCTACACATAAAGTTGGCATAGAGGCTTTTTATGATTGACACTATGCAGCTTGGAATTCCATAAGCCCTCAGTATTTTCCATAAACTGTCCCTATGTATACTGTCAAAAGCCTTTTCGAAATCAACTAAATTAATGTACAGCTGTCTTTGCCATTCTGAGCACTGCTCTATAATGTTCCTGAGGGTAAATATATGATCTACACATCTTCTGTTCTTTCTAAATCCCGCTTGTTCTTTCCTCAGTTTGTGGTCTACTGCTTTTGAAATTCTCTGTGTAATTATCCTGCCCAGCATGTGCTGGAAACTGAGAGAAGGGTGATTCCTCTCCAGTTATTGCAGTCTGCAAGATCTCCCTTCTTGGGCAATTTGACAATTATTCCTTTGTTCCACTCCGTTGGTGTTGCCCCTGTTTTCCAGACTTGTGCAAATAGTGGTTCTAATAGTTCTGCTGCTAGCTCAGGGTCTGTCTTGAATAGCTCTGCATTTAAGTTATCATGGCCAGGAGCTTTTCCATTCTTTAACCCTTTGATTGCTGTGATGATTTCTTCTTTTTGTGGAATGTCTGTATTAACATCTAGATCATTTTCAGCCTCAGGAACATTTAATTGTGTCTCTGGTGGTTCCTTGTTGAGAGTTTCTCTGAAATGCTCTGCCCATCTTGTTTCCTGTCCCTCTTCTGTCGTGATGAGATTTCCTTGCTTATCTCTTACTAGTGTAATATTGTTTGCACCTCGTTTTCCGCTGATGAATTTAGTTATTTTGTATACTGTGCTTTGTTCATTTCTCAGTGCTGCTTCTTCTGCCTGTCTTGCAAGATCGTCTAGGAAATTCCTTTTGTTGGCTCGGGTTTGGCGTTTAACTTCCTTGTTCAGCTGACTGTATTGTTCGCTATATAGTTGCTTTAACCTGGGGGACTTCGCTTCTTTTTTCTTTCTTTTCATTTCCTTTCTCATCTTTATGGTGTTTAATATTTCTGGTGTTATCCAGTCTTGCTTCTTCCTTTCCTGGAATCCCAAGCATGATTTGCTGCTTTCCTTATATATTGTTGAAATGGTGTTGAATTTCTGGTCTATATCATCAGTCGATGTCTTTTCCTGACTTATGGTAAATTGATATCGTTTCTTTATATCAGCTGCAAAAGCTTTTCTGGTAAGGGGGTCCTTCAATTTGCTGATGTCAAACCTTTTCTGTGTAGTTACAGTTGGTTCTATCGTTCTTAGTTTCACTTTCAGTTTTGCTACTACTAAATGGTGATCACTTCTCACGTCTGCACTTCTTCTTACCCTCACATCCTGTAATGCATGTCTCCATCTACCATTAATCATGATGTGATCTATCTGGTTTCTGTCCCGACCATTTGGTGATTCCCATGTCAATTTGTGAATTTCCTTGTGTGGGAAGAGTGTTCCTCCAATGACCAGGTTGTTAATGCTACAGAAACTTATTAATTTATCACCATTTTCGTTTGCTGTTCCGCTGCCGCATTTCCCCATTACTCTTTTATTATATGTATTGTGTGTTCCAACTTTCGCATTGAGGTCTCCCATTACTATGATAAGGTCATATCTAGGTGTGTCTTCCATTTCTTTCTGTAGTTGTTGATAGAATTTATCCTTGACCTCTTCATCGCTGTCATTTGTTGGTGCGTAGCATTGTATTATTGTAGTGTTGGTGAATCTCCCTCTCAATCTTATTCTTATCAGTCTGTTGTTGATGGGTTTCCATTCCAGTAATGTCCTTTCTGTTCCTTTCTGTAGACTAAAGGCTACACCTTCTTTGTGCTGTCCATCCTCTCTTCCAGAGTAAAGTACTGTTTCTCCTGTTGCTGTCTTAACTTTTCCTGCCCCTGTCCATCTGCTCTCGCTTATCCCTAGAATGTTTAATCTATAGTTTCTCATTTCTGCTGTGACCTGTTTTAGTTTACCCGTCTTGTTCATTGTCCTGACATTCCAAAATCCTATTCTTGTTTCACGTTTTGCTGTCAGGACGTCCGTTTTCGTGTCAGTGGCTTCCTTGACTCATGATATATCCCACATTAAACTACTGTCTGTAGCGTCCGACTGGCAGAGTGGTTAGACCGCTAGCATCTCGCGTGAAAGGTACCGGGTTCGAAACACGGTGAATATAACTCTTCAGTCTACTCAGCTGTAAATGGGTACCAGACTCTGTTTTTGAGATAGAGAAAGCAAAGGCAACTGATTACCTCACCTCTCAAAGCTGGACTCAGAATAGTTGAGTCTCTAACATTTCACTCCTTACTGCAGTAACTGCCGTGGGACTATCTGTACTGTTTAACCTGTAGACATGTGTTGCTGCATACTTCCGTCGTTCTGGCTTCTGCCTGGCTAACAGAAGATGGTCATGTGATGCAACATAGGCTCCTGTATACACTTTTACGTTTCTACGACATGTCATGAAGATTCCAAGCTTGGCATACGTGTGCTGAAGGCCTATGCTCCGTGGGTAGCTGAAGGGTGGTGATGATGATATTGGTTTATTAAATCTGTTATGTGCATCCATACATTGATTGGTAGCACAGATGTTTACGAATATTTCACAAATGTTGGTTCAGTTTCTCGAATCTATGTTTTTACATGATTACTTCAAAGCCTTTGTTGTCTGTTCTTCTCTTTGCATTTTGATCACCCATAATGATTGAGATATCTTTTTTTTCTCTGTTTTTATTCATGGTCATTTGCAGTCTGTTGTCAACTGTTTACCTCACACGCACACAATTAGTCATTAATTGGTGTGTGGGATAAAACCATGTAATTTCGTCATGGTGATGACACGTGTGTTTATAAACAGTAGGACAGCTGTGTGACAATATTGTGACAACTGTTATATAATGTTGATTAAACATCCCACAAAACTGTTTGCTGGGTTTCAGACAATGACACGGACATAATTTCTCATGTTATGATGTACATCTTCATAGAGGAACAGAACGGTACAAATAGACAGCGAAGAATAAATCTGAAAAAAGTGTGAGTATGTAAATGAGTGAATGCTCCTCCTTTTTCGTTGCTTAATGAACATATGACCATGTATTCATTTAGTCCACATGTAAGCCTACGCTAAAGCGTTATGTGCTCATGCAGTATTGGTATAAGTAGCAATGTGCTTAACAGAATAAGGCTACTGGTTTAATTACAGAAACGCCTTAATCACAATTTCCGAGGTGCTTGGTGAAACCAGTGGTGTTAATCTTTCTTTATCTCGTCAGAAACCCCAGAAATCAAACAAGCTAAAGATAGGAACTACCAATGAATGTGAGTGTGGCCCCAATACAATGACTGCTGAACATCTGCTTCAAAAATGCCCGACATATGAGGAACAGAGAAATCACATATGGTCGTCACCAGTACTATTCCTAAACTCTAAGAGATAAAAATAGCCTCATGCTGAACACTGCTTTCTTTGAACATATTCAAGTTGACATCTGAGAGTGTATGAAGAAAATAAAAAACACAGTATGCCATTGAAACAAAGAAACAAAAACACAGTATGCCATTGAAACAAAGAAACAAAAACACAGTATGCCATTGAAACAAAGAAACAAAAACACAGTATGCCATTGAAACAAAGAAACAAAAACACAGTATGCCATTGAAACAAAGAAACAAAAACACAGTATGCCATTGAAACAAAGAAACAAAAACACAGTATGCCATTGAAACAAAGAAACAAAAGTAACAATATGAAAGCGAGCAACCATGCTAGATCTCCTTCCAAATCTCTGTTGAGAGACAACATTTAATAAACGGGTTTTCTTGCGGCGTAAACCAGATAAGGAAGACACAACTATGGCTTTTACTTTATGAGCAGCCACTCAAACATTTAGCTACAGATCCCGAGTTGGCAGAGTGGGTAGGACGCTGGCTTCTCGGGACAAAGAGGCTGGGTTCAAAACCAGGCAGCGTCACGCTCCAATCTACACAGCTGTAAAAATCAGTACCTGATTCTGTCTTTGAGGTAGGGAAGGCGTAGGTAGGGAAGAAGGGAACAGGTCATTCCCGTGGATCTCTGAGAACAGGAAGAAGGAACAGGACGACTTGACCCACACAATGGTATTAGGGCTGGCAGCTTTATAGTGTAAAACAATGAGCTAGAGAAACTACTATTGTAAGAGCATATGAATGTTTTAGTTCAGGCTTCGTGCAAGGAGGCTAGCTGCTGTGATGCCTCCATGCTCCATATGGAACAATAATGTATCTGTGTGTCGTTTGCACAACCTAGAGCAGAGTTTCGCAAAATGTAACAATTCAGGGGTTTATGATTACTTATGTTACACGGTGTCTTCATTTGTTACCCATCATCAACCATTGTTCTTTTTCCTCCATGGTTTGGTTGTAAGGACTATCTTCATTGCACACGGACACCGCCATCAGTGCTCCGACCTTCTCCCTTAGATCACACAAGGAGGATCTCAGCGCAGTGCACGAACTCCGTAGCACCGGCGAGATCCCAATGTGTGTATATACTGTATAGGAATCACACATTCTATAAATATTTTTGTGGTGGGTAGGTTTCCTAATTTTTAAATTGTATACGCCAGTTGTTGTACATGATGACATTGCCAACCCTATGCACAACCTCTTATTAGTAGCCATGTACGACATGCATTAAGGAAGAAGTAGTTGATAAGTGCTGATTTTCGGTCACCACGTTAATAAGTGCTATTTTGTGATATTAACGCCGTCTGCTAAAGGTTATCAGACGTGCAATTGTAAAAGGTTAAGGCATTTAATATATTGCGATAGATGTTTCAATTACTGAACGCTCCATACACGATCGATCATGACGTGTATAGCGTTGTTTAGGACACAGTCGGTAACTAAGAAACGCTACCCTTTGTTACTTGACCGCCAAGCTGAATAGCTGCGTTTTTTCTAACCTTCCAATTCAATGGCATGATATAGCCATTTCTATATGCATTTTTTGATGGACCAGGGTCAGTCCTAGAACTCTATATGAGAGGGAAATTTATGGAGGTTAGTATTTAACTAGAATTCTCAGAAGGAGAAGAATAATCGTCAAATTCGTATGAATATATTCAGACTCGCAGTCTCACTGTCGGCAGGTAGCCATGTCTAGCTGCGCGTGCATATAGCTGTGATGTTCTGACGACAATACTGCATTGTATCCTTAAACGGACATTGACACATAAACCAGCAGTCTACGTTATTGATTAATTTATGCATGACTTATATGGACTTATGCTCTACTCCTATTGAAATGATCATCCTGTGTGTACAACTGTGAATTAAATGTACGGACTCAATGAAATGACTTATCAAATCAATCGTATTCCAAGGTTCAATTATTGTTCGGAATCTTCCACCCCCGCATTCGCTTAATCTTCCATCGAAGGCACGATGCACTATCTCTGAATGAAAAAACTAACATATCAATGAAAAAACAATGGCCAGAAATTTATAATTGTTTTATTCATATCACATGGAACATTGTTCAGAGCAAACCACCCTGGCAACAGTGGTGCCCGGTGTATGGGGACGAAAAACAACCAAAAACCAAAAATTTTTTCATGACTTTCGAATGAAATATTTACGATCAAGTTTCGATCACATGACCATTACGAAGCTGACGTGACGCACGTGATCATGAATAGCAACATGACGTCACTGTTGCATTGTCGCAGTGAAGAAGACATCTTTTCAACGCCTCTCTAGTTCGTTTCAAATTGATCAAGATGCACAAGATGGACTACCGTTGCCTGCCCATCAGGAGCAGACAGTCAAAGGCACAGGCCTAGCTGTTGACGACCTCTAGCACTGATCTAAGCAACGGAAAAGATAAGTCTAGGTGTTTAACTGTTGTTATTGCAAACAGTGCTACTAAGTCCATGCCCTCTGCCTACATCGGCATGTTTTTACCTATGTTTAATGTACTTTTTGTTGTCTTAATGTGTTGTTAATTCGTGGGAGGTAGGGAGGATGAACCGAAATAAGATTCTGTGGCTCTCACGATGCCTGAATTGATTTCGGTCGTTTCTTAAGGCAGTTAAACGATTGCACTTTTGGAAGCCCCATTGAGGTTTGCCATTGGACTGTCTGTCCAAATCTGCTGTCGTTTGACGATTTGTGTTAGCTGTACCGTTCCGTAGATAACTGGCGTATTTTATTCGTACTCAGTTAACAATTTTATTCAGTTCTGTACCATGTTCGTTAACTATTTCGTCCAGTCTACTCTGACTATCAATTTATTTTATGATTGTTAAATTTTCGTCCGTTATGAGTCCTGTGATGTCATCATTTTTTGCAGTCATTTTTTTTGTGTACTTTGAATATTAAGTTGACCTCGGGTCAGACCTTGACCCTTCATTTGGCTTGTGACATTTCCGCTTGTTTTATTTAGTTCATAAATTCATTTTTAATTGTGCAAATGTCTTGTTTGCGTCTTGACATTGTTTGTACCCTTTGGTTGCATCATTGTTTTGTTTGTCCTCATGATATATATTAATACTACATTAATAATATGATATTATATGCAATAATACCCTTGTAATTTAATTTAATTAATTTTTTCTGATATTTAAGTTTAAGATGGGACATTGCATAATTATGCAGTGATAGTCCAAGAAAGTAGCACTACAATTTATAATAGATGCCTAGGGCATAATAATATAATATATATATTGACAAAATAAAATAATCTTATAGTTTACCTTTGAGGTAATAGACCCATTGTATATTATTTAATATACTTTTCTGGTACTAAGAGAGTGACTTAGTACATTGAACAATATAATTACTAGGAATCATACCCAACATTATTGGATATTAAGATTAATTGTGTGAAGTAATTACATAATAGTTAACAGATATCATAACTATTTATGATATAGTATTATTTAGATACAATATTGTTACAAAATATTGTCTATTAGTTGAACTTAGACATTAGAGTTCAGTACTATTGTGATTATTTATATTGAATATTTCTAAGTTGAGTAAGTATAATAATTACTCTGAAGCTACTATTGACTATTTTAATCAGTAATTATCAATAATTACTTACAGATAAAAGTCAAAATGCTTACTATAGACCATTTCGTTAAAATTGGTCGGGAATATGGTTATAAATCTCAAGAACTTCGTCAGTTTGCTGAGGCAGAACTGGAAAAACATGAAAGAAAAGAAGCAGAGAAAAAAGCTGCATTAAAGAAAGAGGAAGAGGAACAAAAGGCTGCATTAAAGAAAGAGGAAGAGGAACGTGAGATGAAGCAAATTGCCAAGGAAAATAGATTAAGAGAAATTGCTCAACAGGAAGAAGAGAATAAATTGAAACGAGAGGAAATTATTTTACAACAAGAAATGGAATTGGCGCGTATTAAATTGGAGACAGCAAAATTACAAGCACAAAGTGCTGATGCAAACCAGAATAATAACGCACAAAATGGATCATCATCCAGCCAAACTAAACATTTCTACAACTTTAAATTACCCACTCTCAACTTGAACGTGGACGACCTTTCATCGTTCCTGTCACGTTTTGAACAGACTTGCAAAACAAACCATTTGCCTGAAGAGTCATGGGTACTCAAGTTAAATGAATTCTTGGTTGGAGAACCATTGACGGCTTCTCAAAATGCTGACCCATCAATAGCAAATAACTACGGTGCTATTAAGTCCTTGCTTTTACGAAGGTTTCACCTGGACGAGGAACACTGTAGGTTGAAATTTAAGGGAATTTTACCTGAATCTCCAAAAGATTTTGCAGGATTCATTGCGAATATACGCAATACATTTAATAGATGGGTTGAACTGGCAGAAGTCAACAAATCATACGACAAATTAGTTGATTTACTACTACGGGATAAGGTATTATCTTCGGTTAGCCAGCCATTTTTTGCATATTTGCAGGAGCGTAAACCAGGTACTATGGACGATTTAGAAAAAATTTCTTTAAACTACTGTTCGGCACATCCGAATGCAACCATTTCTAACTCCTCATTAAGAGAACCTCTACCTGTGGCGTCTAATATGGCCTACAATCATAATAACAAACAAAGACATCACAGTGTAGACAGAAGCAGGTTCCAAAGAAATCACAATGTTCACTTTCAGAAGGGATATAATAATGATTTCAACAATAAAAATGAGTTCAACAGAGGTAGATCACGAGATAGAAATTATTCACCTCAAACAAACTACCACAATGGTCAACATAACACTCATTATAATCGATCACATACTCCCAATAATAATAGTAACTGGAATGGTAATAATCATGGCTCGAGACATCGAGATAATAGTTACTATAGAGGACGACGAGATAATTCTAACAATTATACTCGGAATCGATCTCATTCTCGGGGATCATCTCATTACAACCATAATACAGGGGCAGCAGTTACAAATAATACTACCCCTATAGCTCAGGTCCCACTTGACAATAATACAACACAGTCTTCTGCTGCATGTTTTGCTATTAATTATAATGTGGCAAATAGTTGCCAACAATGCAATCTTATTTTTCAGAAGGCGAAAGAAACAGTGCTTAACTGCGGACATATTACACCAGAGGTAGGTCTTGCAGTCAACGATGGAACAGGCCTACTAATTTTTAACAGGGGATTAGTTAATGGATCCGTCGTCTCAGTGCTGAGGGATTCAGGATCCACAACGATTGGTGTACGACAGTCGCTGGTACATCCTAGCTGTGCAACGGGGGAATATGTCCGTTGCATGACTTTTGGGGGAACTATTGAGTTTTACCCCACAGCTATTATTCATGTTAACACACCTTTTTTCACAGGGAACGTAAAAGTATGTATGCTAAAAAAGCCTATAGCTGATCTGATGGTTGGTCGTATACACGGCAGTAAAGATTGTACTACAGATGAGATTATAGAATGGGAGAAACATAACCTATGCACTGGAAACGCCGTGACGACTAGAGCGCAGACTCAACTCATGGAGAAAGTTGATGATAATAAAATGGATGCAGACAACCAAGAGGAATTTGTAGTCAATTCACCTATTGACAGGGAAACATTTGCAACCAAACAAAAAGAGGATAAATCTTTAAAAAAAATTTTTTAAGTTGGTTGATAAAGTTGACAATCTATCCTCAGGTAATAATAACAAACATTGTTTTGTTATTAAAAATGACATATTGATTAGATGTTTTAATGACAAATCACAAATGAAACAACAAGTTATGGTCCCATATACTTTTAGACGGTACATTCTTCAACATGCACATGACTCACATTGCGCTGGACATATGGGATATACTCGAACACGATCTCGAGTACTGTCTTCATTCTTTTGGCCAGGAGTGTCAAGAGATATCTCGCAGTATGTACGTTCCTGTACTACATGCCAAGAAGTGAAAGCACGTGGAGCTTTTCACACGGCGCCTATTCAGGCTTGCGATATCTCAGTAAGACCGTTTGACAAGATGGCAATAGATATTATTGGTCCATTGCTACCATCGGCCAGAGGACATAGATTCGTCCTTACGTGCATTGATTTGTGCACACGATGGCCAGAAGCCATCCCATTAAAGACCACCACTACCACAGATGTAGCTGATGCACTACATCTCATCTTTTCTAGAATAGGGTTTCCTAGAAAACTTTTATCAGACCATGGGTCACAGTTTATATCTGACACCATGAAGGAAGTCATGAAAACTTGGAACATTGATAGGAATTTAAGTAGTATTTATCATCCTATGAGTAATGGTGCGGTTGAAAGACTTAACCGTACACTTAAACAACTACTACATAAGGTTACTGCTAAGCACCCTCATGACTGGGACAGAGCACTCCCAGCTGTTCTATTTGCTTATCGGGAGGTACCGCATGAACAAACTGGCTTCTCTCCCTTTGAATTAGTTTTTGGTGCTCCCCCAAGAGGTCCTATGGGACTAATAAAAGACTTATTAATTGACGCGGAGATGACTCAGGACACTCAGTCATCTTACGAGTACGTGATTAATCTTCGGAAGAACATTATTGAGTCTTGCCAGTTGGCAACAGCTTCTTTCTGAGGCTGCAAAAGCTAAGGCTCGATCTCTACAAAATAGGTCTCGACGATTACACCAATTATTCCCAGGCGACGAGGCTTATGTGTTACTTCCTCACAATAACAATAAATTATTGATATCTTGGAATGGTCCTTACAAAGTCATTGATAAAATTTCCGACGTTGATTACGTCTTAGATATCAAGGGACACAAAAAGATATTTCATATTAACATGCTCAAGCAATTTCATACACGTCCTGAACACTTACAGTCAATTTTTCATGAACTAGATGACAACACAGTATCTACTTGTTATTATTCTAACTTATCTGTCATCCAGGAAGAAGAATCTTCTTTTCCTGAGGTACAGTTACCGTTACCGGTACCAGTAGTTCAACCTACTGAATCTTGGCGGGATGTAACCATCTCTTCAACGGTTACACCGCAACAGCGTCTACAGATTGCTAATCTATTACAATCTTATCCAGATGTATTGACCGACGTCCCGGGTCGCACATCGGCTATCAGTCATGACATTATTACTCTCAATGATGATACACCTATTCGTGTACATCCCTATTCTGTTCCTTTACATTTCCTTGCTAAAACTACTAAGGAACTTGAACAGATGTTGTCTCTGGGAATCATTGAGACTAGTAATTCGCCATTCTCTTCTCCATTAGTGATTGTCCGGAAGAAGGACAATAACATCAGACTATAGTTGACAGCGAACCACATCCACTTATCGACGACTTACTGCCACGGCTATCCAACGCAACTATATTTAGTAAGATAGACTTAACTAAAGGTTATTGGCAGATACCACTGACCGAAAAGGCTAAGTACTACACCGCATTTTCCACTCCACAAGGTCTATACCAGTGGAATGTGATGCCTTTTGGGCTTGTTAATGCGCCAGCTACCTTCATTCGCCTGATGCGACAAATTTTATCAGGTAGACCAGACGTTATTACATATATTGACGACATATGCTTGTTTAGTTCGTCGTTTGAGGAACATGTTTCGGGACTTAGATATGTTTTCGACACTCTAAGGAATTATCATCTAACTGCTAAACCTACAAAGGTGCAAATTGCGTGTAATGAGATAACCTTTTTGGGACATATCATTGGATCGGGATATATCCGAACGTTACCTAGTACAGTCTCCAAAATTCTAAACATAGCAGTTCCTCAGACGAAGAAACAGGTCAGGAGTTTGTTAGGACTTGTTCAATATTACAGTAGATTCATACCAAACTTGTCATCCATCACGGCTGTATTGTCTTCATTGTTAAAGAAAGACATGCCGGTGAAGGTGACATGGACTGGTACATGCAATGAAACTTTCAACAAAATTATAAATTTGTTCTCGCATGAACCAATTTTAAGACTTCCCGATGCTTCCAAAAGATTTTTCTTACGAACAGATGCTAGTAACTACGGCATTGGTGCATGCCTGCTCCAGAACCATGATGGCATTCTACATCCTACCTTATACATTTCAAGAAAGCTAAAGCCTGCAGAAACAAAGTATTCAACAGTCGACAAGGAACTTTTATCTGTGATATGGGCAATAACTAAACTCGAAAAGTTCCTGCTTGGTGCTCCCTTCACCATACAGACGGACCAACGTGCTGTAGCATCCTTGCGTCGATCTAATCATAAAAGCCAGAAACTCGCCAGATATTCAATCATCCTACAGCCATTTGAATTCTCCATTGAACATATTCCTGGCACTGAAAACATTGTGGCTGATGCGTTGTCACGTAATCCTATTGACGACGAATAATCAACATTAACATTCCTAAAACATATCAACTATAAAGGAACTAACCTTGCCTTCAATTTAAACTTTATAAACACTATATGCATCACAGAATGGAACTAAAGACAATCAAGGTATACAGATTGACATTCAAACTTCGTCTAACGTCCATACACGATATATGAATATTCGTTGAACAATCATGGAACAATATCTGACGACAAGTCGAACTTATTGTCCTATGTGCACTTAATTCTTGGATGCTGTGATAAATGACATTTCTTTCCAACGTAAACGTTTGAACATTTTTGCCTAAAAGAATTCATCAGGATCAAGACTACGGATGGATCATCATATCCTATACTAATTAATTAGTTAACTTAACTTCTTAATTGAATTATTATCAATAAAATGAAATGTGAGAAAAAAATGAAATGAAAGAACAAAAAAAGAGAACAAAATATAAAAAGAAGAAATTATGAAAAGAGAAAATAAATCTCACACAAGTATTAGATTAATATTTTTTTTTAATGTACCTATACATTATTTAGTTAGTTAAATTAGATAGTTATTATTCACTAACACTTAACACACACAATTAAGTTAAACTTATATTCGAATTTCTTTCTATTTCTTCTCACTTATTTTGTTTTTTTTCTTCTCTCATAACATCGCGTTACATTAGAATCTTAATAATTTATCTCTTAGTTTAATTCATTAATTTAATTTTAATTAGTCAAATTAATTCCTATATGACATACTAATACGACAGACCTTACTTTCATTTAATTCTATCATTCACTATTAACATTGGACATTTTATTTAGTTGATATAATAATATGTATAATTGATATATCATGTGATTAATGTTAGATGACTATGACAAATAGTTGGTTGACATGACCGCGACACGGTTCTACTCAGAACATCGTCGGCCATATGTCACAATTGTGTTAAATTTTTTTTGAAAAATTGTTAAGTCGGATAGATCTTGAAAAAAAATCTATCGATTTTTTTTCCCCGGGTGTACAGGGAATTGTTACGGTATATGATATTAACGCCGTCTGCTAAAGGTTATCAGACGTGCAATTGTAAAAGGTTAAGGCATTTAATATATTGCGATAGATGTTTCAATTACTGAACGCTCCATACACGATCGATCATGACGTGTATAGCGTTGTTTAGGACACAGTCGGTAACTAAGAAACGCTACCCTTTGTTACTTGACCGCCAAGCTGAATAGCTGCGTTTTTCTAACCTTCCAATTCAATGGCATGATATAGCCATTTCTATATGCATTTTTTGATGGACCAGGGTCAGTCCTAGAACTCTATATGAGAGGGAAATTTATGGAGGTTAGTATTTAACTAGAATTCTCAGAAGGAGAAGAATAATCGTCAAATTCGTATGAATATATTCAGACTCGCAGTCTCACTGTCGGCAGGTAGCCATGTCTAGCTGCGCGTGCATATAGCTGTGATGTTCTGACGACAATACTGCATTGTATCCTTAAACGGACATTGACACATAAACCAGCAGTCTACGTTATTGATTAATTTATGCATGACTTATATGGACTTATGCTCTACTCCTATTGAAATGATCATCCTGTGTGTACAACTGTGAATTAAATGTACGGACTCAATGAAATGACTTATCAAATCAATCGTATTCCAAGGTTCAATTATTGTTCGGAATCTTCCACCCCCGCATTCGCTTAATCTTCCATCGAAGGCACGATGCACTATCTCTGAATGAAAAAAAAACTAACATATCAATGAAAAAACAATGGCCAGAAATTTATAATTGTTTTATTCATATTCTACCATCTTAAGTTAGCATTCATGTTGAAGAACATTACAATGGAACATCCGTAGACAAGCACTTAGATTTCCACTGTTTATCAATATAATCATCAGGCCTTACTGACCCAGCGTGTCGGTTAATAAATACTGTTCAAGCATGACTCCTAGACAGAACCTCTTTTCTAGCGAAGATTCCTTTAGGTAAAGTTCAGAAAATCTATCAGAAGACAATGTTAACCCACCAGTATTGGGTTTTCTTTATAACTGTGATCTCTTAATCATCACCTGATAATAAAGGGCATCCCCGTTCTCTGATCGATGATCGACAAAAGTTAGGATCCAAAATGGCTTCTGGTTCCCTTTGAGCATCGCTCACTATACAGATGTATAGTAAATCTTCAATATAAGCTTTGTTCATAAACACAAATGTTTCTACAAGAATCAGCATATTCTCTCATCATAACTGGTGCATACAATCATATTCAGTGCTGCTAGGTAACATGTCATCCCGACATATGGATATGGATAATTACAATGTATACGTTTGCCCAGCTAAGCCTAGGACGAAAAAGTTCAGCAAAAAGTTCTTTTACCTGGGCATGGGAAGTACACTAGCAGAACACATACGCCCCTCTCCTGGCGTTATAGAATAAACACTGGGGACTAATAGACCTAATAATCATATCAGAAATTATCCTCGTCCCCATAACAAATCACAGAGATCAACAGACTGAGGACTCGTCTTCGACATGGCCTTTGCCAGGCATTCCATCATCACGGAAGACCCTCTTTCCTCTCGGCATGCGCAGAAACTCCCTGACCCCAAAGTTCAGTACAAGGAAAAATAGTTCCACTTAGACATACCAAGATATCACGATATAAGACCGAATCGTCTGAAATAGACACAGAGTAAACATAGACTCGGACCATAAACATTCCTGCATAAACCTAAGCAAGAACAATCTGTTTTCTGGCCCAACAAGGCACAGACTAACGAAATCTGGATTCATACGCCAAATTCGATCTCCAGGGGAGATAACCCATATAACAAAAGTATCAATCAATCATGGGTGATATATCTTTGGCCAGGAAAGCATCCTGATTCTAAAAACAAATACCTTCCCTCAGACAGATAAATATTATAATAACTATATACATTGTCACCAGTAATCTGTTGGTAACAGTAGTCTTATTTTGTCTTTGTATCATGGCAACTAAAATGGGGTCAATATTTTTACTAGTAACGGCCTTTTTCTTTAGATGCTTATTCTGTCATGCTGCTGCTATTCGACGTGCGAACACGTAGCGGCCAATGGCGAGGGGTTGTTTCCTAAGATATTGCGAAACTAGACTAGACAGTGGTTCCCGCAGATTTTATTTTTGTAAATCAATTGTTTGGATTGCTTTTACCTTTTATTTGTGAGTCTAACGTCTATTTCTATTTTTGATCTCCCGCAGGTGCAAACGTTTGAGAACCAAGGTGACTGCACAAGGAACATTGAGGAGGGATTGTCGCAAACTTTACGTGGAGACATTTCTGCTGTGAGTTAATTGACCTAGCTGATGTGGTTACTGATGTAGCAGGGCACAGTTAATGTTAACAGACCTGGCACGCATAAAATGGGGATTGGAAGCGCACCAGGATACATATTTACCGTGGAAGACATTCTCTGTAGTCAGTTCTCATAACGGTCGAAGAAGCTGAAGTAGATCATCAGTTCTGACGTGTTGAATTTTATTTCACACTCGCAACACCCACACAGAGAAACGTGATCTATGCTTGGGTTTCACATGACACGTAATCAGGACATTGTAATATTTGCTTTTAAAAGATATGCCTGCAAAGGAAATAAACAAAATTGTAACAGCCATTATTGATCTGCTGACGATGCAAAATACACGGAGTTAAATCAAGAGGAGTAATTCATACCAGATTAAAGTTATGTTCCTAACCTCTAACTCATGGAAAAGATGTTTAATCAACCTTGATGGAAATCCTACGAGCTAATTGTTTCAGGGGAAAGTAGACACCTTATCCGCAGAAACAGCAACGTTAAGGGAGCTCCCAGTGCACGAAGAAATAGGTCAGGGCTTCTCCACTATTCAGTATATCTTGAGTTCCAACCGGGAATGCAACCAGTGTGCATCTGCTGCTCGTCATTTCTGCTGGATGGCATACGTTTGGCAGCTCACTGACGTCACGGACATCGCTACACCGTCTGCCAACCTTAACAGAGGCAGATAATCTCTATCAAGATCTCCTCAGATACACCACCGCATTTTAATTACTTCGCATACACATTCAGACAACGCTAAAATTTGTGAAGTCTAGAATGTGCCTCCATGTTTTGTAGATTATTATACACATACTAAATCACTACCAAACTGAAACATCCTGTGCTGTAAGAAGCACACCTTCCTGAAAAACGATACAAAATTACATAAACTTAAATAACCCCACTTTTGCAGGGCGATGTTTGTGTCAACATCTATTATGTTTCCTGTTGAAGAATGGAAAAACTTTGACCTGGTAACAAAAGCATGAGGCGACAACTCCGTCGATGGACACGGTCTTGCTTGCTTGTTTTCCCCACGGTCCTGTTTGTCTATGTTACCGTATTCCATAACGGCCTTCTTCTAGCAGCCATCACATTTGGTGTTCGACCAATGGAGGACAGTGTCGACAACAGCAACAAAGGGTTTCGCAAGCTCCTAGAGAAAGGTCATTTCTCTTGGGATAGAGATCGATACAACAGTACGGAATTCATACATCGATTACCTGGATGTATAATTATTGGTGCTAGGAAGTGTGGTACCCGCGCCCTTATTGAATTCCTTAAGCTGCACCCACAAATAATTTCTCCTAACGACGAGATGCATTTCTTCAGTAACGATACCAACTATAAACTTGGCTTAGACTGGTATCACAAGAAGATGCCTCTATCTTTCCCAGATCAAATCACAATAGAAAAAACACCGAAATACTTCATCTCGATCATTAGTCCAAGCCGAATTCATCGTATGAACAGCTCAATCAAGCTGATCGCCATTTTGAGGCATCCGACCACACGAGTTATCTCAGACTACACTCAGATCTGTGCCAACAAGCAGGCAAAAAACGAAACAGCTGAACCATTCGAGCTGCGAGCTCTGGACCGACAAACCGGCCATGTCAACCCAGAATACAAAGCCACACAGATCAGCATGTATCACCTGCACATCGCACGATGGCTTCAGTTGTTCCCCCTTATACAGCTCCACATCGTAGACGGGGATAATCTCATAGTCCACCCTTTAGACGAGATTAGAAAAATTGAACAGTTCTTGAACTTGCCTCACCTGGTTAGTTCGGAGAGCTTTTATTTTAATAGTACACGCGGGTTCTACTGCATGAGAAAGTCAAAGACAGGGCCTGAGCAATGTCTTGGTGCCAACAAAGGCAGGAAACACGTGAACATTAGCGAAAAAATTATTTCCAAACTAAATAAATTCTTCAGGCCACACAATGAGCGGCTGTACAAACTTATTGGTAGAAGGTTTTCGTGGAGATGATGAATGGAATATTGTTCAGTGTAGTAATTGCTTTGCACGGGGTTGACATTCTCATCCTATAAATCAAGTTGCTACAGAAACAAAAACACCACTACAAGAACACATAACGCGCTTTAGCGCAGGTTTGTGGAACTGGTGGCTCCGTACTACTTAAGTAGCCGAGAAAAAACAGAACTAATAGTTTTTTGATTCAGCAACTGAGAGGCGTATCGTCTTAAAAAAACATTAACATATTTCTTTCTGTATTTAGTTTATTGTTCTTTGCTGTTTGTGTGTATGCAATGTTTTGTCTCGTCAATCTACCGTTATATCTTTTACTCTTTAGGAGCCGTTCACAAATTACGTAACGCAAAGAGGGGGGAGGGTGGTTGCCGAGATATTACGCTGGGGAGGGGGGGAGGGGGTCCTGAAATGTGGGTTTTTGTTATAAGTGTCAAAAATTGCGTTACGTAATTTGTGAACGATCCCTTACCTATTCAATCTATTTTCTTTTTTAAACTACGTTATCTGGTCACTTTATTAAATATGACTTAATAAATATTTTATTGCGTGTTTCTGACTTCAGTTTATTGTCGCTGTTTGCCTATTCTAGCAGAGCTGGGAACATCATTACATTAATCGTTCATAAACCACAATTGTAATTGCACTGAAATTGATTTGGACCAGGGTTTCTGAGCAAGGGCCTACCACAGTGGTGACTATATCAACTTGGTTGGGATGAACAAGGAGAAGAATTAGCTTCACTGTATTGCGTTTTTTATTATTTGTCTTTCTAATTTTATGTGGTTATTTCTTACTGTTTATGTTTTCGTTGTAAGTTTAATATCTTATTCATACTGCATTTCTCTCATCAGATCGTAAAAGGTGACTAATCTGAGGTGTTCTATTTGATGGCAGCCTTACCATATAAAACAAAATCCTACAGTTGCACCAGCTGCAGGAGCATGCACTTTTTTTATGTAGGCTTCATACAAGAAGCCAGATGTAGTTGTCGCTGAATTTTTCACAAGAAACGAAACAGTTGATGATGGTGATGATGATAATATAACCAGAATATTACTATGACATTTCCTTGTGTTTGAAATATTATTGTTTTGTTGTTTTTCCATGAATTCTATTTTTGTTATGTGTCTCTTTTATTGCTGTTCTTTTATCAGCATACCCTTAGAATTGTGGTTTGCTAAATAATTAAATTGCTGCCTTTATGTCTGTTGTCTTGTGATAAGGGTGGAATTAGGATGCCGTCAAATTACCACCTCTATCGACACCAGGTATTACAATGCAAGATGTGGGTGTCTTATCTGGTTTAGATTGTTGCGGTGTGTGTGTTGCAGTAGAACAGTTCAGGGTACACCACAGGCAACATGACGTGTAGAGTCATAAAAATGGTAACTTCGCTTTAGGTTTATACCATTTATTGCACGCCACAAAACAGTCATGATACTTATGTTATCATCAGCATAGTATAACGAATGCAGCATTCAAACTCATGTTAACTGACAGTCATGTAGGAGTCAATACTCAATAGTTGTATGGAAAACAAATATCATAGCGAAGCTTGATAAATAATACATATAACTTCTGCAACCGTGGTCCGCTGCAGATCCTTAATGTTCATAGACAATAATAATTATTCCTTCCTGATGCTAGCAGATCAGATGTATACAATACGTCCGTTTACTGTCTGCACGTGAGTAGCATACATGGATTACAGGTCAGCTCGACCTTTATAACCTTCCTAAGTCTAACCATCTGACTTGGACGTGATCTCTGATATAACGAATCCTGGAACACAGACAATAGTCTTGTTGGTCTAGAGCGACCCATAGATATATAACTAGTTCAGGTATAAAGATACCGATGACTTAATCCTAGTCAAAGTACCTCTCCATTTTTGAATCACACAGGCGAGCAAAAAGGCGACAAAATGACGAACCTCTAGATGATAGCCTAAAGTTCGATACAAGAGGAATTACCTTATTTCGGAAAATCAACCATGAACATATGCCTCCAGGCAGGCTTGAATAATACGGGGAAATAGTCTAGTTAGCTAACTAACTCACAAAGACAATGTATTTCCCTCAGAGAATCACAAGACGCAGTCGCGTCCGCTCGCTAATCAGTCCATTTCTGAACTGCCCGACCTGGGCGGAACAACAAACGACAACCAAGTCGAGACATGCGCAGAGTGACAATCTCTGAGTCGCTGTTCACAATAAGACGATTCTAAGAACATTCGAGATAAAAGTCTTACACAGTCGCGCCTTTTATGGACATGAACAGAAGCGTTAAGAAAGGTTTCAAACATCTACAACAGTTGACTGATACTACCAAATAAGGAGATATGGTCACGCTTCGTTCAAGACATTATAGACCGAACGTGTCTCTATACAAGAGGAGGTAAACTCATAAAAAATAGCAGTATCGATATATCGGGTTCTGTCCCTTTGACCATAAAATATATATAACATGCATTTCAGTCAAATAATGATCATACATACGAAAAACGATCATACAAAGACTTTGGAAAAAAGTAATTATTTGTGCGTAACACTTGTTATTCCGGTATTTAATCAATATCGATGTTACCGCTTTGTTTGCTCAGTGTATCTTTGTTATTTTTACTGGCTGGTAAGTCTCCTGTTGTGTTTGTTTGCTTCGTTTTATTTTGTTTTTACTTTTCCTTTTTGATTCTTGTTTGTTTGTTTTTTATCGTTATTTCCATTATGTTGATACTAATTTTAATTTGTCCAGTCCATTTTGTTAGCATAAGTAGAAAAGCTCAGGGGAATACAGAAATGAGCAAGTATGTTCCAACCATCGTTATTTTCCCTTACAACTGACTGACATCGAGGGTTTGCAGGAAAAGACTTACCTAAACCTTTGCACCTTTATAAAATACAAGTGCAAACCTCATTGTCCTGCGTTAATGTAAAATTGTACTAGTTAAGTGTGTCGTAACTCTCAAATCCAGACTCATATGTTTTTGTTATTGTTCATCAGAATCGGCGTCACTGCACTCCGGGCAAACCCATAGGTGTTCAAATGTTACCTTCTGTTAACGAGATGCTCAATATACCAAGTCTCCATTTTTAGTGGGTTACACTTTTTCTATGAATTGTACTAGGATATAAATACCAGTGCAATAAGACATAAGGAAGAGACGTTGGCAGTGGGTAGTATACTCATTGAGGAAACCAGTTGATAGTACTTCAAAGTAGATCTTTTCTAAAAATCCTCAAGGGAACAGAAGTATAGAATGAGAGTGAAATCATATATAGAAGAGAATTAGAGATCGATTGTAAAAGACAACATACAGAGGGCATTAAAGGAACTTATGCGAATGCACAAAACAGGCTGGTATGGCATGAATTATTTGAAGGCCCATGTTCCACAGCACACTGAAAGATGTTGGTTATAAAAATGACAAAAACGTTTCCAGTGTTCATGTTAAATAAAATGATATAACAGAATGCTTGGTATTACAATGCAATGAATTGTATATTACAAGGTGATTGATAAACTACTTTCTATTTTAAATGTTTATTTCTTCACACCTGTCTAACTTATTTATATGAAAGAACGTCACAATAAATAGAATTAACTGCTACTTTTATTACTTAACCTGTTATTTCACATTTACCTTACACCTCAGTTTCTGTTCCGGCCTGTTGGAATCATGACCTCATAGAAGGCAGTAATTATTTCTCTCTCTCTAGAAACATCAGTTTAATCGCCATTTTAGATTTTTTTAAAAATTTACGTTGTTTCTAAAATGAAAAATAAAACTTATTAGTCAAAGAAAAATGTCAATTATCGCCCCATGTTGTGACATTTGTGTCATAAATATCAAATAGATACAAGTGAGAGTATTAACATTTACAAATAGAGAGTAACTTTTCATGCACCCAGCAAAAAGTACACTATTTTTAAAATGTGTCATTATGACTTGTGTTACAAATACATTTATTGTTGGTTATATTAATATTTCTAGTCATATCTAGGTCAGGTTCAAAGTACTGATCTGTCATTTACGTGTTCATGTCAGGTTGACCTTACAAATTTATCAGGTCAGAGGGCAACCTTTACATATGTTTATGTTAGACTATGCATTTTGTTCACATACAGAATGACCACTTGAATTATGCTTATGTTAAAAGGTTACCTATGCAGTGAGTTCTATAATACACATTCAACTTTTGTTGTTATTTGCATATGAACTTTATCTGTGCAAAACGGTGTTTTGGTTTTTACCTGGTCAACGCAATCAATGTGTTTCTTTTCTCACAGGTGATGCCTGTTAAACAAATAGTAGACACATGTATTTTTGAGAAAATGTCTCGTACTATATTAAAAATTGTTGTCAGTTGGCTGGAGAATATTTTGTTGAAGCCTTGTAAGTCTTGTCATCATCATCATCATCTATCAGCAGCAGCAGCAAAAAAAAAAAAAAAAAACTAGAAGCGGAAAATATTTCATGATAAAAACTAGTACACGTAGATATTTTCAGGTCTTATCAACGCCACACTTGAGTTGCCAAAGTTCACTTATTGTTGAATGGCATTTGTGTTCAATATAAACTGCAGCCTTCCGTCTAGGTTGAAAGAGCGTGCCTCGCCACAAGACGATAAATACTTCAACGAAATGCAAGAAATAAAATAACACTCACATTCAAGCACATGAAACATGCATTTAAATGTGCTAATACAAATATATGTATGCGCACTGCTGTACAATGGTATAGACGAGCCACAGAAAATAAGATATGTTTGCTTTGTTTTGTTTTTTTCATGGAATTACGATTCTTTTTCGTTATACTAATTTTTTTACTTGACTTGATTTTGTCACACACCCCCCCTTTCCCCCCACGGGCGACCGCCAATACAGCTGCCCCTGAAGCCACCATTGCAGCATCCCCGTTGAAGGAAGCCAACTCACACGCATTCATGGGCTTTAGCGTCGGTGGCTTCTATAGCAATTTATCTTGCTTCATCCAAAACTTGGCCGCTGAAAACATATCTGAGGGAACACAGAGCCTATTCTGTCGTTGTGTACTCATAGAACCTCGTAACTGCACCGCGTAAATCTGTCCCAGGCAGGCTGGGTAGAATATTAGATATATGAAGGGAAGTAATCAACAAACACGCTTTTAAAGCAAAGATTTATCAGAGTTGAACCCCTTGTATTGACAAACTTGTTTGGCTCATTTAAAAAAAAAACTTCAGTACAGTATTGTGTGATTCCGCGAGAAGTTTGTAAACAAACAAATAAGGAATAGGCAAACTGATTTACTATGCAAATTGTAAAAGGCGACTGAGTATATAGGGCTACTATCTGGCTACAGAAATAAATCACAACAGTATCACATTAGGTACATTATTAGTGCTAGTTTCTGGCATGGATACTAAATGCATTAATCATCCTCTACGTTTTCTTCTTCTGTCTGTTTCTTTGTTTGTTAGTTTGTTTCTTTGTTTATTTTTCTTCCTCTTCTGCTTTCTTTATTTCTTTCTTCTTTTTCCTCTTCTTCCTTCCTCTTCTTTTTTCTTTCTTTCTTCTTTCTCTTCTTCCTTCCTCCTCTTATTTTTGTGTCCTCTTCCTCTTCTTTCTTT
Source organism: Oreohelix idahoensis (assembly GCA_024509875.1). NCBI lineage: Eukaryota > Metazoa > Mollusca > Gastropoda > Stylommatophora > Oreohelicidae > Oreohelix > Oreohelix idahoensis. Next base: position 275,938 of record JAMPIV010013030.1, on the reverse strand, counting down.
CTTTTACTTCTTCCTTTTCTTCCTCCTTCCTTCTTCCTCTTCTTCTTTCTTTCTGTCTTCCTCTTCTTCCTTATTCTTCAAATACTTTTTTTCTGTCTGTCTTTCTTCTTCTTCTCCTTCTTCTTCTTCTTCTTCTTCTTCTTCTTCTTCTTCTTCTTCTTCTTCTTCTTCTTCTTCTTCTTCTTCTTCGTCTTCTTCAAGTACTATACCAGCCTCTGTCAGTGATCATGTCTTACCAGAACTGGGTTTATAAAATCTGTTGTTAATTTCTTTGGAAATATATAATAAAATATATTCACAATATATTCCAGCTGTCCTCTTCTCATAACATGTCCAAATAAAGTGGATTTCTTCTTTTAATATTATTAATATGCTTCCTTTGCGCACTGGCCTCTTTATAGAACATCCATATTTCTCGTTGTAGCTGTCCATGATAGTTTTAATATTGTGTAAAACCACTTGTCTGTTGCATCCACTGACTAATCGTCCATGACTCTTTTCCCTGTGACAGCATCAGCTGTATGTAACTCTAGATAACTCCCTTTCTTTCTTCTATTGATAAAGATGTGTTGCATAAAATATTGTTATTTTATTTTAGGGAATGCTAATTTTGTTTGGACTATTCTACTCTTCAGATGCATCTTCTGTCTCATGTTACTAACAAGCGCGGGTTTTCCTTTCTTTTGGGGTATTTCAAAACCGTCCCATTTATTTTGGAGGTGAGCTCCGGAGTAGTCATTATCTGCAAGATGACCATTACTACTGTCTTTTTATATCATGGCTAAGTTCTACTTTCTGTCACTTTTGTATAAATCATTCCCTGCAACTCTTTTTCACTTTTCGCTATTAAGGCTGTATCATCAGCGTTCTTCAAGCTGTTTATATTATCTCCACTAATTGAAATTCCCGGCATAGCCTCTATTTATATAATTAATGTTTCACAATTAGTACAGATCAGCTGACAATACACATTCCTGCTGACCTCCCTGTTCTATTTGCTGAAACGTGTGTGCTTGTTTGTCAATTCTTATAGCCGATGTTTGTTGCACATACGTGTTCTTTATTGTTCTCAGGTCGTTGCCATCGATGTTTACGCTGTCTTATATTGTCGTCTGTTCCACTCTCCATTAATGAACGACAAAAGCAATATTCATAAATTTATTCCTTATTCCTAATATGCTTCTTTTTCTGTCCTCATCTCCCTCTTTCTGCCGTTCTTTCTGTTGCCTTATTCCTCTGTTGCAACTGTTCTCTCACCAATAACGCACTTATCAGTATGAAATAGTTTACTGTAAACAAAAATTATTTATTGCAAATAAAGATTATTTGTTGTTACAACAAGCAGTAATTTATATAACGCGTGATTTATTTATCTTAAAGGATCATGTGCTACTAAAACTCGCACACGTCTATGTGTGTGTTCATATATGATATTTTGGCGCCATATGACGATGATACCTCAGCTGCTGCCGTCCTCACGAGCTCATTAATAATTCCCGTGCCGTATTTCATATTGTTTGTTTAACAGTTACACAGAAGGAAAATAAAAACCTGTGTAGTTCCCAAGGGTGTCGTGGGGAGAGACAAAGAATGGTACAAGTATATGGCCACTGCTTCCTCAGGCATGTCGTAAAAGGGGAACAATATGATGTTGTTCATGAGGCTGGTAACCTCATCGTATACAAGAAATTGCTACAGAAACCAATGATGAATGAGCATATGAGCTCTGTCTATAATTGAGCTCTGTCTATAATTAAGCTCTGTCTATAAATGAGCTTTGTCTATAATTCCTATTGTGTTATTGCTTTGTGACTGATTTTTGTTTCTGAATGCTTTGTATTCTACCATGGTAAAATTATGGAGAATTTGATTCTTGTGGACTAAACTTTAGTGAGGATAATTTTTGCAATAATCTCTTTTCACGCTAGAGTAAGAGTTGTAGACATAATATTTCCAGTTTTTAAAAACTTGGAAACAATAATTCCTGAGATGGGACATCAAAAGTTGAAAATATGAGCACATGGCTATAGTCAAATGTTAACAAATAAAGTTTTCCTTTTTGAAACATTGGAATACGGACTGCAGTAATTTTGCTTCTTCGTGTGAATGTGAGTGTTGCTTTAAACAACCAAAACCTCCTGAACACAACTCAGACTACAAAACTTAACGGAGTGAGAGAATAATGGAACTGTCGTTGTGGCTGTTAAACCCCTAACCCTGTTAAACCCCCAACCCTGTAAAACCCCTAACCTCTGCTTCTGGAGTGGCCCCCTGTCACACAATTGAGTTTATCATATCCTTGGCAAGTAAGAAAGGCTTCAAATAGAGACCAGAGAGAGAAAAGGTGAATCGCTGACGCTGACAACATCAAAGCGAAAACATTGACTTTAACAGCAAAACTGTGTTGAGCTAGAAAACACAGCATTGGTATTCAAAACTCTGGCCAGAAATGCATCATGATCGATTAAGAGAGAGGAAGGAAAAGTGAGAGCTCGGGTGTTGAATATACCACGTGACCTCGTTCATTCTTGCCGTCGACCGAATATGAATTTTGTAACGTCTCTATCATCACTGCACGTCAGTCCCCGAGGAGCATAGGGATTCAAAAGGTGTATGCCCGGCCTTCATTTTCTGAGTCATCCGTTCAGTGTTCTTCTATGTCTTCTTTATTCCGTTCATGTCTCTCTCCAGCTCTCTTATCTTGGATATTCTACTACAAGGACTGTCTTGTAGTGCTATCATTAGATTTCCTCAAATGTGTGTCATATCTAACAGGCATGAGACTGGGTAACAAAAGTAGGCACCGGTACCACACAAAGAAACATAGAAAGAGAGTAATTAAGGAAGAAAGAAAGAAAGAAAGAAGCACGACATTAGACTACAGAAACTTCAGAGAAAATAATAGTCGCTTCAGTAATTTGAACTAAGTCCGCCCTTTTACACCATTGCCTCGAAATTGACTTTATGGCACAGTATGGAAAAATAGTGAATGTCTGAGTGTGGACAGAATATGAACGTGTAATGTGAAAGTAGAGAAAACAGAGTCACTAATGAAATTATGGGGAGAGATGACTTCTGGAGAGTAGTGAGATATATACTGATCTCTAAAGGACTACTTCTTCCCCATACTCCGACTGTGTTTAAGATGTCAATCTCTCACCCGTCCTCCAAATGCTAAATAGAAAATCTACTACAGTAAGGACACACAGCAAACATCAAGTTACAGTTAGAATAGAAGAGATTCTGACCACCGATCACATATACATATGTTTATTAAAGAAAACCACAACATGAATCAAAGAAAAATAAATAAAGCCTAAAAACACTAATGACCACTGCTGGAAAAATGAATATATTTGAGGGCCCCAAGGTTTGCGCCTCTATTTGTTGGATAAAGATGACTTGAGGGTGCCTATTTCTGGCAAGGTGACGATTATCTGCAAAATCCGCCACATCTGCTCCGGGTTTACTGGCTGCCAGTGGGTCTGACAGGGTTGCCGACACGACTCGATGGCAAAGGTGGCAGACTGTCTGGCTGGAGATGTATATCCTGCTAAAGGCTGTGAGTATGTACTCCAAGGTGACAGGACGTAATAGGGTCTGACGATATTGCCCCGAAGAATGGATGACTACGGCAACAGCCCGTAGGCACTGGCGATATATATATTAGCAGTAGATATATTTATGACTGGCAAGGTGATGATTATCAAGCAAATGCCCCAAATACGAGTAAGAAAGCACAAATTACAGGCTTGTGACCACGCTCTGAAAAAATACAAACATGTCAAAAATATCGTTAACCACTGTACAGCCAGGTGCGCCGCGGCGTCTAAGGGCTAAATTATTCACACCCCCTCCTGCCCTACCCACTATGGTAACATGCGAAACAAACGTTAAGTATTCAACAAGTTAAATATAAACTAGGAATAATACCGAATGGGAATTGAGCTAGGGCCCAATTGATATTTACCCCAACATTAGAAGTGCCACGGGGTGAAATTATCAAATAGCTGTGCACTCAAACTCAATATATCATGTAGCGAAAATCTTTACAGAATTCTTTATACACATGTCCAAATGGAAAAAAATTGGGAAAATGGTCAAATAAACTATACATCAGCTCACACTTCTGTCCCACGAAAAATCCCCTCTTAGCGGAGTTTAAATCGGTATCGTGCTTAATAAAAATCAGACCTCCCGGTCACACAAAAGAAAAAATACTTTAGTTTAAGAAATATATATTAACGATGAAATAACGTAACACGGGATCTCAACTCTATATTATTAAGCTAGAGAAAACCCCAAGAAATTAACTAAGTAAATGTGCTTCCCCAATTTAAGAATCAGAGTCCACACTACAACTGTTATTAGCTGTCAACAATAATAACACTTTGCTATGCAGCAAGGATTCCTCTAGAGACAAATGGTAAAGTGTGCTAGGGACGCTTAGCTTAAATAGTAAGATAGAGTCTGCAGAAGGCCTAGCTTAAATAGTAAGATAGAGTCTGCAGGTGGCTTGTGCACGCACACGAGATGAAACAAATACAGACGTAAGACCTACGAGAGAGAGTCCCCGGCCGCCTTGCGAGACGGGAAACTACGTAATATTAGCTACTCTTTTCCCGTTCTACGAGCGACTTGCGTTCAGGATGAAACCGAGGACGGCATAAAATAAAGCGCTGAGAATTCATCGTGTCCCCCATAAATCAAAGGGACAGGGTACTTGCCGTTCCCCAAGAATCGCTAAATAAAAGACCTTTGGCAAAAATGCCGCTATTCCACGTAGAAATGGGTGGATATTTTGAGTAAAATCATAACATATCGATTCACATCGATAAGGTTTATTTACAGACCATATTGTTGATAGTACGTTTCCTGGGTTACCCGGAAGTACGTCACTGTCGTTTGGTCAAATTCTAGCAGACGTTCTGGCCGGCTTCACTTGGCAGAAGGGAGCAATACTTCGAGGCCTTTTCTCGTGTGTCATTGTGAGTGAACAGACGTATAATTGTCCAGCTCCTATATGTGTGCTCTTACTACAGAGTTATAAAGTTTTATTACAGCTAGATCGTCCATATGCTTCATGGAATCTAGGCTTGATGAATGTATTTCTTAAGGACAAGCGATTGCTGTGAGTATGTGGTACGTGAGTGGAATTATCAAATAAAGTATTGCAGCAACATGTCGATGTATTGGAGCTTGTGAACGTATTAAAGAATTGTATGGTCTACATGTCCAAACTGGCCTTGACGAGTTCTTTACTGTTCAAGACTAAAACTGTATTTAAAAAGGCTACCTAGAAAAGTGTTAACGGCAAGTTGGAAGGCCGTGTTGAGTCCACTCAGATAAAGAAATGATAAGGGGAGGGACTTCGCCGAAGCTGAATAACCTCTACTACATATAATATAATAAAAGATGAACCCTAACAGTGGACTTACCCTGACCCATGCAAGATTGACGGATGTAACGACAGAATTAGAGCTATTAAGAGCAATTGACATAAAAATTGGCGTAGCCAAGAAATAGAAAGAAAAACAGGGCAGATCACTCAGACCAAAGCGTCAGACATTTCATTAAATCATGACAGACACACGACCAACTGAGCACCCCAAACTAAGCGAGTTCACGACAGATCCCGCGAGTTGTGTGGAATAAATACATATTTTCGTATATGTTAATGAAGCTAAAAAGTAAAGGAAGTCCCATAGCAGATACTGTCATAGTGGAGTCAAGTGAGAGACTTCACCTATACTGGGTCTCAGCATTATGAAGTGGAAGTGACCTGATCATTTCATCGCTACCTTTGTCTTCCTTACCTCTAGGACAGAGTCAGGTATCATTTTTCACAACCCGGTTAGTCTAGAACGTGACACAACCTGGATTGGAACCAGGTCCAGCTGCCTTGAGAAGCATGCTCTCTAAACACTCTGCTGTAAAGAAGTGCGAGACAAAATCAACTCTCTTTTTCATTACTGCCTGGATCTGCAGTCATTTCCCACCGTTTTCATCTCTCCTTCGGTGATTAAAACAGTAAGGCAAGCGAGACCAAACACGTGAATAGTATTTGTTTAACGGTTGTAGATGGAACTGTTCCACTCGGGTCTGCAGGGGCTGGGTTTGGAGGTCATGGCATATCGTCTGGTTGTGGACCACGTCTATTCTACCATTTTCCTCTAATAATTCATAAAAAATAACTCATTATTCTCTTAATTAACTTACTTACTTAGTCGTTCCCCTTCTACCATGAGGTGTAGAGGTTTGGAAGAGAGAGCGCCAGACTCCTATCGGCTGTCTTCCTCCTGGCCTGGTTCCATTCTAGTCTTCGGTCCTTCAAAGATTGTTTCATGTTGTCCTCCCTGCGGACTCTGGGTCGTCCTGGGGGTCTGGATCCCTGGCTCTTTGTTTCCCAAGCTTGTCGTGGTAGCCGATCTTCTCCCATTCTGCAGACATGGCCAAACCATCTTAGTTGGGACTGTTCTACTTGGGTCTGCAGGGGATGGGATTTAAGGCCTTGACGTATCGTCTGGTAGCAGACCATGTCTCTTCTTGTTACTTCAACCACCTTCCTCAGATACCTCATTTCTGAGGTTTGGATCTGGCTTTTGTGGGTTGTAGTCATTACCCATGACTCGCATACATATGTCAAGACTGGGACATAGGTGGAGCGGTATACAGCCATCTTCGTTTTCTTACCAACCTCTCTCTTGCTGAGGAATCCTCGATTTATGGCCTGAAAAAATCTCCCAGCTGCTGCTTTTCGAGTGGCCAACTCTTCTTTGATGCCTCCCTTTCTGTCTATAATAGCTCCGATGTATTTAAAGTGGTCGACCTGCCCCAGGACCTGTTCTCCCAGCTTAATCTGGTGTCTTCTTTCTTCTCGTGATATCACCATGGATTTTGTTTTAGAGCTGCTTATGACCATCCCTCTCTTCTCCAGCTCTTCCTTCCAGACTTGCAGGTTGGATTGGAGATGTGCCTCTGATTTAGCAATCAGGGCAACATCATCATCAAATGCCAGCTCTGAAGTACAGACCTGTCTCATCTTCCAGTACCCCACTGAATACTTTCTTGTTCTCTCCTTACATGCCTTGATGACATCGTCCATGAGGAGTATGAAAAGATAAGGTGACAGGATATCACCTTGTCTTACACCAGTGGTGGTCCTGAACTCTTCTGACTTATGGTTTGCTGTCGTCACATAATTTCTGCAAGACATTTAGAAGCTCTGTATAGCATGAATCAGAGGTGCTGGAATGTTCTTCCTTGCCAAACAGTCCCAAAGTTTGCTCCAGGGGACCCTGTCAAACGCCTTTTCCAGATCTATGAAACAAAGATGGATCTCACTCCTATACTCAAGGGCCTTTTCACTCAGCTGTCTGAGTGTGAAGATTAGGTCTTGAGTACTTCGGTTTGCTCGGAATCCGCATTGGACCTCATCAAATTGTGGCTCAGCTAGGCGTCGGAGTCTCTGCTCAAAGATTCTAGAGTAGATTTTACCAGGGACACTGAGAAGGGATATGCATCTATGGTTTCCACACTGTCGAATGTCACACTTTTTGAAAATTGGTGTTATGATGGCAATCTCCCAGTCCTTTGGTATGGTCTTGTTGCACCACGCTGCCTGTAGGACCCTTAAGAGTAATAGGTCGCCTGATGCTCCAATGTACTTAACTATTTCTGGTGTTATACCATCATGCCCTGCTGCTTTGCCCATCTTGATTTTCTCCAGTGCTGCCTTCAGTTCTTCCATTTTTATGTCATCTTGACCATCATTGGTTTTCTCTTCTGTGCTAGTGGTTATCATTTCTGATGCTTGACCTCGCTCACCATCCAGGAGTTCTGAGAAATATTCTTTCCATATTTCCAGTACTTCCTTCGGGACAGTAAGCAATTTGCTTTGCTTGTACTTTATAAATTTGAGAGGGCATTATTTTTCCTTCCTCGTGTTCTTTAGGGTCTTACAGAACAATTTCTGGTTTTCTTTCGCATCTTTTTCTAGCTTTTCTCCAAATTCTTCCAAGGACTTCTGTTTTGCTGCTAGCACCTTGTTCTTTGCTTCTGTTCTGAGTGTCACATATTCTCTATATTTCTCCATTTGTCCTGTTGTGTTTTAGCTCCTAAGTATTGTTTCCATGCCATTTTCTTCTCTCTTATTTTCTCTTTGACTTCCTCTGTCCACCAAGGTGTCCTCTTTCTCTTGTTCCCAAGTCGGACTTCACCATTTGCTTCTGCAGCAGCTGTCTTTATGATGTCCTTGAATTTAATCCAGAGGGTTTCCAAGTCATCAGGTTGTTCGGGGAGCCGCGCTAGCGTAGTGGTTACAACACCGCTCTGGCGACCGGGTGATACAGGATCAAACCCGGGCGACGGCATTTGAGGATTTTTCGTCGACCGGGATTTGGACTGGATTAACTCGAGACCTGGCGAAGACATTCGAAGGAGTGTTGTCGACCAGGGACTGGCGGCTCCTGAGCCGACCCAGCTGCAATGGGTACCTCCGAAATCGGCGAGTATTTGCCTGAATGGCGAGGGACACCTGTCTCTGTACAAGAAATAAAGGGATACTCACGTAAAATCAATGTCAGGTTAGACATAAAATAATAACCTGAGATTTCGCCTCGAGTATTAGCGGGCGAACGCAAAAAAAAAAAAAAAAAAAAAAAAAAAAAAATCAGGTTGTTCTTCTGTGTTGCTCACCGCTGCAGCAATAAGCCCCTGATATCTGGTCTTAATTTCTGGCTCTCTCAGCTTGTAGGTCTTAATTCTCATTTCTCCCGTTCGTTTACTTAGTTTATTGCGTGATGTTGGGCAGTTCCTAGATCTTTCTTGTTCCAGGTAACAATGCTCCCTCCAGCTCTATAGTCTTCTCCTAACAATGGCATCGATCACTGACTTCTCATTCTTTGTTGGTTCACATCTAGTGTATGCATGTATGCGCTTATGGGGGAACTTTGTGTTTGTAATGATCAGATTCTGCTCACTGCAGAATCTAAGGAGTCGCTTTCCATTGTCATTGAGAGTATCTTCTCCATATCTTCCGATAACTCCACCCCATCTAGCATTGTCATTTCCAACTCCGGCATTGAAATCTCCGAGCATGATAATTTCATCTAGGCAGTCATCCACTGTCCTTTGAAGCAGCTCGAAGAATTCCTCCTTGACCTCTGCTCTCTCATCCTCATTTGACCCTTACGCTATGACCAGGTTGACTATGGTTTCTTCTTCTTTTAGTTTTACAACCATAATGCGCTCCGAGACAAAGTTCCATCCCTTGATACTTTCTTTTTGGTTTTTGGCCACAATGCAACCCACGCCCCCTTTAGCTATTTCAGATGTGGGTACACCACTGTAGAGCAGCGTGTTGCCATCTAGATCCATGACTCCTTGTCCTTTTTTCTTTGTTTCCGTTATAGCCAGGATTTCTAGTTTTGCTTTCCTCATCTCTTCCACCAGCTCCTCTTCTTTCCCATTTATACTTCTTGTGTTACAAGTTCCATAAGTCGTAGTCCGTAGTCCGTTCCAGTTCGTCGCCTTTAAAATCAGTCCGGTTTTCTCTCTTGTAGTTCTCATAATCAAAAGTTTAAAGCAAACAGGTGATTGGCCTGTTGTGCCTTTGCATGGTGGAGGGGCTGCCTCCTTACGGCCTCCATGCAGGCCGCCTCCTCCTTTTTTCAGCCGGGCTTGGGACCGGCCTAGGCGGAGTTCTCTTAATTAACATTTACATTTATTCTGAAGGCAAAAATGAAAAGATAAAATATAGAAAATACAATATATAATGTCACTTATAACAAAAGGCTGTAAGGACTGTAAAGCACAAATTGGAAGCATCTATGTGAAACCAGCACAGTAGAGCTCTCATCAACTATTTGTTTCTACTCATGGACCACCAAATTGAATGCAAACGTGTTGAGTATTAAAAAGGGGTGGGTTTGAAAAAAAATCGAAAAAAGGTGATTCGTCTTACGAGGACAAAAGACAAAGAAAATAGTCTACGTTACGGCCACAAGGCCTTCGTCAGGAAAGGAAAGAAAGTGAAGTCTAGATAGGACACATAAAAAACTTAATAAAATAATAAAATAAAAACTGGGTACTTCCCTGAAGGCAAGAACCGAAATTCGCTGTCTGTTGAAGAGCGCGTGGCTGAACAGAAAGCGACTTTCGCCGCCAGGTGTACACAATACATACTGAAAAACTAAAAAACGAAACCGGACAATAAACTATCCAACGGGATAAAAGTGGGGACTGGAAATAGAAGAGGACAGAATGAGTGGGAGATAAATAAATATGAAATTAAAAAATGTATATGGCATACAAATAGAAGAATAGGATAAGAGTGGAAAGAGTCAAATAGAGCAAGAGAGGAAAGGGTGACCTCAGACAAAGGTGTGAAAAGTGTTGAGACCGGCTGGTTTTAGACACCCCATGCGGTGTATAAGACGGTTCTCAAGCTGTTCTCGGCTGGCAGTGTCAGAGGAGCAGGATCGGATCGCTGTGACCTGGATGTCGATGGGATCATGGTGGTCAGGACCATTGAAGTGTATGGCAACTGGTGTGGACTTTTGCTGAGCGATGTCATTTAAGTGCTGGCTGAATCTGTCCCCCGAAGTGGATTTATGGTGAGGTATGAGGGCCTCCTGACGAGAGATGGGGAGCACACGTTGGAGAGCAGAGGTGAGAACATGTTCTGGATAAAGTCTGTTACGGAAGAAATCCAACATCTCATTTGCTCGTAAGTGGAAGTCATCGTCGTCTTGGCATAAACGGCGGAGGCGGAGAAGTTGTGAAAAAGGAAGGGAGTCACGACAGGCCCGAGGATGAGAAGAGGTATACAGGAGGTAGCTGTGGGCATCTGTCGGCTTGTAGTATACTGAGGTATTAAGGCCGGAGGGCGTGATAGAAATAGTAATGTCAAGGAAGTTGACAGAAACTGTGGAGACGAGGGAGGTGAACTTAATGGTGGGGTGAAAGTGGTTCACAAAGTCGATGAAGCGGTGTAAATCAGTCTCAGACATATCTGTGAGATCTATGCCATCATCGATATATCTGCGGTAAAACCCAGGGAAAGGACCGGAGTATTGTTGCCATATCTGATGCTCCAAGTGGCCCATGAATAGACAGGCATAGCTGGGACCCATCTTCGTTCCCATGGCAACACCACTAATTTGGTCAAAAAATTGACCATTGAATTCAAAGGAATTCAGGTTAAGGACCAGTTCAGCAAGACGGAGAAGGGTGTCAGTGGATATAGAAGGGCAAGTGCGCTGATCCAGAAAAAACCGAAGAGCTCGGAGACCATCAGAGTGGGGAATAGAGGTATACAGAGAGCAGACGTCTAGCAAGAAAAGACGGTAGGAGCGGTCTGCTGGGAGTCGGATAGAGGAGAAAGTAGTAAGAGCGTGATTGGTGTCTTTGATGAAGGAGGGAAGACTCTCAACGATAGGCTGGAAAATGCTGTCGAGGAAGTCAGAAATGTGTTCAGTAGGACAAGAACAGGCTGAGACAATAGGTCTTCCAGGGTTTTCGATCTTGTGAATTTTGGGGAGCATGTAGAATACAGGCTTGCCCAAAGAGCTGTCATGAATCCTAAGACGAGTGCCCCGGGAGGAAGATCATTACTATTGATAAGCTGTTTAATGGTGTTGTGTACAATGCGATTGTTAGAGACAGTCGCATCGCTGGCCCTAGACCTGTAAAAAGAGCCATTGGTCAACTGGTTTTTACCTTCACTTAGGTACAAGTCTTTCTGCCAGACGACAGTGGCTCCTCCCTTGTCAGCCGGTTTGATGACAATGTCGTCTCTACGGCGAAGAAGGGAGAGAGCACTAGACTCTGCCGAAGTGAGATTGGAATAATGCAATCTACGAGGGCGGAGCTGCTGAATGTCATGGATGGTGTTCTTGATATACAGGTCCAGGGCATGAGAGGCTCCAGGTTTAGGTGTAAAGGGAGGTTTAGTAGAGTCAGAAAAGCGTGCAAAGATGTCGGATTCAGCCTGAGACTGCGGAGTGCTGTCTTCCTCTCTAAAATGGAGCTTCAGCCTCATGCGACGGTGAAACCGATGAACATCCTGGAGGAGATTGTATTGGTCTAGGGTCGGACGAAGAGGAACAAATTTTAAGCCCTTACTAAGAACAGAGCGCTCTTCCTCAGAGAGGGGTAGATCTGGGGGGATGCAGACTACCTGAGCGCATGATGGAGTGGAGGATGGAGGGGTAGCTTTGGGGGTAGGGATGAGACGGGATAGTTTATGGTGTTTAGACGTGGAAAGGAACTCATGCAGCTGCCGGTTCAGTGTGTGGATAGTGGTGCGTATCATAGAATAGAAAGGGAAGTTGTTGGAGGTGAGACAACGTAAGCGAAGCAGAAGCTGGGTCTGTTGGGCACTGAGGTCTGATAAAAGGCGGGAGTGACTGGCGACCACTACGCGCATACGTTGAAAGCCACATCTGGTCTCAATTCGTTGTAGGAGACGTTGTTCCCTAGGATTGAGTGTACCAGCAGATGGATGAAAATTGGAAGAAAAATCCATTAGGAAGAATTTTGTGGTGGAGGCAGGTGTGAATAAAGTGGAGATGAGAGGTGAATCTAGTTTTCTTGAAAGTAACGAACGCAAAGTCAATAGCGACACGGGATATATCAGGAGGTAGGGAGCTAAAGCTGGTGGTGACCGACACACGGAGAGAGTTGATAAAATATTTCAGAGAGGGCATAGTGGGGAAAAAGAAAAACGTCCAGAAAATAAAATATGAAATAAATAAAATATAAAACGCTAAATGAAAATAGAGATTAATGAAACAATAAATAAATAGGGTAGATTGCGGTAATATAAGGTATGAAGGAAGAATAGGGAAATACGAAAAAAATAATAATAAGTAGGCCTAAGTAGGATATAAAATACTGAGAAAAGGAGATAGGATAGGATCAGGGAGATAAGCAGGATAGGTAGATAGAGATACGAGATAACAGAGACACGGTGCAGTCAAAAAAATATATATATAATCGAGGAAGTTGAGGGGAACTGCGGTAAGACGTGGAATACAATGGGTGGGTTTGAAAAAAAATCGAAAAAAGGTGATTCGTCTTACGAGGACAAAAGACAAAGAAAATAGTCTACGTTACGGCCACAAGGCCTTCGTCAGGAAAGGAAAGAAAGTGAAGTCTAGATAGGACACATAAAAAACTTAATAAAATAATAAAATAAAAACTGGGTACTTCCCTGAAGGCAAGAACCGAAATTCGCTGTCTGTTGAAGAGCGCGTGGCTGAACAGAAAGCGACTTCCGCCGCCGGGTGTACACAATACATACTGAAAAACTAAAAAACGAAACCGGACAATAAACTATCCAACGGGATAAAAGTGGGGACTGGAAATAGAAGAGGACAGAATGAGTGGGAGATAAATAAATATGAAATTAAAAAATGTATATGGCATACAAATAGAAGAATAGGATAAGAGTGGAAAGAGTCAAATAGAGCAAGAGAGGAAAGGGTGACCTCAGACAAAGGTGTGAAAAGTGTTGAGACCGGCTGGTTTTAGACACCCCATGCGGTGTATAAGACGGTTCTCAAGCTGTTCTCGGCTGGCAGTGTCAGAGGAGCAGGATCGGATCGCTGTGACCTGGATGTCGATGGGACCATGGTGGTCAGGACCATTGAAGTGTATGGCAACTGGTGTGGACTTTTGTACCTAAGTGAAGGTTAAAAACCAGTTGACCAATGGCTCTTTTTACAGGTCTAGGGCCAGCGATGCGACTGTCTCTAACAATCGCATTGTACACAACACCATTAAACAGCTTATCAATAGTAATGATCTTCCTCCCGGGGCATCTCGTCTTAGGATTCATGACAGCTCTTTGGGCAAGCCTGTATTCTACATGCTCCCCAAAATTCACAAGATCGAAAACCCTGGAAGACCTATTGTCTCAGCCTGTTCTTGTCCTACTGAACACATTTCTGACTTCCTCGACAGCATTTTCCAGCCTATCGTTGAGAGTCTTCCCTCCTTCATCAAAGACACCAATCACGCTCTTACTACTTTCTCCTCTATCCGACTCCCAGCAGACCGCTCCTACCGTCTTTTCTTGCTAGACGTCTGCTCTCTGTATACCTCTATTCCCCACTCTGATGGTCTCCGAGCTCTTCGGTTTTTTCTGGATCAGCGCACTTGCCCTTCTATATCCACTGACACCCTTCTCCGTCTTGCTGAACTGGTCCTTAACCTGAATTCCTTTGAATTCAATGGTCAATTTTTTGACCAAATTAGTGGTGTTGCCATGGGAACGAAGATGGGTCCCAGCGATGCCTGTCTATTCATGGGCCACTTGGAGCATCAGATATGGCAACAATACTCCGGTCCTTTCCCTGGGTTTTACCGCAGATATATCGATGATGGCATAGGTCTCACAGATATGTCTGAGACTGATTTACACCGCTTCATCGACTTTGTGAACCACTTTCACCCCACCATTAAGTTCACCTCCCTCGTCTCCACAGTTTCTGTCAACTTCCTTGACATTACTATTTCTATCACGCCCTCCGGCCTTAATACCTCAGTATACTACAAGCCGACAGATGCCCACAGCTACCTCCTGTATACCTCTTCTCATCCTCGGGCCTGTCGTGACTCCCTTCCTTTTTCACAACTTCTCCGCCTCCGCCGTTTATGCCAAGACGACGATGACTTCCACTTACGAGCAAATGAGATGTTGGATTTCTTCCGTAACAGACTTTATCCAGAACATGTTCTCACCTCTGCTCTCCAACGTGTGCTCCCCATCTCTCGTCAGGAGGCCCTCATACCTCACCATAAATCCACTTCGGATAGAGTCAAATTAATCTTGACCCATCACCCTCATAGTACTACTGTCAAACAGATCCTTTTCCGCCACCTCCCTATCCTCCAAGCAGAGCCTGTGACCCAAGAAGTATTCAGTGAAGCACCTTTGGTGGCATATAGACGTGACAAGAACTTGAAGGATCTTCTTGTTCACAGCCGTCTCCCAAAGGAGAATGCCACTCACTTTGGCACACTACCCTGTGGTCGGACAAGATGCAACACGTGCAAGTATGTCACCTCAACCCAGAAGGTGTCCTTTCCTAAGGCTACGTACACCATCACTAGTAGCTTCACGTGTGAATCGCGCAATGTCATTTATACGATCATATGTAAACGTTGCTGCAAAACTTATATTGGCCAAACAGGCAAACGACTTGGGGACAGATTCAGCCAGCACTTAAATGACATCGCTCAGCAAAAGTCCACACCAGTTGCCATACACTTCAATGGTCCTGACCACCATGGTCCCATCGACATCCAGGTCACAGCGATCCGATCCTGCTCCTCTGACACTGCCAGCCGAGAACAGCTTGAGAACCGTCTTATACACCGCATGGGGTGTCTAAAACCAGCCGGTCTCAACACTTTTCACACCTTTGTCTGAGGTCACCCTTTCCGCTCTTGCTCTATTTGACTCTTTCCACTCTTATCCTATTCTTCTATTTGTATGCCATATACATTTTTTAATTTCATATTTATTTATCTCCCACTCATTCTGTCCTCTTCTATTTCCAGTCCCCACTTTTATCCCGTTGGATAGTTTATTGTCCGGTTTCGTTTTTTAGTTTTTCAGTATGTATTGTGTACACCCGGCGGCGGAAGTCGCTTTCTGTTCAGCCACGCGCTCTTCAACAGACAGCGAATTTCGGTTCTTGCCTTCAGGGAAGTACCCAGTTTTTATTTTATTATTTTATTAAGTTTTTTATGTGTCCTATCTAGACTTCACTTTCTTTCCTTTCCTGACGAAGGCCTTGTGGCCGTAACGTAGACTATTTTCTTTGTCTTTTGTCCTCGTAAGACGAATCACCTTTTTTCGATTTTTTTTCAAACCCACCCATTGTATTCCACGTCTTACCGCAGTTCCCCTCAACTTCCTCTGAGTATTAAAAACAAACAAACACACAACAAAACCATTCAGACATCTGAACTACTTATTTCTGGTATACATCTGAACAGACGTGACGTTGTTTTATGGCTATGAAACAAAATGTATCAATCAATAAAAAACGTTTTAGCGTTTAGATCAGTTTCAAAGGGAGGGAAAAATTTACTGTAAATGAAGAGAACACCTCAGCAATGCGGTGAGAATGAAATTATCTCCTCTTGTTTGGGAAACGCGACCACCACTTAGCATTTTCCTTTGTGCAGCTAATGGAGCACGAAGCTACAACTGCAGCTGGTCCACTTGCTTGAGTCTTGCACCAAGCAATGCTATGCTCTTGTAGTGGTTGTTTCTGTGGCAATTTGTTTTAAATGATCAGGTTGCCAACCTCATGCACAACCTCAGATTAGTTGCCTTGTACGACATGCTTGAAGGTGAAGTAGTCCAATTCTTCCTTTGTCTCGCGAGAGACCTCCGAGAACTACACACGGCACTATCTAGTTAAACTTCAGCATGAAGGGGAGAGAAGACTTTAGGCAGCAACAACACAACGAGCAGCAAAAGTTATTGTTCTTGTTTGGAAAATCGAATAGCAGAACATCTAACGTGCGTTACCAGACAAGTCTTTGAACAACGATATGAGTAGCCAGCGGCTTTCACCAATGTCACAGAACACAACTTTTCGTTTAAGAGGCGGATCTACAGGAAAATGCTGTTTTCATAAATAACTGCTGGATTTCTATACAAATACACAGGGCTGACTTACGACAGCAATAGCTAGGCATATCAACCCATTTGATGATACAAACGGCGGCCATGATGGGCTGTTCTATATTTCAATTCCCTAAGGCTTTTTTTTTGGTTCAGTTGTGAGCCTCAACGTTGAAAAGGAAGCTTATCTTTGTTTTTTATAACTTGTATCAGATTAGATTTTAGATAACTTAAGTAAATTCTGAGAAATTGAACTTTAAAGTTGGTATCTAATAATAGTAACCATTTGTTTTTCAAAATTTTACCACATTATTTGCAATAAATACAAATGTTGATAGGATATCAAAAATTGGATCTGAAAAAAGTAGTATTATCCAATTGAAAGTATTTGTGCCAAATCTGATTTTGATTAACAAGGAAATATGCAAGCTATTAGAAAATTAGAAATATAAAATAAGGTTATGAGAAATTCTGGTATTTCTTCATAGGAATAGCACAATTTTTTAATAGGAAATGCAGTTTACAAAATCGAAATACATCTACTTTGATGTAAATTGTGACAAATTATTTTGACATATTTAGACTGAGGAGAATACAAATTATCCGAATATAGACTAATATCATTTTTTCATATTTTTGCTATTTTGATAACATGCGTTGCAGCTCGGAAATGTGAGTCGTGAGAATGTACCCGCATACCACTGTACTTTAGAAATGTGAGTCGTGAGAATGTACCCGCATACCACTGTACTTTAGAAATGTGAGTCGTGAGAATGTACCCGCATACCACTGTACTTTAGAAATGTGAGTCGTGAGAATGTACCCGCATACCACTGTACTTTAGAAATGTGAGTCGTGAGAATGTACCCGCATACCACTGTACTTTAGAAATGTGAATGTTTTCGTTTGCTTAAATGGGATGATGTATATGAGAATAAGGAGACATTACTTCTTTTTTTTTTCAAAGACTTTACCTGCCACACAGGTGAGTAAGAAAGTGTTATTATTATTATCTCATTTTCCACCAAGAATGTATGGATATAAGCGAGAATGTGTTTATGTCATTTTTGTATTGATGATTGATGACACATTCAAAAATACAGATTAATTGTGGCGTTTTGACCGCATGAGTGAGTGTCGGTATACAGAATTTATTTATTTTCACTTATTTATTGTTTTGTTTATTTTATTTTTCCCAGTTACTATCTTGTTTGTTTAAAAAAAACAAAAAACCTACTTTAAAAAAAAAATTATGATTCCATACTGCAAATGAATGCTATTATGTTAACTTTATAATGTTGCATGCCTTTAAATTAATGCTTAAAGTAACATGTGGGAATGAAAGGATATAGTATGCAAGATACATGAGAGTGGAAGGGCAGAATGTTAGACGGGCCTGCGCGCCCAATTCTTAACCCTTCGAAAATAAAGTTCGTTCGTTCGTTTGTTCGTTCACCTTAAAGCAAAGCTGTGGAGTCGCAGTTGGGAGTTGGAGTCATGGACTTGGAATGTTATGTCACATGACTAGTAAAAGAGTTCGCTGGGAGGACAACATTAGACAATATCTGAAGAACCCAGTACAAGAGTGGAACCAGGCCATGAGGAAGACATCCGATAGGATAGTATGGCGTTCTCTCAGGCAAACCTCTACACCCCAGGGTAAAAGAGGAAAGACTAAATAAGTAAGTAAATAAGACTAGTACAAAAACTGTTGTCGGAGTTAGAAAATATTTTGACCGATTCCACAACCCTGGTTTATAGTGTTAAGTACAGTGCGCATGACAAGCCCACTCCTCACTTGTATCTTATAGACATACACGCCAAAACAAAGATCAATAATTGCAGTTTGACAAAAACAAATATTTTAATTTTTCTTTTAGATTTTATTCCCCGAAACAAAATAAAATCTAAAATAGCCAGTAATTTGACATTACAAGAGACAGTAGAAATTACTTCTCGCTATAAAATCTTGTGTAAATCAAAGAGAATCTCACTTTGAGCTATATTTTTATCGTGACATGACAATTTATGTAATAACATGGCAGTTAACTGTCTCGGTTGTGATGTTTGTTTGATAAGGATTTTGTGACTAGGCGTGAAGAAACAACAATTTAAAACTTGGACGTGACTTTGCAATCACATTATTTATATGACATAGATAACACGTAGTTGGCTAGCAAAATACAAAAAAAAAAAAAAATATATATATATATATAATGTGATATTGAGTCAGTTTTATAGAATGATACAATAAAAACATCAGACGTTTCGGGGTTTTTCCCTTCTTTAGACACAGTCAAAAGCAGGAGACAAAGACAAGAGATATAGTCACATTAAGAGAAAAACCACAAAGGACACATTGAAAAAAACGTATGAAAAATTAAAAGTAAGAAAAAGCACAAAGCACAAATAGGACACAACGACAACATGACAGCAGCAATAGTGTAATACAATATGTCCAAATAAT
Source organism: Oreohelix idahoensis (assembly GCA_024509875.1). Lineage (NCBI taxonomy): Eukaryota > Metazoa > Mollusca > Gastropoda > Stylommatophora > Oreohelicidae > Oreohelix > Oreohelix idahoensis. The sequence goes on along the minus strand of JAMPIV010013030.1, from coordinate 256,823 downwards.
AAAGGTTAGCTGTTGTAAAACGGAAGATACAGCAGTGTCAGGTGGCAAGCATTATTCTAACACATGAAGCAGATACTGCCAGATTTCACAGTCTATCCAGGCTGATTCTTCTTTGGTCCTTGACCGCTGACTGACTGTCGTAATTTTTGAGAAGATAGAACTGAGGTAATTATGGTCCCTTTCTAGTAGAGGTGATGATGGATGACAGCTAAGTGAAAGGAAGGTGTAAGAAGTAGTTTCTGTTTCACGAGGAGGGTGACAGTGTAGAGAGAAAAGCAGTCGTGGATTGAGTAATTGCTCTAATCCAGCCTATCTTTTACGACCCTATTTAACTTTCAGACGCCCTTACTCTCCTTGTACAACGTACAAGTTTCACAACACTAAGTGCACACAATTATGTGACATATAACACTACGTGCAGACGTGAAAACAAACTATGAATAACACACACACACACACACACATATATATATATATAAATATATATATACATATAAACAGGGGTTTGACCAACACTATACCTTAATGAATTAAGGTTTATTATGTTTTATTATCGCTAGAAATATCACAACATCAAGACAAGCATTATCATTACATCAATGAATTATAGTTTACAGACAAGAATTGAAAATTTAATCTAATAGGCCTCCCTCTTGTATAGGAAACTAGGAAAAATCCCAACAGAGAGGTAATTAGCCCAAAAAAGATCAAATTAATTAACAATGGGAGTAGGGAATAGTCAGGATGGGTAAGACTAAGTCCTCAATTTAACCTATCCTAAGAAGAAAAAAAACTCAGATTAGTGAGAGATAAATAAAAGAAGATTGGTAGGTCAGTAGTAACATAAAATTAGTATCTTTATATCCGTTCACTCACACAGACAATACAGTGGCCCACTTTCAGATTTGCTTACCAAAATGTTGACGCTGCTTACATTCCTCGGAATTTAAACACTAGCAGTTATTAAAACTAATCAGTCATATTCAGAGTCACGTGCAGCCCCAGACTATCCGATTTTCTGACTGCTATTTTTTCGGGGGAGTCGCTGCAATTGATGCGTTAGTAGTGACTGCCTGGATATTATTCCTTTTCGCTGCAGGTATTTGCTTTGGATAAGTGTTTATATTGTGGTGGCACTGTCCTGGGTATTAATATGGTAAAATATTGTTCCAGTGGGGTATAGTCTCAAGTGACTATGACACTCGATGACGTGATGGAAAAACAAACGTTAAATGATAATAATCTGCTGTCCGTTGAGGTGGGAGCTGAGTATGAACAGCGAGTATTCTTGAATAAATCCGATAAAAAAAACTCCTGTCAAGGGTCAGATGAAAAGTACTGACTTTCTGCTTCAGCAGACTGATAATATATTATCATATGAAAAAAAGCTGTATTCTGGGAATGTTCCGTAACAGTTAAAATTTATCTATTATTGTTTGTTTTCTTGATTTGGCTTCTCGTCATACATAGAGAAGGTGGACCGCGCAGGTGTCACAACATGAAGATGTTCATAACAATAATAATTTAGATGCTGATAGGAACATCAGATCATATAAAAAAAACGCTGGATCGCAAGGTTTTGATCAGCCTGGATTACATAGGGAGAAAAATATAAACGCATTAACAATATCATCAATGCTAATCTAACACACATTTAGGTATGACTCGTTAAGCACTCCCTTATTTAATTAAATTTAAAACCCACAGTTGTCTAGCTAATCTAATCTCTTTTAACAATAGATATGAACACTAGTCACTTAAAATTTTACACCAGATTAAAATAGAAAATAAATCGCGTTCTCTAAATTATCCACCGCCTAGTGTCTGTTAATTAATTTAAAGTATCTCTTACTTGGGAAATCGCGAGTAATTAATTTTATAGCTGGTAAACTTTGCTTTTCGTTATTTAATTAACACACAAAAGAACCCAGTGTAATATAATGTAAACACTTTAACAATTAAATCACTCAAAATTCTAATCTATATATTACCGGAGGCACAGAAAAAAATGAATTAATCTCCACGTATAAGTAAGTCCAAAATGTTAGTATGGCTCTCCTATGAGAGCTAGGTACTTTCTTCAAAATCTCTGGCGCTACTGATACCTGAATTTTAAGAGATGCCTATATATATTAAATTGGCTCAATCTCGCCAATGTCGGGCAAAAATCGCACCTCGAGCGAATTCTTCGGCCAATTCCTGAATCAAAGCTAAATTTGACACTTATGCCGACCGTATTGCCGCTTCAGCAAGAAATTTATTCTCCGCGCAACGGTTTTTCGTCCGTTCTATTACCAGGTGTTAATCAGAGGTTTCAGATCTCAGCTCTCTCCCTCTGGAACTTCAAAGACGTCGTAACCTGACAGCCGGTGGCCGCCCCTGGCCCGCCCCTTTTGAAAGGAAGACAGTTAGAGATATGAATAGCTGTATCAATAGTGCTTGAAACAAAGACAGGTAGGCGTGGCTAAACTAGAAAATAAGACTGATAGCGAAAGAGGCCTGACTTACACGTACTTCACTTACATGTTAATTAGGAAGCGAGGGAAACACACGTGGAATCGAGTTGATTGCAAAAGAATGAGGGGGTGCCGGTGAGAATAAAGTGGATCGATCAAGGTTGCTCAATTTTCCTGTCACACTGACAAATCGACAGTGACCATCACATCTGGTGGCGTCTTGTAGGGCAGCAACAAACTGTCTCCTCTGTGCTCGGTCGGCAGCCATCCTTCATGTGGTGCCCCAGCTCTGGTTCACGCTTTGCATCTCTGCCCCCAGAGTTCTACGGCAGGTGGTTTTACTTGGGTCGATTAGGCCTTGATAATAAAAAACGCTGCAAAGTAAATGGTTCAAAGTACTTGCTATCTTGATCCATCAGAATCTTTGATTTTTTTTCTACAAGGTTTATTTTGCCATTAAGTGTCATGCTTTTCATTATCATTTGTGCTGTTTTCGTCTGTTCCTCTACGAAAATCTATTTTCTATTTAAGCTGTAATTAGCCATTTATTTATGTATTTATTTTAGTTTCGGTATACATGTATATTACGAGAATAATAGGCTAAATTTATGATTTATGAGAATCTTCTTCTTCTTCTTCGTTCGCCCTGAAAAGGACGGTGGTTGCGTTGTGTCTGTTTACAACGTAGCTGCGATATCTGCACCTTTCGGTCGACACATCCGACTTCTGCACGGCATTTTTTAGGACGGGGTTTGCCTTCCCATTTCGATCCACACTCGCTCAGCCAGCCTGCACAGCTGCAGACTGTTTCCAGGACCACCACGTGGAGGTGGAGTGCGGTCTTGACCAGCTCTGGTTCGCTGGTCCTGACGCAGGCAGTCAAGCTATGAGAATGATATATTATAATTTCTGAGTTATGGGAATGAGGAGTTATTACTTACAACTTATGAGGATTATGGGTAATAATTAGGAGATCATCATCATCAGCTGCCAACTTTACATTGAAGGTCGGCTACAGTGGATCTATGACGTCTTCTGTCTTAATGGTTGTTGCGCACATATTGTGTGACGCACGGATTACTTCAGTGAGGCATACAATTCATCCTGTATGTCTATTTAATATGGAAAAATATATATTTGTATTTATTGAGTGTACGAAAATGCTTTCCTTTGTAAAGCTAGACAATCCATGATTGGTTTATACTTTTGATTATGTGGATGATCTCCCTTGAATATTGATTTAGCATATGAATACCGAATTTATGTCATTTCTCATTTGTTAGGGCCAGAAAATAGATTGATTTTGCTTAGAATGTTTATGGCCTGAATTCATATGTATTACTTGTCTAGTGCAAGAATATTTAGTCTTATATTGTATATCTTCGTATGTTTAGGTCGGACTATATTCTTTGTGCCAAACTCTGGGGCAGGTATTCGTTGTCCTACGGAGGCGTACTGAGTCTCGACAAAGCCGGCTGAGAATGGCCGTGTGTATTTTTGGGCTGGTCCTTTTAAAGGTTGAAAAGTGATTTGTGAATGATTTTCCAGAAGGAGATAGTGTCTCTGCGAGATTCTATTGTCAGAGATTCTCCTCATGCACTTTATTATTAATTCGGACTCCAGGTAATACCAGACCTTTCTTTTTGATGATCTCTATTTGGTTAGACCTAGATGGACATCGTGTTTCGAGCATCGTTGGTCGTTTATATATACAGTTGAAGATGACAGGTTTCCCAACAGAGCTTATGTCTACATGAAGCAACCTTATGAATGTGGAACTGTAGGGAAACTCTATGAAATTATTGATATTCAAATTGTGAATTAACTTTGGCTTATCATTATCCTTCTTCTGGGTGAGTGAGCAAAACTCAGGAAGGTAGCCATCTTGTATTCTTGTCATCGTTATGGATCACTGTCAAGAGAACAGTAAATCAAACTTATTATCGGACAGTGATATGGAGATCTTATTAATATGAAAACCCCTATCGTGGTTTAACTTTGTTACATAAACATTTGATATATGCCGCTGCAGAACTTAGCCAAGGAAAAAGTTCGTCCAGTGAACTCTTTATATGTTTACACACCCACACCCACTGATGCGTTCAGTCAGTTAGGGGATATGGCAATAGTCTGCCAGAACATTGAATGATTACCTTATATCGCCCATCATATTTGAATGCTGCATGAAATATGATCTACTATTCAAATGCCTAATGATGTACATGTCAACATGTTCCTATGACTATGTTCCGTGCTGTCCAGATGTGTGCGTCCTTATTAAACAGTGTGAAATGTCAGCTGTAGTTCCAGTCATCATTGACTTGCATAAGAGTGTGTGAGTGTAATATTATCAAGTGGTCAACTACACAGAACCATTCCACCGTTCGCGTTACCTGACACTTGCTGATATAGACTCTGTCCTGTCTATCACTTGATGTTATCTTCCCACTTTTAGCGTTTCCTTCGTCCTGCGTGTTTGTCTTCATCTCTGCCTTCTATTATGATCTTCAGTAGGTGGTATGTCTTTTTTATGGCTAAAATGTTTTAGCTGTCTAATTGTTATCTACTTCATGAATTCTCTGTTTATTTCAATAAGGAGGTGTATAGTGTTTATAATTGTAGATAATGTCTTTAGCTGCTGCTATCGCTTATCTGCCAATATTCCTTTATTATCATAATTTATCAATGTACATTACCCATTAGTTTCCCTGAGGAGCGTAAGCCCATTCAACAAATTTTTTTTTATTATTTTTTATTGCCAGGATAAAAAAATTAATGTCTTTCCTGTCCTGTGTCATCCGTTTATTTTTTTAATTCAAATTCCTGTCCATGTCTCTTCATCTTTATCCCTAATATGTACCGTATGTATCAATAATCTCTTCTCCGTGTATTTTTTCGGTCTTCCATATTTTACCTTGTGGATTACAGAACAAGAAACGTGCCCTTGTAATATTATCATTAGGTCCCATCATCAGAAAGTTTCTTATCTAACGCCAGAGTCTTCTCATATTTTCTTTCATTGACACGACTCTGGCCCCTGCCATTAGTTTTGGAGACCACAGAGTACAAAAACTGACAACACAATGTCAAAGGCTCACAAATCCACCAGTGATTGAACAGGGATGAAAGCAAATGACGGGGGTAGAGTGAGAAGAAGCTGCTTATACTGTACCTTACACAGACAAAAGCAGAGCCTCTAATAAGCAATGCTTTTCTAACGTTTAGAAGACCAAGATTGCATAGGTTGTTGACAATTTACCATAAGTGATGAAAAAAAGCAGCCAAACGGATGAAGAAAGGTACCAAGTACATAAAAACAAACACATATAGCCACCATCCAATTGACCCAAGGAGTGGAACAAAGGAATAATTGTCAAATTGCCTAAGAAGGGAGATCTTGCAGACTGCAATAATTGGAGAGGAATAACTCTTCTCTCTGTTCCCAGCAAAATACTAGGCAGGATAATTATACAGAGAATTTCAAAGGCAGTAGACCACAAACTGAGGAAAGAACAAGCAGGATTTAGAAAGAACAGAAGATGTGTAGATCATTTATTTACCCTCAGGAACATTATAGAGCAGTGCTCAGAATGGCAAAGACAGCTTTACATTAATTTCGTTGATTTTGAAAAGGCTTTTGACAGGATACATAGGGACAGTTTATGGAAAATACTGAGGGCTTATGGAATTCCAAGCTGCATAGTGTCAATCATAAAAAGCCTCTATGCCATCTTTACGTGTAGCGTTGGGCAGAGCAACCTAACCTTTGAGGTGAAGACAGGAGTACGACAGGGATGCCCCTTATCAACCACTCTATTTTTAACAGTAATAGACTGGGTGATGCGCGAGACAACAGAGGGCAGTCCAAGAGGAATAAGATGGACTACATTTTCTACATTGGAAGATCTGGAATATGTAGATGACATTGCACTACTGGCACATTCACATCAACACATCCAGGAAAAAACGGATAGACTTAATAAGTATAGCCAGCAGGTGGGCTTGAACATCAATCTAAAGAAGACAGAGGTCATGACGCTCAATGTGAGCAACCCTGAGCCCATATCAGTAAGGAATCAGCAACTGGAACAGACAGACACCTTCACATACCTAGGATGCATAGTAACACCAGACGGCGAAGCAAGCAAAGACATCAACAACAGAATGAACAGTTTTTTTTTTAGTCTAAACCACATCTGGACGTCCTCTCAGTACAGCACAAGCACAAAATTTAAGATTATATCAGAGCTGTGTGCTTTCTGTGCTTCTCTATGGTGCGGAATGCTGGAGAGTTACAGAGAAGGAAATGTCGAAATTGTCCTCTTTTCACACAACATGTCTAAGAAAAATTCTCCGAATCTTTTGGCCAAATACCATCACCAACCAAGATGTGCTTACTCGGAGCAAACAAGAGGACATGCACACCATCATAGATGGCAGACGCTGGAGCTGGGTTGGCCATGTCCTCAGGTGAGACCCCGATGCCACCACAGGAACAGCTATGCTATGGACCCATCAAGGAAAACGAAAGAGAGGCAGACCAAAAACAACTTGGCGGATGACTGTGGAGGCTGAGATGCAAAGAATGAACCAGAGTTGGGCACTGTACGAAGGATGGCCGCCGACCGAGCAAAGTGGAATCAATTTGTTGTTGCCCTACAAGACGCCACCAGGCGTGATGGCCACTGACTGCTTTGACGGTCGGCGGGTAAGGATCGAAGAAGAAGAAGAATTGACCTATATATACATATATACTCCTCGTCAAAAGTCAAGGGCCACTTAGAAAAACCTTGGTTGAAACCATAAAACAAATCTGATATAAACGTAATTGGTATCAGTCAAAACGGCTTTTATTGAATACCAAATTGACATGTCACGTAAAGAAATGGAAACACACATTCAAACGCAATGAAGCTGTGAAGTGTGTCACCCACCTTTTCAAAATTCACACAATAGATATTGGACAAATAGACATTTCAAAGTCGGGTATGACCACCGTTTGCAGCAAGGCATTCAAGATAGCGTAGACGCATCGAGTTCACAAGGGTCCGAAGAGTATCCTGAGGAACAGCTTGCCATTCCTGAAGCAGAAATGCAGTCAGCTGTGCAACATCCATTGGCAGGGGGTGATTTGTTGACAATCTTCGATCAAGGACATCCCAGAGGTGCTCAATCGGAGAAAGGTCAGGTGAATGAGCTGGCCACGCCATCCTGAAGATCCCATGTTGCTGAATGTTTAACTCATTCACCACACGAGCTCGATGGGGTCGAGCGTTATCATCTTGGAGGATGGCATTACCACCTATGGCCTCCAGAGCAGGCTGAACAATTGGTCTCAAGATTTCGTTCTGGTATCTTGGGCCGGTCAAGTTGGCTTGGATGATGTAGAGTGGGGTCCTGCCGTGTCTGTAGAAGCCTCCCCAGATCATGACAGAACCCTTAACATAACGATCCACCTCTCGAATAGCGTCATCAGTAAATCGCTCTCCTGGTCGTCTTCAAACTCGAATCCTGCCATCATTGAATGACACAGTGAAGCGAGATTCATCAGTGAAGAGAACTTGACTCCATTGTTGCCTTGTCCATCGGATGTGCTCGATAGTAGAGTGTGACACTGCAAGCCGTCTAGCAACCTCATGGACAGATAAACCACTTTCAACCCACGCTATAGCCCTCATTCTTTGTAAGGTGTCAAAACTTCTTCTCGGTGGCATGGTTTTTGCAACTGATGAAACTACCCTAAGTCTGCTGATTGTAAAACAAATTAAGGGTGAACTCAGTTCACGAAAAGTCGCTATTGCACGTGTAAGGTCAATCAGCACGATTACTTAACTTGCTTGGTTGTACGGAAGTTTGAAAAAAAAAAACATTAAAAATGTGAATTTATGGTCAGCAAACCAAATTGCACGTGATCACCATGGTTGTGTCGATGACGTGTGTTTTTTGCTTAACGGCATAGAGGACTGTCAGTCGAAGATATTGCACCCCTTTTTACTAAAAAACTTCCTTCATTTAATCATTCTATGCACTTATATAAAAGTGTATTGAAAATAATAGGGTGGCCCTTGACTTTTGACGAGTCGTATATATAGGGCTTTGAAACTACTGCAGAACCCACGAAGTTTGAGATTAACACACTAAAGAAATAGTGAACAAATGTTGAAGAGCTAGACAGACAAAAGAAAATTCTTTATACGACGGCGAAGAGAACCTCAACATAACAAACGTTGCTCAGACTTATAATTTGAATGAAAGAGATGCTGCTACTGCATTACTGTGAAACTATGACAGCAATTTAAGTTTTGTCAATCCAACAATTTCTAAAAGGAACGTCTTCACATGCTTTTGTCATAAGGTAAAGGTGCCATATGAAATAAAAGATTGTAGATTATTCACCTATTTACAAGATATCTTGACAAATACCGAAAAATATAAACCATCTCCACTTTAAAGAGAACATTAGATCTTAAAAGAGTGAATTAACTTTTGCTTCCGTCGGTGTTAGAATAGTCAACGTGCCTGGTAAATCCCTGATTGCATTGCTTCACCATTGGAGGTAAAATATATCATGGTGCTGAAAATTTGAAATCCAGTTTTAAGGTGAAACGCCACAGTACGCTCCTAGTATATCGTGTATCTTAGATTACAGGAGGAGCTTTCAATACAGAAATTGAGAACATTCTACGATGGAATGCTGAAATAATGAAGAATTGTGATTTCAGAGAAATCAATCAATTTGCTGCACCGTTCGTGTTGAAGGAAAAATGAACCGAAGAACGGGGGGGGGGGGGGGGGGAGAGATGAGAGAGAGAGACGAGAGAGACGAGAGAGAGAGAGAGAGATGAGAGAGAAGAGAGAGAGAGAGAGAGAGAAAGAGAAGGAATAAAGAGCTGGAAGAGTTTAAACATGGTATTGTACAGAGATCTCAAAAGCGCCAGTCGAAGATAAAATTTGCCTAATGCCAATGTGATAGCTATGGCTTTTCAAGAGAACGATGGTGAGCCACCGGGAGAAAGAGACATACGAGTTTGTCCAACAGCTTCCTCGTGAGAGACATCCTTAATCAGTTTAAATGTAATGAGTCCGAACGGTGACCCGGTTACCTATCTATTGCTTTACCCTAGCGACAAACCTGGATGGCAACCTAAATTCCCCAACGTTCGATATATATATATATATATATATATATATATATATATATATATATATATATATACCCCGCATATATATTATATATATATATATATATATATATATATATATATATGTTGTGTGTGTCCGTGTGTGTGTGTGTGTTTGTGTGTGTGTGTCGCATAGAGATTATGATCAATAAATTTTCTATATTTCCTTTCTTTTTCTACCCGTGCGTCCTCCTACTTTATTATCGCTCTTTTATCCTTTTCCTGTGTTTATCGCATTCGTACGTTTGCGACTATAAACATTACTATTTTCCCATTCAAACTTTCGCCTGTTTCTTTCTCTCATTTAGAAACGCACACGCATGTTATTATATAACGTGTCAGTCGTGCTGCCTGCAGTCAGACGAGATGTGTGATTATAGTTTCATAACTGGTTGGCGGATTGACATAGGAGCACGACTTTTGGTCTAGCATTTTCACCTGACACGAAAGTTTCTCCGGCGTGAGGTGTGATTAACCGACATCTGCGCGGCGCTTTGAATGAGACATTTGTCTGGTAATTTCCTCTGTCACGGCACTCTCGGCCAGCTTTCGTAGCGTGAGGTGTCTAAGACGCGTTTTGGCATGTTATGTCCAGCGTCTAAGGTACGTAGAAGTGTAACGAAAGGGGAGAGATCGGGTTTTTTTGGAAATATTGGGATCTTTTTGTCTGGTTTATAGATATTAACCAGAGTTTGAAACTAGATTTTCATTCGTACTCCACATAAATCTGCAGTAGACAGATCGCCAGGCTAGAAGAATATCTTGTGTATTGAAAAGTCTTTTAGTGTCTAATTCGGCAACTTTTGCGAGTTCTAGACTACTATTATATTGAACGATTCTAGTTCGTGGTATTAATCTGTAGTTCTGTGCGGAGGTAAATATTATATATTATATATCTAATATTTTGTGAAGTGTTTAAAGTGTTAAATCGCTTATTTCATATTTCACTAGTTAGATTTTTGTGCAGAGAGAATTAAAATATAGTCTGTATTGTATTCTCTAGCTGACGTGTTTCAGTGGAAAGCAGAATAACTTATATTCCTAGCTTAAAATCACGCAGCTATAAATGAATTTAATTTAACTGCTAAATAATCAGACGAGAATATATTTTAAAACTAACTTATAACTGCATTGCTACATCTTGAGTATTGACGGGATACGTATGGTATTCCTAATTCATGATGATTGATTTTTATGAATATAACTTATTTCACGGGAAGTTTTTTAAATGATAAGTCAAGCTGTACGCTTGCAGTTTTTAAAATGTAAGTTATAACGAGTACAGTAGTTATGTATAATTATTTTTATATGTGTTTTTTTTGTCTATTTAGTTAAGAAAACTGGGGTTATCCCAAACTTTGCCAGCGTTAAGTACTTATGAGTAATATCTGAGAAGAACTAAAAACATTTTCTTTAAAAAGACTTGGTGTAAAATCTTTACAAGAACTTTAAAGGTGAAATGACATAATGGGTCTTATTGTGCCAGATTTTATTCTTCCTGAGAGAAAATAAACTTAAGTACTGGTTTTCAGCCCTTGTGGCAAGTAAACTATTACAAACAGTAACGTTCCGCAAATTTATGTCAAACTTGTGGTGTGACCAAGAAGGTTTACCTTTGATCGAAAGTTACACAAACTTGACATTTTTCCCTAAGTAGTGGAAACCTCGTGATTCTGATCCTGTGAGCCCGCTTGAAAACTAATTCTTACCTGAACTGATAAAGTGACACTAACTTAAAATCTGAGCAAAATTATCGCCTGAAGAGGACGCTCCCCGGACAAATTGGACGAAACCAAGATCTGCAGAGCTGGGTATCCATACGCTTCATCAAACGATAAAAATACAGATTTGTGTCATAACGTGGTGCGCCAGAACGGCGAACAGCAGCGAGATTGTAGGTAAGGTTGTGTGAGACAGGGCCCTGATGAATGAACCGAGAGAGAGCAAGAAACTGAGTGACTGTTTTTTTTAAGAGTGGTATAACTAAATTTCAATCACCTGACCACATTGTAATTTCTTTATGCAAGTTTTGTTGCAAACAAGATACTTTTCCTTAGGATAGATCATACTTTTTATTTTTTTTTTCGTACGCCCGCTAATACTCGAGGCGAAATCTCAGGTTATTATTAATGTCTAACCTGACATTGATTTTACGTGAGTATCCCTTTTCTTGTACAGAGACAGGTGTCCCTCGCCATTCAGGCAGATACTCGCCGATTTCGAAGGTACCCGTTAGAGCTGGGTCGGCTCAGGAGCCGCCAATCCCTGGTCGACGACACTCCTTCAAATGTCCTCACCAGGTCTCGAGTTAATCCAGTCCAAATCCCGGTCGACGAAAAATCCTCAAATGCCGTCGCCCGGGTTTGATCCTGAATCACCCGGTCGCCAGAGCGGTGTTGTAACCACTACGCTAGCGCGGCTCGCCTAGATCATACTAATAACTAATTCTGTTCATGGGACCTTTAAAAGGGGAAAATCATTAGATTACTGCTAATGTATCCTTGTTTCCTTGGGCTTATCACTTTCTTCTAACAGGACTGTGGGGCATACCTTGAGGGATAAGATCATACTGTGGGTCTATCATTCTGGTAGAAATTCACTGATTTTTATGACTATGTGAATATGTTTCTTGTTGTAATTTTTGTGTGTGTTGTGATGAAATTTTAGATGATAATTAAAATTTTCTCTTGAACTTAATCAGTGTGTCGGGTCAGCTCGTTCCAAAATATCTATATAATCATTGTTATAGTTTTCCCACGTGAGTGCGTCTACATGTCGTCAATTGTGTGTGTGTGCACGTGAGTGGTACGTTCATATATTAATATATATAGTTTTTATAGACTGTCTGACTCCTCTGGATCTGTTGTAGAAGATAGGCGGAGAGAGAGAAGATTCTCGCTTTCCGGGACAGCCTCTATAAATTTCTACCATCTCACTCGTGGAAATCTATTTCTACTATTATCTCTCACTGTGGCTATCACTCATTCTAATCTATTCAGAAGGGACCAACCCAAGTCTTAATTCCCCTATCAAAAATCAACGACAGAATGGTGGCTCGTTTTCCGGGAATAAACTATAGTCCTCAGTAAATACGTATATCAGCTCGTTTGCAGGATTACTTTCTTTATTCTGATATAGAGTAAGAGTGTGCTGTCTTGTGAGTGTTGATATTTTTAAAAATAACTATCCCCTAGACCAACGATCTGTTTATGGGCGTGCTGACCACACAATTAATAATTGTTTTCCCACAGCATTTTGAGTAATATACATTTGAGTTACAGGTTGATTTTGTCGGAATAGATGTAAATTACTGATTTTGTAATACTAAACGCTGGTAAAGTTTGTGATTGTCTAGCAATCACAAGGTTCTGAAGAATTAGGTGTTTGAACTAAGTTAAGGGAGTGCGTTTTCGGACTATTTCGTCCAGATTAATTGCCTCCCCTACCCTAACTGTCTTCAGGGGTGAACTTGATAGTGGATTTAAAAATTAAAGGAATTTTTTTTCTCATTAAAATTTTTGCAATAATTATTTTGTTTCCACTGTAGCAACTTATTTTTCAGTGAGTAATTTTAACTACCATTTATTTGGCGTAGTCGTCTGCATTAGGTGCTTTATTACCGATTAATAGCAGCGATAGTTAGACACTATAGTATAGGAGGAGGTATCCCAGGTTAAAGTATATCATCTTTTGATTTTTGGTATTTTTTCTCGTAAGTGGTAGCAACCAGTGTATCCTTTTCTTACTTTCTTTCTCGACTAGTCTCAGTCACTGACGTATTATGGCAGAAATGGCGAAGCTTAGGCAAATCCTCAGAGACGAAGCGAGAGAAGATGGTTTGGAAGGCGAAGAAGCGAAAGCTTTTGTCAGGGACGAACTGGAAAGATATGATGCGGAGAGGAAAGCAGCAGAATCTAGAGAGCAGAAGAAGATGGATGAGGAAATGGAAATCCGCAGGGTAAACGAAAGAGAGAAGGAGAGACAGCATGATGAAAGAGAGAAGGAGAGACAGCATGAGGAAAGAGAGAAGGAGAAGGAGAGACAGCATGAGGAAAGAGAGAAGGAGAGAAAGCATGAGTTATCTCTTAAAACTCTAGAATTCCAAAGTCGTGGTGCTGCCTCTACCTCCTGCAATGGAGAGTCTTCTCATTCTTCCTTAACCGATCCTTCTAGCACTCAATCTACTCCCCTCACTGCTATGTCTTTGGCGCTAGAATCTTTCCCTTGTCCAAATGAGAAGATTGAAACGTATCTAGAAAAATTTGAGAAAATTGCAACTCTGTAAGGTTTAGAGAGGTCGCGTTGGAATATGAAGCTTTCCCAGGCTTTAAAAAGTTCTGCTTATGATGTTTATTCTAAACTGGAAAGTGGCCAACAAGACAACTACGACTTGTTGAAGAAAGCAACAGCAGGAAGGAGAGCTCTGAAACTTTTCAGCAGTTCTCATCTCGTCTAAAGGGATACTTGACTAAGTGCCTTGAGCTTTCACAGCTCCCCTCTGCATATGAAGGTCTTTAGGAATTTGTTATAACAGAACAAATAAAGAATACTTTGTCTGCTAATACCCGGAGATTTCTAGCTGAGCAGGGTGCAGAAAAGCTTGAAGACATTTTGCAAAAGTCTGAGCGATATCACAATGCGCTGGCTGAACTACCGGCCGCAAAACGTAAACCGAAAGAAGAGCCTTTTCGAAAGAATAATCTGGAACAATCTTCTCATGCTTCTCATTCTTCTAACCAAAATAACCATAGAGAAACTGGACCTCAAAACCACCCTCCTGAAAAATCCAAGTTCTACAAAAACAAGTACCCCAACCACAGTAAACAGTCTGATCAACCCGACCACCCTACATGGCAGCGCAGCCAGAAAGGACAAGGTGGCAAAGGGAGAACCCCTTAGCACGGGACTAATGATCAGAGCGAGCACACCGAGCCGAAACGCATAGGATGCTTGCTAACAGTCTCGCAAGGCGGAATTATTGACAGTGATTCCCAACCTGTAGAGGGAGACAGACCCTCTACGCGAGGTACTGTTATTTTGAACGGTTCTCAAACTTCTTGTTTATTTGACACGGGGCTTTCTTATGATTGCATTGTTGCCAGACACCTGGTTAAACCCGGTCAAGAGACAGGAGAGACCGTCGAACTTTGTGGAGTTCTTAAGAGTGAGGCACCTACAGCGCTTCCCATCGCATTGGTGGAGATCCACTCTGAGTTTGTCAGAGTCGTGATCAAAGCGGCTGTTATGGATGGCCCCATCTACCCAGTCATACTTGGCTGTAGATACGTGTTTATTGGGAAACCGGAAGAGCCGATTGTGGCAACAGTAACTACAAGAGGGCAAACCAAGAAGGAACGGGAGCCTGCGCCTAATTTGTTACCTATGGAACTTAAAGAAGCGCAACAAAAGAATCTACTTTGGCACCCTGCTTTAGGAAACTGCCCATGGCTAAGGAACCCAGACAGCACGGGGACATTTTTTCTAAGGATGGCGTACTTTATCGCAGAACGGGCCAGCCTGACCAAGGTTACAATCAGCTCCTAGTACCGAAACAGTACAGAAGCCAAATCCTATAAATGGGGCACTCTCTTCCCTTCAGCGGACACATGGGACAGAACGCCACAAACCAACGGATAACCACTCATTATTGGTGGCCAGGAGTAAATACTGATATTATCAGGTATGTCAAATCCTGTGCCCAGTGCCAACGTGTACCACCCAAGCAACGGACACCCCCAGTCTCTTTGGGTGAAATGCCAATAGTGGGAACACCATTCGAACGGGTTGTGATCGACATTTTAGGGCCTTTCGAAAGGACTAAAAGAAGGAACCGGTATATCCTCACCTTAGTCGACACATGCACTTTATGGGCAGAAGCTATCCCGCTAACATGCGCAGATGCCAAGCATGTCGCAGAAGCCGTCGTGCAGATTTTCACTCGGTTGGGATTCCCTCAGCAAGTGTTGACGGATAACGGATCTCCATACCGAAACCTGTTGATGGATGAGATCGTTAAGATCTTGAGGACCCAACACATCTACACTAAGCCATATACTCCGACCGGAAATGTGCTCGTAGAACGTGTTAACGGAAACCTCAACATGATGCTAAGTAAACTGGCACAAGTGAAACCTGACGATTGGGATCTTTGTATTCCTGCAGCTTTATTTGGCTACAGAGAATCTCCTCATACGTCTACAGGATTTCCGCCAGCCACGCTTTTGTTCGGCAGACCTATCAAGGGGCCGCTTGAAGCCTTAGTTTGGTCGCTGACAGACCAGAAGGCTGATGAGACAGTTGTCTCAGCAAGTAAATATTAGTCGGATTTAAAAGGAAGGTTGAAACTAAGATGGGACATAGCAACGACCAACTTTAAGCGAGCACGCAAAAAGCACGCTAACCAATACAGGAAAGTCGTGAAAGAAAGAGAATTGGAAGCAGGAGAAAAAGTTTTGGTGATTAAGGCTAACTACCAGATCTTATGGTTTCCATACTCAGACATTAGGAGCAGACTTTTGGTCTAGCATTTTCACCTGGACCACGAACGTTTTCCGGCGTGAGGTGTGATAACACCGACATCTGCACGGTGCAGACTAGACATGAGACATTTGTCTGGTAATTTCCTCGTCAACGGCAAAACTCTCGCCCAGCTTTTCGTTAGCGTGAGGTGTCTAAGACGCGTTTCGCATTATATGTCCAGCGTCTAAGGTACGTAGGTGTTAGGAAAGGGGAGAGATCGGGTTTATGGAAATAGTGGGATCTTTTGTCTGGTTTAAGATATTAACCAGAGTTTGAAACTAGATTTTCATTCGTACTCCTAAATCTGCAGTAGACAGATCGCCAGGCTAGAAGAATATCTGCGTGTATTGAAAAGTCTTTAGTTTCTGGGGCAAATATTTTGCCGAGTTCTAGACTACTATTGTATTGAATGATTCTAGTTCGTGGTATTAATCTGTAGTTCTGTGCGGAGGTAAATATTATATATTAGATATCTAGTATTTTGTGAAGTGTTTAAAGTGTTAAATCGCTTTTTTCATATTTTTCACTAGTTCTTTTGTGCAGAAAGAATTAAAATATAGTCTGTATTATTTTCTAGTGACGTGTTTCAGTGGAAAGGAGAATAAATTATATTTGTAGCTTAAATCATGCAGCTATAAATGAATTTGATTTTACTGCTAAATAATCAGACGAGAATATAATTTAAAATTAACTTACAACTGAAATGCTACATCAGTGAGTATTGACGGGATACGTATGTATTCCTAATTCATGATGATTGATTTTATGAATATAACTTATTTCACGGGAAGTTTAAATGATAAGTCAAGCTGTACGCTTGCAGTTTTTAATAAAATGTAAGTTATAACGAGTACATAGTATTATAATTATTTTATATGTGTTTTTTACTCCTCTATTTTTAGTGAAGAAAACTGGGGTTAACCCAAACTTTGCCAGCGTTAAGTACTTTATGAGTAATATCTGAGATAAGAATAAAATTTGTTCGTATTTTCCTTTAAAAGACTTGGTGTAAAATATCTTTACAAGAACTTTAAAGGTGAAATGACATAACGGGCCTATTGCGCCGGTTTTTATTCTTCGTGAGAAAAGTTAAGTACGGTTCAGCCCTTGTGGGAATTAGACTATTACAAACAGTAAGGTTCGGCGAATTATGTCAACGTGTGGTGTGACCAAAAAGTCGTTACCTTTGATCGAAAGTTACAAAACTGACATTTTCCCTAAGTAGTGGAAACCTCGCTGATTTGCTGGATCCTGTGAGCCCGCTTGAAAACTAATTCTTACCTGAACTGATAAATGTGACACAGACTTAAAAATCTGAACAAAATTATTGCCTGAAGAGGACGCTCCCGGAAAAATTGGACGAAACAAAGATCCCTGCTACAGAGGGGGTATCCGCTTCATCAAACGATTGGAAACAGTTTGTGAATGTCCTAACGTGCGCCAGACGGCAAACAGCAGCACGATTGTAAGGTAAGGTTGTGTGAGACCAGGGCCCTGATGAATGAACCGAGAGAAAGCAGGAAACGAGTTGACTCTTTGATTTTATGGTTGTAATACCAAATTTCACCCACTTTGTAATTTACTTTATGCAAGTTTTGTTGCAAACAAGATACTTTTCCTTAGGATAGATCAGATACTAATAATCCGAAGTCTGTTCATACCTGGTTAAAAGGGGAAAATCATTAGATTACCGCTAATGTATCCTTGTTTCATTGGTGCTATCACTTTCTTCTAACAGGACTGTGGGCATACCTTGAAGGATAAGATCATACTGTGGGTCTACCATTCTGGTAGAAATTCATTGATTTTTATGACTATGTGTATATGTTTCTGGATGTAATTTGTGTGTGTTGTGATGAAATTTTAGATGATAATTAAAATTTCTCTTGAACTTAATCAGTGTGTTTGCGGGTCAGCTCGTTCCAAAATATCTATATAATCATTGTTATAGTTTTCCCACGTGAGTGCGTCTACATGTCGTCAATTGTGTGTGTGTGTGCACGTGAGTGGTACGTTCATCTATAAACTATATATATTAATATATATAGTTTATAGACTGTCTGACTCCTCTGGATCTGTTGTAGAAGATAGGCGGAGAGAGAGAAGATTCTCGCTTTCCGGGACAGCCTCTATAAATTTCTACTATCGCACTCGTGGAAATCTATTTCGACTATTATCTCTCACTGTGGCTATCACTCATTCTAATCTATTCAGAAGGGACCAACCCAAGTCTTAATTCCCCTATCAAAAATCTACGACAGTGTGTGTGTGTGTGCGTGTGTGCCAAAAAGACTAAGCAATCGTTCTTTGTCAGTCTTAACTGTTAACAACCAGAAATACAACTACAGTAGAGCGTCAATTATATGAACTAATTAGAACCAAGGTTGGTTCGGTTAATCAAATAGTTAGGATAATCAAACATACATATGAGAATACCCAGTTAATACGGACAATTAAGGTCACGGGACATTGTGCTGAGGCTACACAGTAGCTAAAACCAAAATGTGATTTTTAAAACCCGTAATGAAAAATTAAGACTATTTCTATGTGTAACCATGCTGTCCCGGCTGGTTACGTACTCAGTTCAAATTTTACAAGTCTCTTTTGTTTATCTTCCAAGTTATTGATTATGGACATGTGTACTGGCCATCTCCGCCAGAGATGTTAATTCCTTGATGAGACACTGTTCCTTCTTCAATCAACTCACGATCCGTTCCGTTCCTTCTTTGTTGTTACTAGTGACTTTCGTATAGTGGTAGTTTATGAATAGTTATGGCTTACATACAGCAACTCTCAAAGGACGAACTCAAATCTTTGTCTTATCCTTCAAAACATTTATTTACATTTGTAATATTACTCAGCAAGACCAGTAATTGATATCATAGAGCTCGCATATCATTATATTATGGGTGCTTCGTGCATAAGCTCTCTCTCTCTCTCTCTCTCTCTCTCTCTCTCTCTCTCTCTCTCTCTCTCTCTATATATATATATATATATATATATATATATATATATATATATATATATATATACACACATACACACATATATTCTTCCTTTGTCATTTTATCATCTCCAGTTGACTTTCTTAGTCTTCTCAAAAAGTATTCTTGTTATCATAGAGCTCGCATATAATTATCATAGGTGCTTCGGGCAAATCTATATCTCGTGTATGTACATATTCTTCCTTTGTCATAGTCTAATTATCTCCAGCTGAGGCAGATGAGGTAAGAAGGGGTGACTTAGTCTTCTCAAAAAAAGGGAATAGTTTTGCGTATTCGTGTTATGTTTGAGTATCTCTATACTCCATATCAGCATTTCAAACTCATCGTATATATGTGTAAAGGGCAATTTTTACTATCTTGCAATATAATACATTTATATACTTATTATGTTCGCAAATATTTGGTAATCAAAGTATTTCCTTTTTAAGTGCTTAAGGAGAAGTCATTTTTGAGTTACTTCCCTTGAAAGTAGTTCCGTCATCTTCGATCGGACTCCGCGGACGAGTCTAGGCCTACTGCGATTTATTCTTTGGCTGGGTAGGAATAGATTGTTCTTGCTTCAGTATATCTATGGCCTGAATTTATACGTAGTGTTTGTATGAGTAGGACGAGTCTGTCTTATATATGGATATCTTTACATTTCTAAGTCGAACTATGTTGGTTGTCGCTAGAAAAGGTCAAAGGCTATGCAGCGGAAGTATCGCTAGCAAGGGGTGTGATTCATGGCTGTCATCCTGTCTGGATGTAGAATTTTGTGGTAGCCGGCCTATCGCCGAAAAAGTGATCTATATGTGGATGGGGAAAAGTGATAGTCATTTAGACATGTTGTATGTACTTTACCCCAGTGTTTTTTCTCTTTTGCCAAGGAATGGCAAAGTTATATTTCGCATAGAAAGGTAAAACCACAATTTATTATGAACTTGGGCTTCGCCATCGTTGTTGATAAACAGATGCACAGTGGTACTTTTGAAAAGAATATTTATTCAAAGGAAGACGACATTCCTATGTATCAGCACTAGATTATATGATATTATTCAATTACTTCTATGATAGAAGTCATGAAGAAATGAGGACATTTAACGAATGACCAATTTTGGTCTGGGTCCTATAGTGAGTGAAACTCACGAGAGAAGAACAGCCATGTTGAAATTCATATACTTTGTATTTATCGAGTGAGAAAAAGGGATGCCTGTACTATCGCTCGATGAACCAAGAGATCACTGCTACATGTGAGAACCCATGTCTGGGATTCCTATATCTTTATGGAAAATATATATATTGAACTTTACGTGAAGGGATATTCACTAGACGAGGTTAGGTCTAGGAGCCTTCCTATATATTGGTTATGGTCTGACGTGCCCAGTCAGTAAAGCCAGATGATTTACATGATGGAACTCTGAATGCTTATTTACGAATGCTCCATTATGATATTTGCCAAGCATGAATGCTAACTTAAGATGATATTCCTGTGATCAACATTATGCTGTCTATGTCGACATTTGTTCCTGTAACCATACACGTACTGTCCAAGTGTGCGTCCCATTAAATGTTATAAAAAAGACCACCGTAGTTCCAGTACTTCTTGAATTCGAACAGTGTGAGTATGAGTGATGTACTATCAACCTGTCAACTCTATCGAATCATTCTACCATTCGCGTTCTGACATTCACATACACACTCATTGTTTACACTCACATTCTTGTCGGAGCCTCATCACGTTCCAGGACAAGATGACCTGTATGACCAAAACTGTGCTGGGTTTAATGAGTTGACAATCGTTACACTTTACTACACCAGTCCCAACATCTACATTTATCAACTGGTGGACATTCACGTCATTTAACAAATAAAGCGTGATTCAACAACTAGTAGCCAGTATGAGTAAACAACTAAACAGAGTTTAACAACTGGTGTGCCAGCTTCCTGGGTCAACCTGCACAGTGACCATATTGAGAAGTAAACTACTGAGACCAGACGTTCCTTGGGGTCTGTTACGACACACAAATACATCAGCAGTACAACTCTACAGTGATGTCAGCGTGACCTGTCCTGTCGACAGTATGCAGTAACTAGGTCAGCGTTTGTTGACATTTGGTTCGTTGGACATTTGCCATACAACTGACAGTGTTACACAGCAAGCTTGGTTGAAACATAGAACATTACACATCAGGACTGGAGAATATTTGACAGTGTTTGCGAAAGGAAATGTTATTGAACTGAGAAGTCCTACATCGATTGTTATCATTCACATCAACGATGGAGCTTCTATTTCTGTGTTGAATTTAAAATAATTAGACCAGAAGTATTTGTTTAATAAAGTACCACAGTACTGTACTATTAGGCAGTGTAACTGAGCCTTCTTTACAACACATTCTTTCTGCAACACTCTATTTACATCATATTGCCATACTATTTATGCAATTATGTATTTATGTTTAAATATTTATATGTGATATTTGTTTGTATCCAGCGGGTTGTTGTTTTGGTTGGGCGGTGTCACACAGCAGAGTATCCCACGTAATAGAGGGTCTGATGTGTGCGTTTCTATAGGTGCAATTTTCTTGATTGAAAATTTGCTGCGACAGCTGTTGCTATTAGTGTTAGCTGTGAAGACTGTACTCATTGTTGTTTTTGTAATATTCCTCTGTTCTTTAGTTTGTTTTGATTTGTTTGTAATTTGTTGGTCTACCCTATTCTATCTTTCAGTTCTATTCTCAATTTATATTTATATACTGTGGCGTTATTTGTATTTGTTATCCTCTTGCGGTTTATCTTTTATTGTTTTTCCCATTTGATTTATTTCATTTCCGCAAATGTTTTCATGTTCTCCTGTATAACTGTTTTGTTTTGTGCCTGATCGACATACACTATTTAAAATATAGTTGATCATATAAATTGATGTACAAGAATCAACTGATAGTTAATTGCTATTACTAAAGGTACACAGTTGATGATATAAAACACTATTTCTGGTGCACTGCACTTATATTATAGAGTGAACCAGCAACTTATAGCTGTTATTATATAAGGATTTATACAAGACCTTTGTAAGGCTTGTTCCCACAGTGATTGGGATAGTTAAGTACTATTTTCCACAGGTTACAAAGTTATCATACAAGGTCTTTGATTAAGACTAAGAAAGTGAATTTATTTACTTTTGCAAATTACTGATCTTATTAGACAAGATGTCTACATTAGATTATTTTATCACACAAGGCAACGCTCTTGATAAGACTGGTCAGCAATTAGAAGAATGGGCAGTTGCCCAATATGACAAAGCATTAGCTGCTGAAGAAAGAAAAGCATTGATTGAAGAAAAGAAATTAAGCAGCTGAGGAGAAAAAAATTAGAAAGCTGAGGAAAAAAAATTACAAAGAGAGGATGAACAAAAGAAATTGCAGATACAGACTGATGAAAAAAAATTCCAGATGGAAATGGAAAAAGAGAAAAGAAAAGGATGAAGAGAAAAAATTACTGCTGCAGAAGAGAGAAAATTACAAGCTGAAGCTCAAGAGAAAAAAGCAATAAGAGAACATGAACACCAAAAAGAACTTTAGCATTTGAGTTAGAAAAGTTAAAGTTAACAAACATAAGTGATGGTAATCAAGCATCTGGTGGTAATGGTAAACCCTTTACTTACAAGGTCAAGGTACCAGCGTTCAACCCTTCCAGTGATGACATAACATTCTGGCTAAATAGATTTGAACGCTCGTGTCGAGCACATAATGTGGACAAATCACAATATGCTAACCAGTTATCAGAAAATCTGAAAGGTGATTCTCTGACTAGTTTAAGTTTGGTTGAAGAGGCTGACAAAGATAACTATGATGTTATTAGGGCAGCCTTATTAAAGAAGTATCAGTTGTCTGAAGAGGGTTATCGGAAGTTGTTTAAGACAATGGTGCCTGAGGCAGGTGTAGAATTCTCAGAATTCATTGCAAGGACACGACTTACATTTGATCGTTGGATTGAGCTATCCAAAACAGAAAAGACTTATGAAGCCCTTATGGACTTGATACTCAGAGACAAGATTATGTCAAGTATAAATAAACCTTTCCTCGAATTCTTACATGAGCGTAAACCTAAGTCTCTAAAAGAAATGGAACAGTATTGTACCCAATACGTCACTGCACATCCGGACGTAGCTATTAGCAACAGTAAGGTTAAAGAAGGTATGCCAGTTGCTTCTGCAACACCATACAACCCTAATCACTCTCACAAATTCCAAGGACCTCAAAATAGGTTTAATAAAAAAGGTAACTATTACAGTTATCAGAACCAAGGTAACCAATCATTTCAGGGTTCTTCTTCGAATACCTGGAGAAGAGCTGACAGCCCTCGATTCAGGGGTGGTCATAATTACAGGAACTTTCGCAAAGGAAGTCATTCTAGAAACTATCCAAGTTTTCCTTCATGGAGACAACAAGATCATAATTACCGAGATACTCATTATAATGAATATGATGATAGTAACCAAAGGAGCTATGATTCAACCAACCAACCCTAGTACCGTGAGCTAAACATCGAACGCACACAACACAATATAGAATGGGTATGACACTCACTCACGAAGGTGACAAAACAACATAGTAGATCCCAACAACAATCAGCAATAACCACGAGCAGCAATCAATTCACTCCGAGAATACAACCAAAGCTATTCATAACGGCCAAGGCGAACTCTCTATGCACTAGCAAATCACATGAGTGGGTCATACTCAAGGCCTATAAACAAAATAAAGATAATGATGACTCTCTATAAACATTTGCCCTATGGCTTTTGATTGTTAGGGAGACAAGCATGTGAGTAATCTCAGTGCCCCCGAGATCTCATGCACAAAACCTTAATGCAAAACATTATTTGAGCCAACCACATTTTCTACTTTAATAGCTGTTGTAGATCTCCTCTTCCCTCCTTTCCCGTTTCCTGCGTCAATAGGGGTTCCATCTCGTCAATTTTCTGAAGCCCTCAGAGGTAGGTTCTCCGATATTCGTCTTAACAACAAGGTTTAAGGTAGTGCATGACATGATCACAGTTGCCTCAGGTATCTTCTTTTGATTACTCAAAAGGATTAAAGCAATCCACCCGACCTCCATGACTAGTTTCAAGTTAACATCGGTACTTTGATTCAAATTTTGGATTTAGAAGTCATCTCAGGGAATACAAAACATTTTGGTCTAGCACGGGGTGCATGTGTCTACATGTACTAGTTTAAGATGGTCAGTCCTCATACATTTGCACGGAAAGTGGCAGTTTTTAGTCAATGCGTCATGGAAGGCCAAATGGCGGGTGGCAGGTAGTCCCTACATCGCTAGAAACACTAAAGTTTCGACTACTAAATCCGCTATCCCTGAAACATTTCTGTAGCTGATATATAATGGAATAATTATTCATGGATCCTATTACATTATCTTACTTGGCTTCGTTTGTGCACTTAAGTACTTAACAACCATCCTTATTCGCTTTCATTCACTTCTTCTTCAATCAGCAACAGTGAACAAAGCTGAAAAAATTGGGGTCTCGGGGGTAATTCAACAATGGAGTCCAAGCACACGGGCACTTGCAGCTCAGTGGAAATCACTATCTGCTACCTATCATCGGTGTTCAAGGCTTTGCATTGTTTGCTCAAAAGTCATTTCTCTCACGAGATGTACCCGCATCAGCAATCTTTTTTTGCCAGTACGGAGTTCCTATCTTCTGATTAGTTATCTCATCAAGTCCACTTCACCGATTCACTGTGGGTCAGAAAATAAAAATGGGATTTTCGTCAACCCACAATCATTCCAGTTGAGGAAACAAGACCTATGATTCCCTCCGTAATGGTTGGGGTAATCAAACGTATCGTGACCTCGTTATATAATGCAACAAGAAGTTAAGATAAAATGCCGAAGGTGCTCTTTAACCTATGCTCCGTTGGAAATGTTATTCATGATAACTCACTCTGTGGTTAAGATTATTGAAAGCTGCATGATAACAAAGATCCGAGATAAAGTATTCAAATTTAATAAATCCTAAAGTCAATGGATAACAACTACTCGATACGTTTGCATATAAGTCAATTAACAATTTGTAACTAGATGGGATCAACCGAAATTCTTCCATACGCTAATATTGTAAATCTAGGTACCATGTGCAAATTGGTGCTGTAACCCTTGATTAGGTTAGTCAAGAATTTCGTACATTATTGGTTATTCACTACTTGTAACTTAACTCAAAAGGTAGTTTGTTAACCCATAACGACCCCCATTAATGAGAGAGTTAAGCCGACTACACATGCGTGCACAAGACTCTAGTATATTAATCTTTTCACATGGTTTTTTGTCCTATTTCCCCGTACAAAGTCAAGAGTTCTGGCGGCTTTCTTTTGGCCTTTTGTGAACAAGGACATACGGATCTATTGTCGATCCTGTAAAGTATGTCAAGAAGTCAAATCCAAAGGTCCTCGTCATGCTGCGCCTATTCAGGCTGCAGATATTCCTATTCGTCCATTCCAGAAAATGGCGATAGACATCATTGGTCCATTCAAGATCAAATCTGCTAGAGGACATCAGTTTATCTTAACGTGTGTAGACATGAGCACACGTTGGCCAGAGGCTATCCCTCTAAAGAGCATTTACTAAGACTAATTTACGCTGACACATTGCAGATGATGCTCTTTGGGCTTATATTTTCTCGTGCTGGGATTCCCCCCTTGTGACGGAGAAATATTATCAGATCATGTGCGTGTACCCAACTGATATCGGAACCATGTCCCTCAAGTAATGTCCTACTCTTACAGATAGAGAGATCTATTTCGAGTAGCATCTATTCATCCTATGTCCAATGGTGATGGTCGAGCGACTAAATAGAACACTTAAGGTAAAGAACTTATTAGGTGAAATCTATAACTGAGGATCATCCTCAAGATTGGGATAGGGTTTTACCCGCGGCCCTCTTCGCGTACAGAGAGGTCCCCAATGAACATACAGGGTTTTCTCCCTTTGAACTTGTCTTTGGCGCGCGACCGCGCGGCCCAATGTCTTTGCTGCATGATCTTATAACAGCTGACAATATTGACGATGACCCAAAATCTTCTTACGAGTATGTCATCATCGTCGCGAGACAGAAAAGATTATCCGAAGCATGCAAATTGGCAACGTCCCTCTTCTGAATTTGCTAAGCAGAAGGCAAGACAATTTTGCTAATAAGTAAGAGAACAAACTTTAACGAACAAATAACTTGTCCTGGTGACAAATGCATTTGTTTTGCTACCTTGTCGTGAAAATAGACTCCTTATATTAGTTGGAAAGGTCCCGTACGATATAAAATCGAAAAATTTCAGATGTTGTACACTACATCGTCCGATATCAACGGGAAAGCATAAAACCTTCCACATCAATATGCTTTACGGAGGAGTTCCATGAAAACTCCTGACTATCTACAGCCTATTTTCCAGGCAAACGGAACTGGATTCTCATGTCAAACATGGTCATTACTCATCACAGTCCAGTTAATTACAGGATGAGGAAACAGCACGCTGATTTGATTCCGTTACGAAGTAGAATCTGGTCTATCCGCTCCTAATAGATCAACACTTTCATTCTAGTGAATCACTCACACAAACACTTGTACTCTCATCATCCTGATTATCAGATCCTCCAACCTACATAACGCGTCTAACGAGCCGTCCGAGTTACTCTCTGACGTGGTGCACTGGGTGATATCTCCAGATTGTCTCAAGGATGGTCGCTACACATCGAGACATCTCCAGGACAAACTTGTCTATCTGAGTTTATCAGGATTTTCCTACACATGTTCGACTATGCCTGGACAATTCATGTCATTGTATTAGATGGACAATTCTACAGAACTTAATGATACCTCCATTATTGGTGTTAGAGACCTTATCCTATCCCTAATACTCAATCTACTCTAAACACAGGTTTGAAAAGATGTCGTAGGATAAAATGAATAGATGTATTACAATAAAACGCGAACCAAACATCCACATTCATGCAGTAATCTGTAGCGCGAAAGCCGATGAGGTTAACTTGTTTCGAAAAAAAGACAATAACATACGACGTTTGTGCGTTGACTATCCGCGAAATTTTGCAGAAATTGTAAGTCATAAGAGTTACGAAGAGTTCGAATCTGAACTCAAAGCCCAATACTTAAGACAGAGTAAGCGTACGAAAACGTACTGCGTCCTTTCTAAATCGCATTTTTTCACTAAGGGTGAAACTTGATTTTTGATCTAAAGGAAGATTGGGCAGGGGTGAGTTCCATTAAGCCGAACGTCGTTAGTAAACCTCCTTGAATCCCCGTTTTCTCCCTAACTCCCAGATAGGACCTTATCCAATGGAATTTTATGTCGCTTTAACCGGCTTGATGAAGAACGCGAACCCAAGCTTACATTTGGTAACTCAAGATTGAGACGCATGATGCTATCGAATCGTTCCATTGAAGGTGTAATATTGACAGAATGTTCAGAGGGAGAATGTTTGCTTATCTTAGAAAACGACATCCTGTCCCTTTTTCAGGCTGATAACTTGAAGATCTACTATTCAGGGTTAGTTGATGATTATTAATAACATTACCCTCCTGCGTGAGTAAATAACGCTACAGGCAACAACCTGTATCTAAATAGCTTGTATTGGGCTTTAAGCGAAATTGCCTATTAGCGTCCAGTTGAGTATAGACACACATCAGAGTTGTGTTATATTTTATTTTTGTTTTGTATGTGAGTTAGACAGCACGTAGAGAATCCAATAAGGTGGACATCACTATTAGGGAGTGGAGGGACTATACAGAACATCTCTATGTCCCAGGTTACCTAAGAGAAGCAAGTGTGAGTATCCATTTTAAAGCAAGGTCTCATAAACAATGAAGGAGGCCTCGATGTTTCATTTCGGGAGTCCGTTGGGGTCCTCTATCAAGGCACCATAAGAGTCACTACACTGTTTCCAAAGAAAGGACGCCTAACACATTGTGGTTTCAACTGCAGCTCTCATAATGCCAATCTGTCACGATAGCAGACCATGATCAATAGCGAACTAAGTTTTTCATACACCAGCCAATATTTATTGTTACCGTATCTACAGCATAATAGGGACATTTGTTTTGTTCTTTCGTAGTGACGCTCAATACCACTGAGTTGTTGAGCTGGCACCTAATGCAAGAGTACTCTGTCAACTCTGCTAATCCATATGTAATATGTTATATCTGTATCCAGAAAGACCTTAATGTCTCTGCAGATATCTAGACGAATTACCGTCGGTTTAGACCGTGAATAGCACATGGCCACTATGTAGCAATGGTTTGGTCTAGGTTCTCAAAGCTCAAAGAATTTACCCTTTGGGTAGCGCATTTTCGGTAGTGGGAGAACTGACCAAAAAATGCTCTTACGGCTATCCAAAGTAAAGAACTTGATAGAGCTGCAGATCAACTCGAAAATACATCAATCGCCTCTTCAAAACCTTTTCATTTTTTAAGGTACTGAGCTATCCGTGGGTTCAGGAAAATGTGATGGCTGACATTCTGTCCCAGGATGCCCCCATGAACCCTCCACCTTAAACTTGAATAATTTAGGATCCCCATACGTTAATATATAGTAATTTATTAGACTTTAACACAGTTAAATTTTTTAGTTTCATCTTTACCTAAGATACACATTTGTTAATTAATACTAATAGATGCCGAGTGATGGTATCGCTACTTAGTAGAGGTTTTTGGTGGTGGGTTTTATTCACCCGCTGTTCTTTGATATGATTACCGCCGGTTTACATTCATAAATATTACCCGCCATTCAGAAATCATAAATTATAAAGAATATATAGTGTCAAAGGATTATTTGTGGTATGCATATGAATAAATATACCAGAATTGTATTAATAACGTAACATCAACACCTTTCCTGGAAACATTAATAAACTCGTAGAGAAATACAAAATGTTTCTCTCAGATTTTTGGATGATATAATTCAAACCGGTCATGTATTAGTGAATTATAGTTTATTTCCTGATATTTTGCATCTGCGCCAATATGTAATTCCCTTTGCGTTGTTATGAGCCTATAATGTGTTATTATGGAATGCTAGCCATTTAGATGTATTTAAAAAAAAAAAAAAATTTTTTTTTTTTTTTACCCTCGGGAGGTGTGGTAAGAATACTGCGTAAAGTATGCAATTTTTACTATCTTGCAATAAAAAACATTTATATAACTTATTATGTTCGCAAATATTTTGGTAAATCAAAGGTATGTTCCTTTTAAGTGCTTAAGGAGAAGTCATTTTTGAGTTACTTCCCTTGAAAGTAGTCCGTCATCTTCGATCGGACTCCGCGGACGAGTCTAGGCCTACTGCGATTTATTCTTTGGCTGGGTAGGAATAGATTGTTCTTGCTTCAGTATATCTATGGCCTGAATTTATACGTAGTGTTTGTATGAGTAGGACGAGTCTGTCTTATATATGGATAACTTTACATTTCTAAGTCGAACTATGTTGGTTGTCGCTAGAAAAGGTCAAAGGCTATGCAGCGGAAGTGTCGCTAGCAAGGGGTGTGATTCATGGCTGTCATCCTGTCTGGATGTAGAATTTTGTGGTAGCCGGCCTATCGCCGAAAAAGTGATCTATATGTGGATGGGGAAAAGTGATAGTCATTTAGACATGTTGTATGTACTTTACCCCAGTGTTTATTCTCTTTTGCCAAGGAATGGCAAAGTTATATTTCGCATAGAAAGGTAAAACCACAATTTATTATGAACTTGGGCTTCGCCATCGTTGTTGATAAACAGATGCACAGTGGTACTTTTGAAAAGAATATTTATTCAAAGGAAGACGACATTCCTATGTATCAGCACTAGATTATATGATATTATTCAATTACTTCTATGATAGAAGTCATGAAGAAATGAGGACATTTAACGAATGACCAATTTTGGTCTGGGTCCTATAGTGAGTGAAACTCACGAGAGAAGAACAGCCATGTTGAAATTCATATACTTTGTATTTATCGAGTGAGAAAAAGGGATGCCTGTACTATCGCTCGATGAACCAAGAGATCACTGCTACATGTGAGAACCCATGTCTGGGATTCCTATATCTTTATGGAAAATATATATATTGAACTTTACGTGAAGGGATATTCACTAGACGAGGTTAGGTCTAGGAGCCTTCCTATATATTGGTTATGGTCTGACGTGCCCAGTCAGTAAAAGCCAGATGATTTACATGATGGAACTCTGAATGCTTATTTACGAATGCTCCATTATGATATTTGCCAAGCATGAATGCTAACTTAAGATGATATTCCTGTGATCAACATTATGCTGTCTATGTCGACATTTGTTCCTGTAACCATACACGTACTGTCCAAGTGTGCGTCCCATTAAATGTTATAAAAAGACCACCGTAGTTCCAGTACTTCTTGAATTCGAACAGTGTGAGTATGAGTGATGTACTATCAACCTGTCAACTCTATCGAATCATTCTACCATTCGCGTTCTGACATTCACATACACACTCATTGTTTACACTCACATTCTTGTCGGAGCCTCATCACGTTCCAGGACAAGATGACCTGTATGACCAAAACTGTGCTGGGTTTAATGAGTTGACAATCGTTACACTTTACTACACCAGTCCCAACATCTACATTTATCAACTGGTGGACATTCACGTCATTTAACAAATAAAGCGTGATTCAACAACTAGTAGCCAGTATGAGTAAACAACTAAACAGAGTTTAACAATATGCCTATTCTTTCTTTGTAAACTTAGTCAGACCTGCCTCTACTACTGTTCCTGAAAGCAAAATTCAATTCATATACTAACTATCAAAGCTTCAGGTCATATACTTACATGCGAGAGCATGTTGGCAGTTCATACAGAAGTCGACTCTCCCAGTCGCTCAAAATATCGTACCTGTTTTTATGAATAGCTCATACTTCACTTATCGTGATCTGACGATGATAAATGTGGTTTTCTTCCAGTAATGCGTAACCATTCTTTTATTTACAGGTAATCGTATTTTACTTGACCAACTGTTGCTTTGTAAGGGTAGTGAGATCTTCACATCTCCTGCTTTCTTTACTTAGTCAATAAAGTGCTCATAATATGTCTGACACTTCGACACTACCTCTGTGTTACTTCTCCTGTATATGTATAATTCTATCTCGTATAAATCATAAGTTCAGATAATACTTACAGCCCAAATCGCTGAATTCCTTACGAAATACACTCTCTACACTCACGGTGTTTTATAAGAAACTTCTTAATCATTTTAAACACTGTCTAGTGATGGCAAAACTTCTGAACATATCTATATCTAGGCTATAACTGTATAAACCACAGAATCCGTTCATCTTGAGACTACGGCAAACACACCTTGCTTCTTCAATCACAAAAACCGGACTGCCCTAATGACCTCTGGTCATTATTCTGTCGTATGTTTCTCTCGCTACTTCTGATTCGTTGCTCTAAAATGTTTTCACTTAAATTTATTGGTCGAGCCTTTTATTTACCACTCAAGAGAAATACTCACGTTTAGTTAACGCGAGCAGTGTTACTGAACTCTTGTCTGTTTTATCATACATTATTTTCTTCCCTGTGAACTGTCTTAAGCGTTTATCTGACCTTGCCAATAGCATGAATAATGCTTGGGCAAACCCCACGGCGACATATGCAATACTACACATCTCTTCGAATAATTAATGGGAAAAAGATGCATCAAGCGGGGAAGAGTAACATTTCGGATAATTGACGGTTCAGATAATTGATGGTTCGGATAATTGACATTCGGATAATCGACATCCTACTGAATTAGACTGCCTGTTAGGAGTGCTAATGGAAACCAGCCATAGATTCAGTAAAGTGAAAGTACAGAGGATTCAGTCCCATTGTAAGATATTTGGAAGTGAGAAGACAGATTCACTTGCTGAAGAATGAGGAACTAACATTTAAAGTGAGGACATGATATGATAGGCAGACTGTCCTCAACTTATGACGTGTGCAACTTATGAAAAACTCGTACTTACGACGGCCACGCCATGAATCCTATAATATTATTGTCCATTGTTTACGACGCCCACGCTCGGTAGTAAAGGTTACTTATTTATGCAACATTTTTATTACAGTATAGTGCTATACAGGAAAATTAATGTTATAATTTTGTACACTGCTTTCTGTCACTATAAACAAAGCGGAAAATTAGTTTATGTTTTTTGTAATATAACAAAACAAACCTACACATTTTTGCATTCAGATATGTTAGTTGTTAACATATCCTTTTGGTTCATATAGTATATAATGATTTCCGACCTGCGACCATTCGACTTACGACGAGATCGCCGGAACGGAACTCAGCCATACGTCCAGGAGAGTTAGTAAAGATAATTCAGAAACAACAACAATTAGGAAGACATGGAAAGACCTTGAGCTAATTGCATGGGACAGGCAGACTTGGCTTACGTTTCTAGAAGTCCTTTGTTGAAAGGGGGGGGGGGGAGGGGGGGAGGGGGGGTGGGTAAGGGTGACGAAGGGAAAGAGAAGCTTTGTAATGAATATATGTGCTTTTGAAAACATGACCTTATTTCGACAATGAAACCCAATCAATTACCACTACATGTCTGCAACAGTAGATCTGGATTTAGAGCACGAGAAGACCACAAGGCGTATACAGAAATCGAACATCAACACGGGCTCACGCCAGCCAGTACAACACATTTGGCTCAAGAACGACATATTCAGCTCCAGTCAACGCTTCCAGGCAAGAGTAGACAAAAATAATAAGTCATTTATTCTCATCGATAAGTTAGCCATGATTCTCTTACCAAAATAAACTCTTATCATTTTTGAAGCGTCATCACAGTTTAGTTGAACTTAATGTTATTCGTGTGAGGTAAAGCGCTGCTCAACTAATTGATCGGCACGCCATTTAGGTCACTGAATTAATGGCCGAAGTAGCCCGCAATTATTCGGATACTCATAAATAAGTAACATTGAAGCTTTCAGTAACAAATGACGGCAAAATTGGAAAATGAACTGTTTTTTCTGTCCACAGAGTGGTTTGTGGTTTTTTAAATATTGAATGAGTCAGACGAATTTCTCGTCTGAAAACGACCGGTCTCTTGAATTTACTGGTTTAACAGTTGTATTTTGTTATTGTGGTGTCAAAGTTTATATTATTCCGTTGAGTATTATGCTCGTTTTCTCACTGTGTCTAGGGTTAATAGATATAATGTCCACAAGGTTCATAACAGCCACAATACAACTCAGTAACAGTAATTCCAACGATAAATATATTGACTTGGAAACTCTGTTGACATTCCAACATTTAATACAATGTAGACTGAACATCATCACAAGGCATTGCAAGACAGGTTAATTTCATTAAATTCCACATCCCGTGTTTCCACATAAGCATTATCTGATCCCATTTCATTTGTTAATTTCATTTCTGTACACATTGATGTCTTTCAAGACATTATCCATTGAACATTTTCCAAATATCTACCATCTGGTAGAAAACACAAGTGAACCCTTCAGGGTAAACACCAGCTCTGTTCGTTTCTATCCCAAACATGTTTACGTCATGTGCGAAGTACACATTGTGACAATTCTTTATTGTGCCGTGCTCAACAGCACCAAACTCTTGGTTATTCTCTGACATGTGGCGTGCAATAGCTAACGCCACAGTTATACACAACATTGTTACGATTTCTGAAGAAAAAGTTCCCGTCCAAAGAACCATGAAGTCCAGGCGGAAGCTCACAGTGTTTTGAATAGATCACTAATTATGTTCTCCTTAGATGAACTTTTGCTGTCAGTGATTGCTGAATTTGTTGTTTAATTCCACTGTAAAGTGTGCTTTCGTAGCATGTCTGTGAGTTTGAGGATATTGGTTATCTCATCTTGCTATCTTGTACTTTATTCACTGTTTAGTTTCTATAGAAAGACAGGAGATTGCCCTGTCACAAGTAAATTAATATTAGACAAACATAAAGGTATGTTTTCAGGCACTCGTAAGAAATAAAGAAGTAGAACACTTGGACAACAGAAAAACAACAGACGTGAGTGGCTTACCCAGGGTTCGAACCCCGTACCTTCCCGTACGACAACTCCGCCTAGCTATCAAGCGAATCACACTGACCCCACGGCCAGCTAGGCATCCCCAAAAAAGATGCTTTGCTGGCTATTTATCAGTACGAAACACACAAGATAACACCGGAAGTATACAGTGGGCAACTCAGCCCTTAAATGACGCAATCACTTCTGTTGTTCTCCTATTAACAGTATGTGTCAGTCCAAACAAGACAAAGACCTTGATACTGGGTCCAGTAAATAGTAGAAGACTTAAGGACATTAGTATAGAACAGAGGGTAGGTTTCTGGTATTGTATAAACATAAATAACACATAAGGAAGGGAAACCCGAGGCCTGTAAACAGTAAATTAATATTAGACAAACATAAAGGTATGTTTTCAGGCACTCGTAAGAAATAAAGAAGTAGAACACTTGGACAACAGAAAAACAACAGACGTGAGTGGCTTACCCAGGGTTCGAACCCCGTACCTTCCGTACGACAACTCCGCCTAGCTATCAAGCGAATCACACTGACCCCCACGGCCAGCTAGGCATCCCCAAAAAAGATGCTTTGCTGGCTATTTATCAGTACGAAACACACAAGATAACACCGGAAGTATACAGTGGGCAACTCAGCCCTTAAATGACGCAATCACTTCTGTTGTTCTCCTATTAACAGTATGTGTCAGTCCAAACAAGACAAAGACCTTGATACTGGGTCCAGTAAATAGTAGAAGACTTAAGGACATTAGTATAGAACAGAGGGTAGGTTTCTGGTATTGTATAAACATAAATAACACATAAGGAAGGGAAACCCGAGGCCTGTAAACAGTAAATTAATATTAGACAAACATAAAGGTATGTTTTCAGGCACTCGTAAGAAATAAAGAAGTAGAACACTTGGACAACAGAAAAACAACAGACGTGAGTGGCTTACCCAGGGTTCGAACCCCGTACCTTCCGTACGACAACTCCGCCTAGCTATCAAGCGAATCACACTGACCCCACGGCCAGCTAGGCATCCCCAAAAAAGATGCTTTGCTGGCTATTTATCAGTACGAAACACACAAGATAACACCGGAAGTATACAGTGGGCAACTCAGCCCTTAAATGACGCAATCACTTCTGTTGTTCTCCTATTAACAGTATGTGTCAGTCCAAACAAGACAAAGACCTTGATACTGGGTCCAGTAAATAGTAGAAGACTTAAGGACATTAGTATAGAACAGAGGGTAGGTTTCTGGTATTGTATAAACATAAATAACACATAAGGAAGGGAAACCCGAGGCCTGTAAACAGTAAATTAATATTAGACAAACATAAAGGTATGTTTTCAGGCACTCGTAAGAAATAAAGAAGTAGAACACTTGGACAAGTACCTCGTTAGTACTAGTTCTTGAGATCAGAATAGCCGAAAGTTTAGTCAGACCAGGATATTTAGTATTTTTAGACATCATTGTAATTTCTAATTAACATCTAGATCCGTTTACGAAGAACGGAAATAAATTAACCACTTCTAAGGGGAAGAGAAGCTTTGTAATCAATGAATGTACGTTTGGAAGCACTAACATATTTCGTCAAATAAGCCAAATCAATCATCATTACGTGTGTACAACAGTAGAGGATCCAGTTTGTTGCGCACGACCACGAGGCATATAGATGATATTACAGAAAATCTTTCATCAACACGGGCTCACATCAACCAGTACGAATCACTTGGCTCAAGAAATCTTCAGCTTCCACGATTGTTCAAGGCAAGAGTAAACCGCAACAGTAAAAGTAAATAAGTAAATTTATTTCGTCATCTCACCACATATATGTTAGCCATCATCTTCTTGCCAAAATAAACTCTATGATTTTTGAAGTGTTAACATGGTGGAGTTGGGCTTTGAATGTTACGCTCCTGACCTAATAATTTATCGGCATGCAATTTGCGTTCACCCAATTAGCGTCGTAAGAACCACGCAATTATTTCGAATATTCAAACAGAGCAACATTGAAGCTTTCACTAACACGTGACGGCAACAATTGGAAAAACACAACTATTTTTTTCACATAGTCGTCTGTGATTTAAATATTGAATGAGTCAGACAAAAATGTCGTCTGGAATCGAGTGGTCTCTTGACTTTATTGTCCAGTAATTATATTTTCTTTTACACCACATTGTTGAGATTTCTGAATGAAAAGTTCCCGTCCAGCGAACTATCTAATCCAGCCGGAAGCTCGCGGTGTTTTGTATGCTTCAGTAATTACGCTCTGCCTATTTGTTTTGGTCTAAAGCAGTGGTGGCCAAGCTAAGGTTGGCCGAGAATCAGATTATGGTAAAGAGTAACACCAGAGGGCCAGACCTATAAAATCCTTAAAAAATAACGTTCTGAGATTTAGTTTTACATATATAATGAACCACGTACAGAAAGCAACGGCAAACTACTGTACTGCACATCTGCCAAGACATGTATACAAGTCTTCGAACTGAAATTACTGTAAAAAAAATATATAACGAATCTGTTGTTTTAATTTGTTTTGTAATTTGTAATACGACATGTAATTATTTATTTCAAACATACATTTGTGTGTTATTTCATTGTGAAGAGTGTGGCTTCAATCAACAATAAGAGGCCGGCTATAACAGGTTGGCGGGCTGATAAAGTTGATATTTAGTTGGATATAATATATGTTGATAAAGTACACCAGAACACTCCTAGGCGGGAAGACAGGCGTCTATCATCATCAGTTGACAAGATCCCTATGGTGTTGCCTGCCCCACTGTAGTGTATGGAATGTCAACTTGACCTACGCAGTGTTGTGTAGACATGGATGGAGTGTATAATGTGCGAATGATGATAAGGGTTCGTGTTGTTGACAAATGTTCTCTTCTCACACTCATGTATGACCGGAAGTCATCGACACCAACGACTGTGTACCTTTTCTAAAGTTTAATTGGACGTACACACTCGACAGCACAGATAGTGACAAATCACAGGTTGCCATAATACATCATAGTACAGTGGACAAATGGTCTTGCAATGTTACATGGGCACTCATGTAGAATAATGGTATAATGGACTGTCAATAGCCAAGCACTCAGTATCGCCCATACATATATCATCTGACGTCACTGACTGAGCACGTCAGCTTGTAAACAATATTTCAGATGACTTCTAAACCTAATCTCGTTTAGCAACGATTCTTCAACATAATGTTCAGCACATATTTTTCCATATAATAATATTGAACCGCTAACAATGGGTTCTCATGTGTAGCAGTGATCTCTGGACTGATCAAGCGATAATACGGGCATCCCTTTTCTCTTCTTGAAAGTCCTACATGTTTTGGTTCCAAGATGGCTCCACTCGTGAACTGTCACTCACGTTTGAATACAGATAATGAATCTGTTCTAAAGTTAGTCATTCATACAACATTTCGTTGCTCTGTAGATTTGGTCATGAACAATAGACTGCATTCTACAGAATATAGTGCTGCTAGGAATCGAAGTCGTTTTTCATCGAGTCAAATATATTCTCTTAAACATTCAAATCGTAATTATCGACAATGGTGGCTTCGATCGAGAGTTCATAAGACTATCTTTGATTACCTTGGTAGAGGGAATATGAAACTGCCATTCCTTGGCAAGATGAATAAACACTGGGGTAAAGCATACACGATAGGTCTAGACGACTATCACTTTCCCCAAAACCACTGAGATCACTTTTTCAAGGCATCAAGCCGACATAGCAAAACACACACAGTCCCTATCAGGACGAAGCCAAATCACACCACTCAAGCCACACATCCGCCGAATAGCCTTTGACCTCTCTAGAGACAACAGAACATATAGTTCGACTTAGATATGTAAAGATATACAGATATAAGACAGACTTGTCCTACTCAGACAAACAATACACATAAATTCAGGCCATAGATATTCTGAAGCAAGAACAATCTATTATTACCCAAACAACGAATAAATCGCAGTAAAATGTATTTATCCGCGGAGTTCAAGGGAAGTAACTCAATAATGACTTTCCCTTAAGCACTAAAAAATTACCTATGTATAATATTGTAAGATATCAAAGACTGCACGTAACAGTCTTACCACACCTCCCGGGAAAAAAAAAAAAATGGAACATTTTTTTTTTTTGAAATACATCTAGGAGCAACGTACAATAGGCTCACAACGCATGAATAATGCGCAGATGAAAATATCAGGAATACCTATAACGCCTAATATGAGGCTAAGTCGACTTATGGAGCGACTGGTGAGAATGTGTCTCATAAACTGAGAGAAATTATTTCTCTACAAGTATATTTTTCCAGGAAGGTGTCATCAAAGTATAATACAATTCTGGCAATTACACAATGCCTAAAAAATTCATATCATCACTACGTATTAGATATCTTAAATTTATGATTTATGAAGTAAAAATCATCAAAGCACAGCGGTGAATAAACATACATGAACCGCTATGTAGTGATACAATCATTATATTATTAAATTACAAATGTGTATCTATCATGATATAGAAAAGGAACTACTATAGAACTAGACATATCAAGAAGTCTAAGCCCTAATAGTTATGTGGAATCATGTGGGCATCTTGACAGAATGTCTGCCATCACATTATCTGATCCCCGAATAGCTCGCACAGAGAAATGAAAAGGTTGAAGAGCAATTGCATATCGAGTAGACCTCGAGCTCTTCAAATTCTTACTCTGTATAGCAGTAAGAGCTTTTTGGTCTGTTTCTACTATGAAATGTGCGCCTAGAAGGAATCTCTGTAGTTTGAGGATCGACCAAACCATAGCTAATAGCTCACGGTCTAAAACCGAATAATTCCTTTCTGCCGCATTAAGTTTTCTGGAAATATACATTACAGGATGCAGAGTTCCAGAGTACCCTTGCATTAGTGCCGCTCCAATCCCAGTGGATGAAGCGTCACTACGAAGAACGAATGTCTTATCTTTAGTGGGTAGCACTAAAATAGGTGGTGTTGAAAACAGTGTTTTAATCTTATCCAGAGAGCATTGGCATTCCTGAGACCAGTGGACCACATTAGGCGAACCTTTCTTTAGAAGTGTTGAGAGAGGTGCCATGATAGAGGATAGATTCTGAATGAATCTGCCATAAAATTGAATAAGACCTAACAGACTTCTCACCTGTTTTTTAGTCTTAGGGATTGAGATGTTAAGTATCTTACTAGTATTATGGTCCTCTGTCTTTAGGAAACCATGACCAACTCGGTGGCCTAGGAAAGAAATTTCGCTAAAACCAATATAGGCTTTAGAGGGTTTCGCTGTCAGGTTGTGCTCACGCAAAGTAGACAGCAATTCATCTAACCCTGAATAGTGATCTTCCCAAGTATCGCTGAAAAGACAGATGTCGTCTAGATATGCAATGACATCTGACCGATAAGATAGGATTCGGCGCATCATGCGTACGAACGTAGCTGGTGCGTTCATAAGACCGAAAGGCATAAAATTCCATTGGAACAAACCTCTAGGTGTTGAAAAAGCCGTGAGAGGTTTGGCGCGTTCAGATAAAGGAACTTGCCAATATCCCTTAGACAAATCAAGTTTAGTGAAAAAATGAGATTTGGAGAGTCGAGTAAGTAGCTCTTCCAGTAAAGGCATAGGTTCGGCATCGAACTTCGTTACTTGATTCAATTTTCGATAGTCAACGCAAAGACGTATGTTATTGTCTTTTTTACGCACAATAACCATCGGCGAAGAATACGCAGAGGTGGATGGTTCGATTATTTTCAAATCTATCATCACATCCAACTCTTTCTCGACCTGTGCTTGGAAATGTATAGGTATAGGATAAGGTCTAACCCTAATAGGAGTATGGTCAGTTAGCACAATGTCATGTTGAATGACATTAGTTTGTCCAGGGATGTCAGTGAGTACATCCTGAAATGTTTGCAACATAGTTGAAACTTGTCGCTGTTCTCCTAGAGACAAATCAGGAGAGACAGTAACGTTCTTCCATGATTCACTGGAATGAAGTGGGATCATTGGAAGAGGAAGATTTACATCTGAAAAACTTGTTTCCTCATCCTGTATCACGGACAGTGATGAGTAATGACCATGTGGTACTGGAGAATTGTCCGTTGCTTGGAAAATGGGTTGCAAATAATCCGGACGTTCATGGAATTCAGTAAGCATATTGATGTGGAAGGTTTTATGCTTCCCATCAATATCGACAATATAGTCGACATCGGAAATTTTCGATATTATATCGTACGGACCTTTCCAAGAAATAAGTAATCTGTTTTCCCTACAAGGTAGTAATACAAATGCTTTGTCACCAGGACAAAGTTGTCGTAAGCATCTCTTCTTATTGGCAAATTGCCTTGCCTTCTGTTTCGCAAATTCAGAAGAAGAAGTTGCTAATTTGCATGCTTCGATAATCTTTTGTCTCAACGCGATGACATATTCGTAGGATGACTTTGTGTCATCGTCAATATTGTCAGATGTTATGAGATCGTGAAGCAACGACATAGGGCCACGCGGACGCGCGCCAAAGACGAGTTCAAAGGGAGAAAATCCCGTATGTTCATTGGGTACCTCTCTGTAAGCGAAGAGGGCCGCAGGTAAAACTCTGTCCCAGTCTTGAGGATGATCCTCAGTTATCTTCCCCAGTAAGTTTTTTAAGTGTTCTATTAAGGCGTTCGACCATACCATTAGACATTGGATGGTAGATACTACTTAAAGATCTATCTATCTGCAGGGTAGACATTACTTGAGACATGGTATCTGATATTAGTTGGGTGCCATGGTCTGACAATATCTCTCCGGGAACCCCAGACGAGAAAATATAAGCCAAAGAGCATCTGCAATATCAGCAGTAGTAATGCTCTTCAGAGGAATAGCCTCTGGCCAACGTGTGCACATATCAACACACGTCAAGATAAACTGATGTCCTCTGGCAGACTTGATCTTAAATGGACCAATAATGTCTATGGCCATTTTTTGAAACGGCCGAATAGGAATGTCCGCCGCCTGAATGGGTGCAGCATGCCGTGGACCTTTGGATTTAACTTCCTGACATACTTTACAAGATCGACAATAAATCCGTATGTCCTTGTTTACCAATGGCCAAAAGAAAGCCGCAAGGACTCTTGACTTAGTACGGGAAAAACCCATGTGTCCAGCACACTGAGAGTCGTGAGCGTGCTGCAAAATTTTAACTCTCAAATTCTTGGGAACCAGGATTTGAGAATGACTTGACGTAATGGAGTCTTGAACCATACGTACAAGTACGCCATTCTTCTTTGTAATCCACGATTTACGACTTGTGTCCTTATTCGGATCACCTTTAGTTGCAAGAATGAAGAATTTCTTCAGAGTGGGATCATCTTCTTGCTGTTTTATAAACGAGTCACGAGAAATTACCAAGGGATTATCTTGGTTATGCACTTCATTATCTTCAGTAGATGAAGTTTGAGGCACATTAAGAGCCTGAGCTCTAGTGACTACAGCGTTAGCAATCTGCATGTTTTGCCTTTCCCAAGTGGAAATTTGTTGCGGAGTGCATTCCTTGACTCCATGAATGCGACCGATGATGAGGTCAGCGATCGGATTCGGAAGAAGACATGCGTGTACATCTCCTGTAAAGAAAGGAGTAGCAATCCTAATGATAGCGGTAGAGTATTTCTCTACTGTGCCGCCAAATGTTACACATTTGACTACTTGTCCAGTGGCACGGGAAGGATCTACGAGTGACTGCCTAACACCAATTGTGGTGCATCCAGAATCAAATAGCACAGAGACTGGATTGTTATTCACTAAACCCTTATGTAAGACAAGAGACCCTCTTCCATCATGCGCGACTGATGCTGGAAGAGCAGGAAGAGGATGGCCACAGCTTAAAGTAGTCACTGTGGTTGGCTCAAATAACGTTTTGCATTGGGGGCACTGAGATGCTCTCCCAAAATCAAAAGCGGCACATGCCATATTACTAGCATCATTATTATCTTTACTCTGTTTATAGGCTTCATGGGACTCTTGTTGTGCAGAGTTTGCCTGAAAATGTGGTTTATGTCTTTTGTATTGAGATCTACCTCGGTTATTATCACCTCTGTAGTTATTGTTACCTCTATTGTAACCCCTATTTGGGTTTGAGTCATAGTACCCTTGGTTACCATTATCATATTCATTATAATGAGTATCTCTGTAATTATGATCTTGTTGACTCCAAGACGGATAACCCTGATAGTTTCTATAATTACTTCCTCTACGGAAATTCCTATAATTATGACCACCCCTGTGTCGAGAGCTATCAGGTCGTCTCCAGTTCTTTGAAGAAGAACCCTGAAATGATTGGTTACCTTGGTTTTGATAACTATTATGGTTACCTTTTTTATCAAATCTGTTTTGAGGTCCCTGAAATCTGTGTGAATAATGGGATTGTATGGTGTTGCTGAAGCAACTGGCATACTCTCCTTAATCTTAGTGTTGCCAAAAGTCACGTCGGGGTGTGCAGTGACATATTGGGAACAATATTCT
This sequence comes from Oreohelix idahoensis, assembly GCA_024509875.1. Taxonomy (NCBI): domain Eukaryota; kingdom Metazoa; phylum Mollusca; class Gastropoda; order Stylommatophora; family Oreohelicidae; genus Oreohelix; species Oreohelix idahoensis. Next base: position 214,096 of record JAMPIV010013030.1, on the reverse strand, counting down.
TCCATTTCTTTTAGAGATTTAGGTTTACGCTCATGTATAAATTCAAGGAAAGGTTTGTTCACACATGACATAATCTTATCTCTGAGCAACAAATCCATAAGTCCTTCATACGTTTTTTCTGTTTTGGAAAGCTCAATCCAACGATCAACTGTGAGACGTGCCTTTGCAGTGAATTCTGAGAATTCTACCCCCGTCTCAGGTACCATCGTCTTAAATAAAAGGCGATAGCCTTCCTCACTTAGCTGATATTTTTTTTATCAAAGCCGCCCTAATGACATCATAATTATCCTTATCTGCTTCTCCTACAAGGCATAATCTAGTCAAAGATTCACCTTTCAAGTTTTCTGATAATTGATTAGCGTATTGTGATTTATCCACATTATGTGTACGACAAGAACGTTCAAATCTATCCAGCCAGAATGTAATATCGTCACTGGACTGATTGAACGGTGGAACCTTAACCTTGTAAGTAGAAGGTTTACCATTACCACTAGATGCCTGATTAACATTACTCATACTTGTCAATCTCAATTTCTCCAACTCAAATTCATGTTCTCTTATTGCTTTTTTCTCTTCAGCATCTAATCTTTTTTGTTCAGCCTCCCTTTTTTGTTCAGCCGCAGCTTCTCTTTCCAATTTTTTTTGTTCAGCTTCACTGTCTAATCTTTTTTGTTCAGCCGCAGCTTCTCTTTCCAATTTTTTTTTGTTCAGCTTCCCTGTCTAATCTTTTTTGTTCAGCTTCACTGTCTAATCTTTTTTGTTCAGCTTCACTGTCTAATCTTTTTTGTTCAGCCGCAGCTTCTCTTTCCAATTTTTTTTGTTCAGCTTCAAATCTCCTTTCCTCTACCTGCATCTGCAATTTCTTTTGTTCAGCAGCAGCCTCAGCTTCTTTTTCTAATCTTTTCTCTTCCGCCATAGCTTTTCTTTCTTCTGCAGCTAATCTTTTCTCTTCTGCAGCTAATCTTTGTCATATTGAGCAACTGCCCATTGTTCTAATTGTTGACCAGTCTTATCAAGAGCTTTCCCTTGAGTAATGAAATAATCTAGAGTAGACATGATGCCTAACAATAATACTAATCACCTGAATCAATAATAATACCCCAAGTTCTCAATGACCTGATTAATCAGTATACTATCCCAATATCTGTGGGTCACAAGCCTTTAATAAGGTCTTGTATAATAGTAATAATAATAATCAGGTACTGGTCTATACCATAATCCAAGTGCAGTGCACAGGCAATTGTGTCTTATGAAATATACCCATATAAAACATATGTCAACCAACAGAATACATAAAGTACAAATAGGACTGACAATACAAGAACGTTTGCAGAAATCAAAATAAATCAAATAGGGAAATCAATGAAGATAATCACTGAATCTGCAAAGAATAACAACACAAATGACGTCACAATATATGAATATAAATTATGAATAGAACTGAAAGATAGAAAAGGTTAGACCAACAAATTACAAACAAATCAAAACAAAACTAAAGAACAAAGAAATATTACAAAAATAACAATAATTACAGACTTCACAGCTAACACAAAAGCAACAGTTGTCGCAGCAAATTTTCAATCAAGAAAATTGCACCTATAGAAAACGCCCACAACGGACCCTCTATGACGTGGGATACTCTGTTGTGAGGACGCCGCCCAACCTTAAACACAACCCGCTGACATAGAAACTAACATACTATACAAACAAATAACATGTAAACATAAATATATATAAATTATGTGTATGATAGTATGTGTTGCAAAATAGGCTCAGTCTTACAGTAATGGCAAAGTTATTTTTCATGAAAACAAACAAACTGCCACTTTATTCAATTAAACATTCTGGCCTTAAATATTAAAGTTCATATATGGCAAACAAGAAGATCCATCGATGAAACCAGGACTTCTTAGTTCACAAATACTGTCTTTCTGTTAACACTGACAAGAATTGATCCAACTGTTCTGTGAAACTCTATAATGTCTAATGTAAAAAATGTCAACAACGCTGACCTACATACTGCATTCACTTGACAGGTCACGTGACGAAGCGTTGACAAAGAGCAAACCAATACTGCAAGTGTGTCGTATCAGCCACAGGAAACGGTCTGGTATCGGTAATCTGTTGACTTCTGAATTTCTGCGAGGTCAAACCCAGAAAGCTGGTCCACCAGTTGATAAAGTTGGATAAAGTTGATATTTAGTTGGATATAATATATGTTGATAAAGTACACCAGAACACTCCTAGGCGGGAAGACAGGCGTCTATCATCATCAGTTGACAAGATCCCTATGGTGTTGCCTGCCCCACTGTAGTGTATGGAATGTCAACTTGACCTACGCAGTGTTGTGTAGACATGGATGGAGTGTATAATGTGCGAATGATGATAAGGGTTCGTGTTGTTGACAAATGTTCTCTTCTCACACTCATGTATGACCGGAAGTCATCGACACCAACGACTGTGTACCTTTTCTAAAGTTTAATTGGACGTACACACTCGACAGCACAGATAGTGACAAATCACAGGTTGCCATAATACATCATAGTACAGTGGACAAATGGTCTTGCAATGTTACATGGGCACTCATGTAGAATAATGGTATAATGGACTGTCAATAGCCAAGCACTCAGTATCGCCCATACATATATCATCTGACGTCACTGACTGAGCACGTCAGCTTGTAAACAATATTTCAGATGACTTCTAAACCTAATCTCGTTTAGCAACGATTCTTCAACATAATGTTCAGCACATATTTTTTCCATATAATAATATTGAACCGCTAACAATGGGTTCTCATGTGTAGCAGTGATCTCTGGACTGATCAAGCGATAATACGGGCATCCCTTTTCTCTTCTTGAAAGTCCTACATGTTTTGGTTCCAAGATGGCTCCACTCGTGAACTGTCACTCACGTTTGAATACAGATAATGAATCTGTTCTAAAGTTAGTCATTCATACAACATTTCGTTGCTCTGTAGATTTGGTCATGAACAATAGACTGCATTCTACAGAATATAGTGCTGCTAGGAATCGAAGTCGTTTTTCATCGAGTCAAATATATTCTCTTAAACATTCAAATCGTAATTATCGACAATGGTGGCTTCGATCGAGAGTTCATAAGAGTATCTTTGATTACCTTGGTAGAGGGAATATGAAACTGCCATTCCTTGGCAAGATGAATAAACACTGGGGTAAAGCATACACGATAGGTCTAGACGACTATCACTTTCCCCAAAACCACTGAGATCACTTTTTCAAGGCATCAAGCCGACATAGCAAAACACACACAGTCCCTATCAGGACGAAGCCAAATCACACCACTCAAGCCACACATCCGCCGAATAGCCTTTGACCTCTCTAGAGACAACAGAACATATAGTTCGACTTAGATATGTAAAGATATACAGATATAAGACAGACTTGTCCTACTCAGACAAACAATACACATAAATTCAGGCCATAGATATTCTGAAGCAAGAACAATCTATTATTACCCAAACAACGAATAAATCGCAGTAAAATGTATTTATCCGCGGAGTTCAAGGGAAGTAACTCAATAATGACTTTCCCTTAAGCACTAAAAAATTACCTATGTATAATATTGTAAGATATCAAAGACTGCACGTAACACGGGCCAATCAAAACTTGTTGGCGGGCCGGATCTGGCCCGCGGGCCGTAGTTTGGCCACCGCTGGTCTAAAGTATCAATGAACTGAAACTAGGCAACTACACGGTAAAATGCTTCCGCTTCTTGCTATGTGGTTATTAACAAACATATTAACAAATTTTGATAATAACAGGCAATTTATCTGTGGTGTCTGAAAGCATTTTTTTAAAGTGCAAAAAATAAAATAAAATATAATGTATATCTCATCGAAAAACCTAATAGTTCCTCTATTATTTCACCACCAAGGTGGTCTTAACTTCTACTACACCAGGAACATTGTGAGTATGTCACACCAGGAACATTGTGAGTATGTCACACCAGGAACATTGTGAGTATGTCACACCAGGAACATTGTGAGTATGTCACGACATAGTACGTTATTTTCCCACGATGCTCCTAGTACACGCATTTGATTTGCGCCAGACCTCCTTATGTCGTCAATGTGCACTACTAAAAATAAACACATCAATATGTTCTACTTCCAATTTACGACAATTCTAAATGTTATGAAATATTTAATACATGCGTGGCAGCCGCGCTGGTGTAATGGCTACAACGTTGTACTGGCAACCAGGTTTTCAAGGTTCAAGCGCGGTCGTCAGCGTTTGAAGGAATGTTTACGACCGGAAATTTGACTGAATAACCTGAACGACTCCTGCACATAAAACCCCTGTGGATGGGAAGGAGCGAAGCTCCTGACCGGGTTGGAAGGAAGGTCCACTGACCTCCCCCCCTTCCCCCCAGCCTCGCAATGAAGTGTCATTGGGCCAAAAGGGCTGGAAAGCTCGAGTGCCGCTGGTTAGAGGGAAAAAAAAAACATGCGTGGCCTTAACCGTTTATTTTAAAACATCGAATGTAGACACAAACTGGAATACATTAACCTTAAAAACTAGGAGTCGGAGTGGCTAACAGGTATGGCGTCCGCCTAGAATTCTAGAGGTACCAGGTTCGATTCCCAGTAGAGGGAATATAATTTATGGAAATTGTTTTTCAGAACCAGTGGTTATAATAATGTTATCCCCCCCCCCCCCCCCCCCCCCCCCGCCCCCCCCCCCCCCCCCCCCCGGTCTCCTGGGTAGTAAGATCGGATATCTAGCCTACTTGGATAATGGCGAAAACATAGGAGAATTAGAAACCTACCCACCACCAAAATATTTATAGAATGTGTGATTCCTATATAAACACATTGGGATTCTCACCGATGCTAAGGAGTTCATGCACTGTGCTGAGATCCTCCTTGTGTGATCTAAGGGAAGAGATCGGAGCACTGATGGAGTAGTCCGTGTGCAATGAAGATAGTCCTTAAACCAAACCAAACCAAATCTAAAACCTGTTGGGACATAAAGGGTTAAGTGTTGGGATTTTGTAACACCATTCATAAATTGGAAAATGTCATGGAAATCTAGAAGAAGTAATGAGTGTGTCATGAAAGACGCCACTGCACACAGGATGCTCAGTACTCAGGTTAGTAAGAAACCATCAATTATTTTGGGCATGTTATAACAAGACGAAAGCTGGAATATATCGTAACAACAAGAAAGGCTGAATGAAACAAAAAGCATAGGTCGGCAAAGAGAGAAGACATCAGACAGTTTGGCTTCATGGCATGGAAAGATGTGACCAACAAACTTGAAAAAAATAGTTACCTAGACAGTACGTTGTGGAGGGACATGATCGCCTACTCCATCGGTGATGGTACTTGAAGAAGAAGTAACTGTAATTCTAGTTGGCAGTGTACACGTGGCGTTCAAACATTCATATCTTATTTATCATCATCCTTTGAGCTCCCCAAGGAACATTGCCCCTTAGATAGTTTATGCTAAGTGCTCCCTGCCTGTGCCATCCGTCAGTCTTTCCACCTTTTATTTATCCCTTTGATTTACATCACCAGCTCTCTTTTCTATGTGTTTTGGTCCCCTTCTACCTCTATTACCCTCGGGTTTTCAGAACAAGATCTGTCTTGTAATGCTATTACTGGGTTCTTCAAACTGTGTCCTATCCATTACCAGCGTCTTCTTCCAATCTCTTGTTCCACTGATACATGTCTGCGTCTCGCCATCACTCGTTTCATATTAGTCATCATGTTGTTCCATTGCAGTCCTTCTATTCAACGCAAACATACATTTATGACAGCCTGCAACTTTGTAGTTTTTATTTGCGCCTTCAATGTTTGAAAGCCATATCTTCACTTTTTTCTTTCCTCACTCCTCTCAGTCAGTAGTCATTCGACCAGTCCTTTTATCTTTTTCCTCCGTGTATTATCTTTCTTTTACGCCTTCCTCTAGCGATATTATATTATTCTCGGTGGTGTGGTCACTCCCACACGTTTAGGCATGACATCATGACATGTTATCATTTAATTGTGATCAGTACTATAGTAGCCAAATCGAACAATAAGTCATTATTTGGTCTGCCGTTTTATTGTGTTGACAGACGGGCTACTCATAGATAAGCAAGTATTCTGCTTCAGTCCAACCGTCAAAGGCGGCAAACAAGAAATGTTGTCAAAGGTAGCACAAGATAACGTGAATAATTTGGTATACATGATTATACAACTCGCTCATCCTTAGCTTTATCGTGATTTTAACAATCTGGACACCAGACTTATCACGTAACTATTTCCGGCAAGTCTCTTAATAACCTTAAGCAAGATATCTTGCTGTAATAAACATACGGGGAATTAAAAAGTAACGTGGGAGCGCCGTACTAAATACGGCACAACCTTAAGGTTGTCTGGATTATAACAATCTTGGAGAAGATTTACTAGATATAATAATTAGGGCAAGGAATATAATATAATGATTTCCGGCACGACATATAATAAGTAGTGCAGTACCTTATATGGTCATGTAGTAATTTTCAGAATGAGTGGTGGGGGTAACATTTACTAAAAACAAGACACCTTACCTTGCGATTGATTTGAAATTAGAAATTAATCTAAACTAATATTTAGATTAGGTTTCGCCCAATAAAACCTCACAAGGTGACATTTGTGCTTGGGCAAAAATTCAACTTTAAAACCTAGTACGTTTCGAAGATCTCCCTATCAGTAGATCACAGACAACCAGGATAAGGAGTAGTACTTAGGATTCCTTTAGAAAACAGACCAAAGAACTTGGAGTACCTTTTACAATTAAAAAAGAGTAAGCTTCAGTGTTAATGCTTAGCACCCCAAGTCAGCGTAACCTTCCTCACGTGTCAACAGTTAGAAACCTAACACACAGAGGGACGACTGCATCTTAAATAGCTGCAGTACTTACTACAGCATCTTGTGGAACAAAGCCTGGACATAATATTATTCACCCAATTAATTGAGGTAAGTTGTAACATGTATAATTTATTATTTTATATCTATGAATCCTTACTGATGTACAGTTGCCAAGGGGCTGGCAACCTCATCATATAAACTAACTTGCTACACAAACTACCAATGCAGCCTGAGGCTTCACAGGGAAGCGGAAGTGGACGATGATAACGTAACGGTAAATATATTTTTATGCTGGTATTTATAATTAAGATTTGTATGCGTGTGTGTGTGTATGTATGTATGTATATTACAGTATTAATTTACAGTTTTATGCTCTCCTAAAACACTTTTATCTGACTTGATGGGTTGAGATTTAATACTCCGGGGCATCTGAGGAAGATGAAAGGTGGAGGGAAGCGGAGTCCACCTGATGCGTACATCAGGGGGCATGATACTCAAGAGAGGCATTTGTTTTCTCTCAGTTTTTTGTATCAGTTGCCAGAAGTAGACGCTCAACGCCTATAGCAGACGGGTCTTGAGGACACTTGAAGAGGCAACATGAGCAGCTACTTCGGCACCGCAAGGAACATACTGCCGCCAAACCACTCCACACCCGAAGAGAAGGAACAGTGAAAACGTCACTGAAAACCATCATCCTGAGATAACTCACTGCGGACGTCTGCAAAGCTAAGTCAAAATTTACGGCCTCAGTGTAGGAACTAGTTTTATAAAATCGTCACTTTTCATTTATAACATCCAGTGAAGACACATTCTCTAAAGACCAGAACGAAATTATTTAACTTTTTACAGATATAACGATTTTCATTCTTTACCCTTGTTTCAACAATATTTCTTATTTATGTAAATATAAATCTAAAGTTGAGTCTACCACTTGTTGAGTGAATTTGATGTCTACACCCGTATGACTCATTAAAAAAAATACACATCTATATATTCAGAGCTATTAAATTAATCAGCGGAGAGAAGCTAACCGATAAGGGTAAGCAGATGGAGAGGTGGGTCGAGCACTACTCTGAGCTTTACGCTAGAGACAATACCGTTACGCCTGCAGCCCTTGATGCTGTCAATAGTCTGGAAGGAGCTGGATGCCGAACCAACATTAGAGGAACTCAGTAAGGCCATTGATAGCTTGGCCTCTGGCAAAGCACCAGGCAGTGATGGGATTCCTCCTGATTTAATCAAATGCTGTAAGAGCACGCTATTACATCCCCTGCATAGGATGCTGTGCCAGTGCTGGGAAGAGACAACTATTCCTCAAGACATGCGAGATGCCAAGATTGTAACACTGTATAAAAAATAAAGGAGACAGAAGTGATTGCAATAACTACAGAGGCATCTCTCTTCATAGTATTGTTGGTAAGGTTTTTGCCAAAGTCATCTTAATGCGACTACACAAGTTAGCTGAGCGCATATATCCAGAGGCACAGTGTGGCTTCCGAGCTGGCAGATCAACAACAGACATGATCTTCTCTCTCCGCCAGCTTCAGGAAAAATCAAGAGAGCAGAAAAGACCATTATATATCGCCTTTATAGACCTCACAAAAGCATTCGACCTGGTTAGTAGGGATGGACTCTTTAAAATCCTCCTGAAAATAGGCTGCCCTTCTAAAATGCTGGAAATGATAAAGTCATTCCATGACGACATGAAGGGAACAGTCCAATATGCTGGAAGCACGTCACAGCCCTTTGATATACGAAGTGGCGTTAAACAAGGCTGTGTTCTGGCTCCGACCCTCTGTCGCGAGGTGTTTTGAGGAGATAGGACAGCTTGGATGGAATGGAAGAATAAAGATAATAATGTCTTATTGATAGCTTCCGAGTTTATAATAGAACTGCCTCTCCTCGGGAAATAGTGTACTAGAAATTACTTAAAAGAGAATTCTGGTACCTAAACAGGATATTTTCTGGACGATAAATTCTTCCTCAGGAATCCTACAAAAAGGACTGTGTAAAGCACGTAAGGTTGAGAAAGAGATTTGGTGTCCAGCCACATTTAAAATATCCCGACCCAATAGAAGTTAATTGAATTATGGCTGAGCCCCCCAGTTGTCGCGAGGTGTTTTGAGGAGATAGGACAGCTTGGATGGAATGGAAGAATAAAGATAATAATGTCTTATTGATAGCTTCCGAGTTTATAATAGAACTGCCTCTCCTCGGGAAATAGTGTACTAGAAATTTACTTAAAAGAGAATTCTGGTACCTAAACAGGATATTTCTGGACGATAAATTCTTCCTCAGGAATCCTACAAAAAGGACTGTGTAAAGCACATAAGGTTGAGAAAGAGATTTGGTGTCCAGCCACATTTAAAATATCCCGACCCAATAGAAATTAATTGAATTATGGCTGAGCCCCCAGGGTGTAGATTTATATTTAAAACAAAATACAACCCAAATAAAGTTAACAAGAAAAATAACAACAGACTCTGTTATGTAAAGTTGGATAAAAGGGTATGGAATCTTACATTTTTATATACACATATAAATATGAAAAAAAGTTTAGCTCTACGGTTTATTAAAAAAAACAACTAGTGTTGGTCATCACTTGGACCAGAGATCTTTTCTATGGTAGTGTTGCTGGTAGGTATTATACTCAACTCTCCGAAGGCCTGTAGTAGCTGCGGAGATGATTTTGGTTCGGACTCTCTTGGTTTGGTCTGCCCCAGCAGGTTGGTCTTATAACAGTTAATGGGTTCAGAGGGTGTCAGAGTCTGCTTCCCTGGACTCAGTGCACATCACAGATAAGGATGGGGTAAGTCACCTCTGCTGAATGCCTCTTCTGTTTATGGGATGTGTGGTATGGTTACTGGGTGATAGGATAAGGTTGGGTAAGGGTAATCTTGGTACCATGGACTTGTACCCTGGTTTGTACCCTGGACCTGTTTTAGGTATCTGGTAACCACAACCTGGTTTAGTACTGGGTAACCGCAACCTGAGTTTTTGCTTTGTAACCGCAACCTGGGTTAGTACCTCGTAAACCGCCACCTGGTTTAGTATCTGGTAACCGCAACCTGGGTTTTTATCTTTGCAACCGCAACCTGGGTTTCTACCTTGTAACCGCAACCTGGGTTTCTACCTTGTAACCGCAACCTGGGTGGATTCGCTCAACGAATTCACTAAGGATATTTTGCAACAAGTACAAAGTAGCCTCGACCGAGGCCCATAAAATCACATCTGCTACGTACGATGGTTACCAGAAGAATGACTTCTTAAAATTCCCTCCCAAAATTCCAGCTGGTTCCCGGGCAGGGGTGGGCTGTGATTTGGGTGGCATTGTTGCAAATACATCTTCTGGTCCCAGGGGTATCAAGTTACCTTCATTTCAATTCGCACTAGCGTCCATCGTTTCCGGCTGTTTTTACATGCGTCCAGTTCGTGAACAACAAAGACGGTCGACTTCCTGTTCGAATCGTTGTACCGTGTTCCACCTTCGACTTTTGCTGGCGAAGTGAATAATTTATTACCTTGGACCGAGAATCCTGAGCTAGTAAAATACTGTTAAATCTAAGATTAGCGAGAGAGAGAGACTTTTTCATTATAAGAATGAAAAAGTCAACTAAAGGGAATTATTTTACAATCTAGCGAGAGATTTTAGTAGAGATATAAAATAATAGACAGAAGAAAAGAATCGGTGAGAAGTCGTTCCACGACATAAGCCCCCTTTTGAAAGTTCGGCCAACGGCCAACTAAGTTCGAGCCGACTCTTCTCTTATGTCAGACACTACATTCATGTATCGTGTCCTCCATTCCTTCAATCCAAATATTTCCTATTTTTCCTCTGTCAAACGGTATGCCTGTAATCCACACCTGGCTATCCGTTTCCTCTTCAATAAGTAGTTGAGGTGGGTTGAGCAAGCCTGCTCCCAAAAATATCCCCCTCTTCTTTTCTCCCTTATGGATCCTCCATTGAAGCTTGCCTCCTGGCAAAGAGCTTGCCCTAAAGCCTACACTCTGCTTACAATTGGGTCTATAGCAAATAGTTTTGCATGATGAGGTTGCCAGCCTCATACACAACCTTATTTTAGTCATATTGCTTGACCTGCCTAAGGACACATACCTATCTTCCCAGGTATGAGAGCATGTATGTTCTTCTTTCGCTGTTTCTCCAGTGACAGAAAAAGGTAAGTCTGCCAGTTGTTCCTGCCCACCAGGTACCAAGGAAATTTGGACCTTCTTCACTTTCTGATCCCAGAGAGTGGGTGAGGTTATCGGAATTGACTGAAGACTAAGTGCTTGAGGCTCATGTTCCTCTTTAGCCATTTCTCCCGTGTTAAGGGAAGATATTCCTGAAACATGTTCCATCCCACCAGGTACCAAAGAAATTTGGACCCGCTTCACTTTCTGATCCCAGAGAGTGGGTGAGGTTATCGGAACTGAGTGAAGTCTTAGTGCCTGAGAGTCCTGTTCCTCTACAGCCGCTTCTCTCATGTTAAAGGAAGATATTTCTGAAACATGTTTCATCCCACCAGGTACCAAGAAATTCTGGCCCGGCTTCACTTTCTGCACGCAGATAGTGGGTGAGACTATCAAAACTTGTTCAGAATTAAGTGCACTGGGGTGGTCAATCCCTTTGCACTCTTCCAACTTTTCAGTGAAAATGTTGGAAGATGAGTTAGGCATTGGAGTCTCCATAGCCTGTTCAGTCACGCCATCTCTGGATCGTGCTGAGTCTCCTAAGATGATATATTTCCCTCCTTGAGGTATCGGGTAAATTCGTTCATCTAATATTGCGGCCTTTACTTTGCCGTTTACAAAGTTCGACCTAACTTCTACATAAGCTAAAGGCAAAATCATCTTTCTGTTGATTATCATGGGTGCTGTTACCTCAACATCCTCTTCGGTGACTTGATCAAGGTCGATAACAGAGGCTGAGACAAGGGCATCACACCCAAGACCTTGATAATACAAACAGGTGATTTCTTCTCCATTTACTGTGGCAGTCTCCACATTTTGAGAATCCCTGTATCCACTCCGGGCCTTCGTCAAGTTCCCATCCATGGTAGGGACCTTAGCTTTGTAAGAAGTCTGTGGGATTGGGTCTCGGCGCATACAGTCTAACTGATGTAAGTTGGCCGACAGGTGATGTTCAAGAACATCCCTTCCCTTCCCATAGGGTTGCGTAATCCTTTTCTGTTGAGTGATCCTATTTGGTTGAGCGATCCTATTTACCAGGTTTTTGGTGCGGTTGTTTTCAGTATGCCTGTTGTGAGTTTTTGCTGAGGATGAGGAAGGTCTCTTCAGATTATCAGCACTCTTGTGCTTAATCTTATTTTCAGGATAGTCTAGATGTCTCCGTTTGGATATCCATACCTCTGCTCTGTCTGAGCCTGAATTCTGAGACATAGACTTGGCTTCATGTGGTGCAGTCATATTTACCACTGAAGATGGTGATGCAACTGGCAAAGGAGTGGCATGATGAGTATTCCTAGATTCAAGTTTATCCCTGGATTCCATATTTGTAGGTTGAAACTGAGTTTCCAGTTCTTCCTTACACTGGAGGGATTTTTCTTGTCTTTGTCTCTCATGTTCCACATTCTCTTCTGTGTATTTTGCTCTCCATTTCTTCCTTTCTGCTTTTCTCATCCTGCATTTTTCCATCTTTTGTGAAACAAAAGTATCCAGTTCTTCTCCGGAGAGTTCACACTCAATGGCTAACTCTGTCCAGAATGTTCTCCACTCATTCAACTCTACCGATTCTTCCATTATATCCGTAGTGGTTCGTTTAGCGAGTATGAGATCTCTAACTCACAAACAATAATTAAGGCAAAAATACTTTCTATAGTCTTAACTATACTAAAGTATTACAAAACCATATATTAAATCAAACCAGCATTTATAACCATCAAATTAAAAATTAGTTAACAATAGGTAACTAATTTCCAGCAGTACCACCAAGAAGAGTTCTCATAACACAACTTAAAATCTGTGTTTCTTGCAAAAAAAATTTATATGTATTTAAGTCTAGGGTAATTTATATGTCCCCTCTTTAATCTAATCCTAGACCTGGACACCAATAAGTGACAAGTACCTACAGCAGTAGTGATCTAGGAAAGATAAAGAGTTTTCATATCTCAGACAAGTGTCTAAATATGAAATAAGAGTTAATCCCGGACACGAGCGCCCCAGTTGTCGCGAGGTGTTTTGAGGAGATAGGACAGCTTGGATGGAATGGAAGAATAAAGATAATAATGTCTTATTGATAGCTTCCGAGTTTATAATAGAACTGCCTCTCCTCGGGAAATAGTGTACTAGAAATTACTTAAAAGAGAATTCTGGTACCTAAACAAGATATTTTCTGGACGATAAATTCTTCCTCAGGAATCCTACAAAAAGGACTGTGTAAAGCACGTAAGGTTGAGAAAGAGATTTGGTGTCCAGCCACATTTAAAATATCCCGACCCAATAGAAGTTAATTGAATCCCGGACGAGCCCCCAGTTGTCGCGAGGTGTTTTGAGGAGATAGGACAGCTTGGATGGAATGGAAGAATAAAGATAATAATGTCTTATTGATAGCTTCCGAGTTTATAATAGAACTGCCTCTCCTCGGGAAATAGTGTACTAGAAATTTACTTAAAAGAGAATTCTGGTACCTAAACAAGATATTTTCTGGACGATAAATTCTTCCTCAGGAATCCTACAAAAAGGACTGTGTAAAGCAAATAAGGTTGAGAAAGAGATTTGGTGTCCAGCCACATTTAAAATATCCCGACCCAATAGAAATTAATTGAATTATGGCTGAGCCCCCAGGGTGTAGATTTATATTTAAAACAAAATACAACCCAAATAAAGTTAACAAGAAAAATAACAACAGACTCTGTTATGTAAAGTTGGATAAAAGGGTATGGAATCTTACATTTTTATATACACATATAAATATGAAAAAAAGTTTAGCTCTACGGTTTATTAAAAAAAACAACTAGTGTTGGTCATCACTTGGACCAGAGATCTTTTCTATGGTAGTGTTGCTGGTAGGTATTATACTCAACTCTCCGAAGGCCTGTAGTAGCTGCGGAGATGATTTTGGTTCGGACTCTCTTGGTTTGGTCTGCCCCAGCAGGTTGGTCTTATAACAGTTAATGGGTTCAGAGGGTGTCAGAGTCTGCTTCCCTGGACTCAGTGCACATCACAGATAAGGATGGGGTAAGTCACCTCTGCTGAATGCCTCTTCTGTTTATGGGATGTGTGGTATGGTTACTGGGTGATAGGATAAGGTTGGGTAAGGGTAATCTTGGTACCATGGACTTGTACCCTGGTTTGTACCCTGGACCTGTTTTAGGTATCTGGTAACCACAACCTGGTTTAGTACTGGGTAACCGCAACCTGAGTTTTTGCTTTGTAACCGCAACCTGGGTTAGTACCTCGTAACCGCAACCTGGGTTAGTATCTGGTAACCGCAACCTGGGTTTTTATCTTTGCAACCGCAACCTGGGTTTCTACCTTGTAACCGCAACCTGGGTTTCTACCTTGTAACCGCAACCTGGGTGGATTCGCTCAACGAATTCACTAAGGATATTTTGCAACAAGTACAAAGTAGCCTCGACCGAGGCCCATAAAATCACATCTGCTACGTACGATGGTTACCAGAAGAATGACTTCTTAAAATTCCCTCCCAAAATTCCAGCTGGTTCCCGGGCAGGGGTGGGCTGTGATTTGGGTGGCATTGTTGCAAATACATCTTCTGGTCCCAGGGGTATCAAGTTACCTTCATTTCAATTCGCACTAGCGTCCATCGTTTCCGGCTGTTTTACATGCGTCCAGTTCGTGAACAACAAAGACGGTCGACTTCCTGTTCGAATCGTTGTACCGTGTTCCACCTTCGACTTTTGCTGGCGAAGTGAATAATTTATTACCTTGGACCGAGAATCCTGAGCTAGTAAAATACTGTTAAATCTAAGATTAGCGAGAGAGAGAGACTTTTTCATTATAAGAATGAAAAAGTCAACTAAAGGGAATTATTTTACAATCTAGCGAGAGATTTTAGTAGAGATATAAAATAATAGACAGAAGAAAAGAATCGGTGAGAAGTCGTTCCACGACACCCTCTTCGGAATCTTCTTTGCCTTACTCTTGAAACATGCATTCAGAGATGCAACTGAAGGAATATGCCTTCACACTAGGTCAGATGGCCGTCTGTTTAATCTTTCAAGGCTGAAGGCAAAAACAAAAATCAGAAGGGTCACTATAAGGGACTTGTTGTTCGCTGATGATGCTGCAGTCGTCACTCAAAGCCAACAGGAGCTTCAGAGCTTGATGAATCGCTTCACTAAAGCATGCAAGGACTTTGGCCTCACAATAAGTCTAAAGAAAACGAATGTGCTGAGTCAGGATGTGGGTGCTGCACCAGTTATCACTATCGATAACTATGAATTGGCAGTGGTGCACCACTTCACATACCTAGGGTCTACCATCAATGACAAACTCTCACTGGATACAGAAATCGACAGCCGCATTGGCAAAGCTGCAGCTACCTTTGCCCGCCTCACATCGCGTGTTTGGGGAAACTCTAAACTCACTATGAAGACCAAAGCTGCGGTATATAATGCCTGCGTCACCAGCACACTCCTATATGGCAGCGAGACCTGGACGACCTATGCTAAGCAAGAAAGAAGGCTCAATACCTTCCATTTGTGGTGTCTACGCCGCATCCTCGGCATCTCGTGGAAAGATAAAGTGACAAATGTCGAGGTGTTGACACGTGCTGGCCTTCAAAGTATGTATACGCTGCTTAGACAGCGCAGACTTCGCTGGCTTGGCCATGTTCGCCGCATGGAAGATGGTCGCATCCCAAAAGATATCTTCTACGGACAATTAGCAGATGGCAAGAGAACAGTTCATCAACATCAGAATGAATAAGGCAAGAACAGCCTTCTTTAGCCTAAACAACATCTGGAAGTCCTCCCAATACGGCACAAGCACAAAATTAAGATTATATCAGAGCTGTGTGCTTTCTGTGCTTCTCTATGGTGCGGAATGCTGGAGAGTTACAGAGAAGGAAATGTCGAAATTGTCCTCCTTTCACACAACATGCCTAAGAAAAATTCACCTAATCTTTTGGCCGAATACCATCACTAACCAAGATCTGCTTACTCGTAGCAAGCAAGAGGACATGCACACCATCATAGCTGGCAGACGCTGGAGCTGGGTTGGTCATGTCCTCAGATGAGACCCCGATGCCATCACAAGAACAGCTATGCTTTGGACCCCTGAAGGAAAACGAAAGAGAGGCCGACCAAAAACAACCTGGCGGAGGACTGTGGAGGCTGAGATGCAGGGAATGAACCAGAGTTGGGGCACTGTACGAAGGATGGCCACCGACCGAGCAAAGTGGAATCAATTTGTTGTTGCCCTACAAGACGCCACTAGGCGTGATGGCCACTGACTGCTTTGACGGTCGGCGGCTAAGGATCAAAGAAGAAGAAGAGAAGAGAACAGTTTGACGACCACAACTGAGGTTCAAAGATGTGTGCAAGAGAGATATGAGGGCACTGGACATGGATCCAGCAACATGGGAGGATGAAGCTGCCGATCGCACTAAGTGGCGATGCTATTTACGGCACCACCTCAGATTGGGCGAAGAGAGGCTCACACAAGCAGAGGTGAGGAGAAAACGTCGAAAGGAGCACCAGGAAAATAAGCAGTTGAGGGCTGTCACCTCAGGGGCGCATTCCCATAGTCAGTTATGACTGAAGGGGCTATTATTATTATTATTATTATTATTAAATTAATATTTCGTTTAATCACCTTCAGCTGGGGGCTCATAAAATACGAGTCCAAAACCCTATATTTGCTCACGAAGTCAATAGAAAGATATTATCCAGCAACATGGGAGGATGAAGCTGCCGATCGCACTAAGTGGCGATGCTATTTACGGCACCACCTCAGATTGGGCGAAGAGAGGCTCACACAAGCAGAGGTGAGGAGAAAACGTCGAAAGGAGCACCAGGAAAATAAGCAGTTGAGGGCTGTCACCTCAGGGGCGCATTCCCATAGTCAGTTATGACTGAAGGGGCTATTATTATTATTATTATTATTATTAAATTAATATTTCGTTTAATCACCTTCAGCTGGGGGCTCATAAAATACGAGTCAAAACCTATATTTCTCACAGAAGTGGGCAGAGAATAGAAAGATTTATAACAAACTTAGATGACTCAGTTGTTATATGTGAAATTCTGAAAATCCATGTGAGACTTCCTGAAATTGAAACAGAGGCAACAACCTTCTATTTACATCTCTGCCAAGAGTAATTTTGAGCAAAGGTAGCTGCTTTTGTAACAACAATTCATTCCTGTTACTCGAGTTTGGCGGTTAGTGGACCACTACAGCAGTGCAGTAGAGATAACCAGGTACACTTTCAGATGTTTAATTAAGTACATGTGTAACGACGTTGTTAGTGGTAGGCACAAGCGTGTTTGTTATCTGTACGTTTTTGTAATTTGTTTTCATCTTCATACGTTAGATTTTGTTCACCTGCAAACAAGTAACTCATAGAGTGTGTTGTATTCTTCACTTCCCATGTTTTCTTTGTCTTGCTCCCAAGCGAGCTTCTGATATTTTTTGGTGTCCATATAAATGTTGAGCAGTAATGGTGATAGCACACCGACTTGTCCAACTTGTGTCCATATAACTGTTGAGCAGTAATGGTGATAGCACACCGACTTGTCCAACTTGTGTCCATATAAATGTTGAGCAGTAATGGTGATAGCACACCGACTTGTCCAACTTGTGTGCTTATGTCAAATGCTTTAGCGAAGCTGTTGTTCTTACTACATTGTGCATGTATGGTACAGACTCTCACAATATCTAATAGCTGCCCCTGTATTCCGTAGTCTTTCTGATACTAACCAAATATTATTTCCATCCACTCTATCAAAGGCCTTTTTTTATGGCCTATAAATACTATGTTAAGACCACTGTCACATTAAATTGTTCTTAATCTTATCTGTTTTAAGGTAAACAAAGCAAACACAGCCAATTCCTTGCTTTAATCCAAATTGGGCCCTAGCCAACTGTGCTCAAATATTGTTGCCTATAATTTTCCTGAGTGACTTAGTAGGGACCTAGTCAAATACCGATATTTCTGTTAAACATTCCATTCTTTCAGTGCACGATGCCTCTCTTGTTGTTAACTGAAACAGTTAATGCTAACACCGAGTAAGGTCTATATGTGGGTATTACAGCTGGGCTGCAGTGCGTGCAGATGGGAGATACAATGTGTGTGTGTTGGTGCCGCACTAATGAGCGACTTAACTCCTTATTTCGTGCATCATCGATAGTCTAATATTATTATCTGCCGTGGCGCTGGTTATTATTTCCTTATTTGCCCTGTCATTGTCGAGCTTATCACAGAACAGTCGGACTTCGCATTTTACACGTGAATGAATCTAAGGTCCGGATATGAGAAATTGACGGAAGGAAGGAAAATAGAGGGCGTGCCTAACGTTGGAAATGCAGGACTTGAAATACAAGCAGACGAGATTTAAAGAAACGAGAGGGATTTTGGGATGCAAATCAAAAGTGAAGAGTACAGCAGTCCAGGCTAAAGTAGCATTCTATAAAATGAAACGTATTTTATTCAACAATCCTGTGTTAAAGGAAGTAAGAAAGAGAGTTCTTCCGTGTTATCTATAACCAATCCTCACATACGGAAGTGAGTCATTGACAACTAGTAACCAAGCAGGACAAGCACTACAGACCACAGAGATGTTGTTTTGCAGAAAAATGTTAAATGTACTACAGACAACTAACAAAGATTAACGTGAATGTCCTGAAAGAGGCCAATGCGCACAGGAAGCATATTCCTCAGGTTACAAGGAAGCAGACACTTTCTATGAGCAGGTTATGAGAAGAAGTCAGCTGGCATATATCGTGACACCCGGAAGTATTGAAGGAAGAAGAGATTGAGGGCGAGAGAGAGAGAGAAGATACCAGACAGTTAGACATCATGGCATGGAAACAAGTCTACAAAATAATTGATAAATAGTACTGGAGACATGAAGCTATGACGATTTATGATCGCCTACATCACCAGACATGGTACCCGAAACAGCAGAACATGAACGAGCGCAAAAAATAATTGTCAGAAAGTACAAAGATGAATATATTAAAAAGACGTGAGAAAAACAGAAAAATAAATACGAGGGGGCAATATATGAGTGAAGAATAAGAAACAGATTATGGATTTTGGGGTTACCAAGTTATGTTCCTTTAAATCTGCTTGACTTGTGAGCTGTTTGTATTGATACTTGCCCTGTCAGACAGCACGGTAGCTTTAGGAAACGGCCCGGTTTCTATAAATTTTTAATTAGAAGAGTGGAGAGAGTAAATCTGTTGTTCATGTTGTGTGCGGGCAAGGTAACGGTGGCCTTGTGTGTGTGCTGAGTGTTAACGGTGGGCCTTTGTGTGATTGCGACGAGTGTTAACGGTGGGCCTTTGTGTGTTTGTGATGACTGTTGCTGGTGGGCCTATGTTTGTTTGTGATGACTGTTATTGGTGGGCCCATGTGTGTTAGTGGTGACTGTTATTGGTGGGCCCATGTGTGTTTGTGATGACTGTTATTGGTGGGCCCATGTGTGTTTGTGATGACTGTTACTGGTGGGCCTATGTGTGTTTGTGATGAATGTTACTGGTGGGTGTATGTGTGTTTGTGATGACTGTTATTTGTGGACTCATGTGTGTCTGTAGTGAGTTTTAACTGTGGGAGAGTGTGATTGCAACGAGTGTTAACGGTGTTATTGGTGCGCCCATGTGTGTTTGTGATGACTGTTATTGGTGGGCCCATAGTGTTTGTGATGACTGTTACTGGTGGGGCTATTTTTTGTGTGATGACTGTTATTGGTGGGCTCATGTGTGTCTGTAGTGAGTGTTAACTGTGGGAGAGTGTGATTCCGTGAGTGTTAACGGTGGGCCCGTATGTTTGTGATGATTGTTACTCTTGGGCCCATGTGCGTTTGTGATGACTGTTACTGGTGGGCCTATGTTTGTTTGTGACGACTGTTAATGATGCGCCCATGTTTGTTTGTGATGACTGTTATTGGTGGACCCATGTGTTTTTGTGATGACTGTTACTGGTGGGCCTATGTGGGTTTGTGATGACTGTTTCTTGTGGGCCTATGTGTGTTTGTGATGACTGTAACTGGTAGGACCATGTGTGTTTGTTATGACTGTTACTTGTAGGCACATGTGTGTTTGTGATGGCCGTTAATGGTGGGCTCATGTGTGTTTGTGATGACTGTTCCTGGTAGGTCTATGTGTGTTTGTGATGACTGTTACTGGTAGGCCCATGTGTTTGTGGTGACTGTTAATAGTGGGCATATGTGTATTTCTGATGACTGTTACTGGTGGTCCCATATGTGTTTGTGATCACAGTTACTAGTGGGCCAATGTTAGTTTGTGATGACTGTTAATGGTGGGCGCATGTATGTTTGTGATGACCGTTAGTGGTGGGCCCATGTGTGTTTGTTATGAATGTTAGTGGTGGGAGCGTGTGTGTTTGTGATGGCTGTTAGTGGTGGGCGCATGTTTTGTTTATGATGACTGTTAGTGGTGGGCTCAAGTGTGGTTGTGATGGCTGTTAGTGGTGGGTCTATGTGTGTTTGTGATGGCTGTTAGTGGTCGGCGCGCGTGAGTTTGTGATGGCTCTTAGTGGTGGGCTCATGTGTGTTTGTGACGGCTGTTAGTGATGGGCTCATGTGTGTTTGTGATGACTGTTAGTGGTGGGCTCATGTGTGTTTGTAATGGCTGTTAGTGGTGGGCGTGTATGTTTGTGATGGCTGTTAGTGGTGGGCTCATGTGTGTTTGTAATGACTATTAGTGGTTGGCTCAAGATTGTTTGTGATGACTGTTAGTGGTTGGCGCGTGTATGTTTGGGATGGTTTTTAGTGGTGGGCTCCTGTGTGTTTGTGATGGGTGCTAGTGATGGGCTCAAGTATGTTTGTGATGACTGTTGGTGGTGTGCGCGTATGTTTGTGATAGCTGTTAGTTTAGGGCGCGTGTGTGTTTGTGATGGCTGTTAGTGGTGGGCTGATGTGTGTTTGTGATGGCTGTTAGTTGTGGCCTCATGTGTGTTTGTGATGGCTGTTAGTGGGGCGCTTATGTATGTTTGTGATGACTGTTAGTGGTGGGCGCATGTGGGTTTGTGAAGACTGTTAGTGGTACGCGTGTGTGTGTTTGTGATGACAGTTAACGGTGGGCTCATGTGTGTTTGTTATAGTTGTTAGTTGTGGGAGCATGTGTTTTTGTAATAGCTGTTAGTGGTGGGAGCGTGTGTGTTTATGATGACTGTTAGTGGTGGGAGCGTGTGTTTTTGTGATGATTGTTTAGTGTTGGGAGTGTGTTTTTTTTTGTAATGGCTGTTAGTGGTGGGTGCATGTGTATTTGTGGGGTGAGTAAACGTTGGGCGCATGTGTATTTGTGATGGCTGTTAGTGGTGGACACGTGAATGTCTGTGATGTGTTAGTGGTGGGCGCATGTGTGTTAGAGATGACTGTTACTGGTTGGAGCATGTGTGTCTGTGATGGCTGTTAGTGGTGGGCGCGTGTACGTCTGTGATGGCTGTTAGTGGTACGCGCGTGTATGTCTGTGATGGCTGTTAGTGCTGCATGAATGTTTGTCTTTGATGGCTGTTAGTGGTGAGCGCATGTGTGTCTGTTATGGCAGTTAAAGGTGAGTGCATGTGTGTTTGTGATGGCTGTGTGGTGGGCGCGTGCATGTCTGTGATGGCTGTTAGTAGTGGGAGCGTGTATGTCTGTGATGGCTGTTAGTTGTGGGCGCGTGTATGTCTGTGAGGGCTGTTAGTGGTGGGCGCGTGTATGTCTGTGATGGCTGTTAGTTGTGGGCGCGTGTATGTCTGTGATGGCTGTTAGTGGTTGACGTACGTGTGTCTGTGAGGGCTGTTAGTGGTGGGCACATGTGTGTCTGTGATGTTTGTTAGTGGTGGATGCATCTATGTCTGTGATGGCTGTTAGTGATGGATGCATGTATGTTTGTGATGGCTGTTAGTGGTGGGCGCATGTGTGTTTGTAATGGGTTTTTGTTATGGGCAAGTGCATGTTTGTGATGTGTGTTTTTGATAGGGGGTAATGTGCTTGTAATGAGTGTTATCGATAGGTGTTGTTGTGTTTGAGATGGGTGTTAACGGTGGGCGAGTGCGTGTCTGTGCTGAGTTGACGATGCCAACGCCACAAAAAAAAAAATGAATGACCTGCATGGTGTTAAATTTTTCTTTCACGGCGCAATGCGCACAGTTCTCATATTTTTCCGAAAGTGCACTAAGAAAATATTGCGAGGCATCCGCGCTGTTTTAATACGTGTTCAATTTAGATTTAACGGTGCAGTACGCACATTTTCCGTATTTTCTGGAATAGCTGATAGGATTTGTTCATTGTTGGTTACAGACGTTTCACGTAGACAATCATATTTATGGAGGACGTCCACGAGTGTGCTGTGTATTTTTTTTTTCTTCTTTAGCTCGTTATTAGTTTTCCGAAACAACAAACTTGATAAATCTTCATGTCGATGCTTACCACACCTCCCAAAAAAAAGAACGGAAAAAAAAAACATTTTCTAAAAATGTAATACCTTGTTCCAGAATCGTACAAGGTATTGCTTATGGCACAAGGTATTCATGTTCAGGCGCATTGTTTATTGTTGTTGTGTTAAGTTTAACGAGTTCAAGGAATTCATGTTCAGGCGCGTTGTTTATTGTTGTTGTGTTAAGTTTAACGAGTTCAAGGTATTCATGTTCAGGCGCGTTGTTTATTGTTGTTGTGTTAAGTTTAACGAGTTCAAGGAATTCATGTTCAGGCGCATTGTTTATTGTTGTTGTGTTAAGTTTAACGAGTTCAAGGAATTCATGTTCAGGCGCGTTGTTTATTGTTGTTGTGTTAAGTTTAACGAGTTCAAGGTATTCATGTTCAGGCGCATTGTTTATTGTTGTTGTGTTAAGTTTAACGAGTTCAAGGTATTCATGTTCAGGCGCATTGTTTATTGTTGTTGTGTTAAGTTTAACGAGTTCAAGGAATTCATGTTCAGGCGCATTGTTTAAGTTGTTGTGTTAAGTTTAACGAGTTCAAGGAATTCATGTTCAGGCGCGTTGTTTATTGTTGTTGTGTTAAGTTTAACGAGTTCAAGGTCATCTGATAAAAGGAATACAAGTAAAGGTAGTCCCAAAGCAGATGCTGTCATAGGGAAGTAAAGTGTTAGAGACTTCACCTAAGTAGGTCTCATCTTCGAGAAATGGGGTGACATGTTCTCTTGCTTGCTGCATTTGCCTTCTCTAACTCGAAAGCAGAGTCAGGTAAACATTTACAGCCGGCCATTGTATTTCGAACCCGCACCTTTGTCAAGAGAGGCCAACGCTCTAACCACTCTGCCAATCGTCGCTGAAGTATATCTTTAAGTTGCGAGTAAGTGGAGATTGTGCATTAGACTAGTAACCTCATTGTGTAAAACAAGTAGCTATTAAAAAACATTGCTGCGTGATGTGCGTTGATATGCTTCCTGCAAGGGTCCAGATACCATGGTAGCTATATGCTCTACAAGGAGAAACAAATACAGGAGATGAGCGAAGGGTCATCTTGGGGAAAAGGACTTGTACAGAATGCTTCATCAAAAATAAATGGGACAATTTGGTAATAATAAAGGAGTGTTGCATTAAGGAAGAAAAATCCGATAGCGAAGATAGTGGACAGCTTAAGTCATAAAGATATGTTCACCAATGGGAACAACTGAATCATGAAAGCAATAACTGGGTTTTGAGACAGCCAACAACTTAAGACAGAAGTCATGTCAACCAATGGGAACAACTAGTCCATGAAAGCAATAACTGGGTTTTAAGACAACCGTCGCTGAACATAGCCGGGCTTATATGATAACAACCTCCAGCATGAGAATGGAGGTAGAGGCAGTTACTGCTGCCTTAAGATGGTTGTCTGAGACTTTATTAACAAAGGCAGTTATTGTATCAGACTCACAATCCATGCTTCGAAAGGTCCAAAATGGTTGGCTTCGTCATGAATGGGAAACCTCCATATAAGCATCGAATCTTCAAAAACTGATATGGACCTACTGGCATGGTCATGCCGGGGTACGTGGCAATGAAAGAGCTGACAGACTAGCTTCAAGAACACCCATAAAAGGTGCATTGGCCATGGATAAGGAAGAAATACTGAGGGCAATTCATGTTGGTCTATTAGAGAATGACACTGCAATCGATGAATCATCAAGGCTAAGACTGCTGGAATTTGGCATCAAACATAAGACCAGCAGGGATGGACGTATGAGAGGATGCATCCGCCGTGTATACAACCGGTGCGCAACAGGAACAATTAGCATTCGTACCCTTTGACATTTGCTGAGGGAAACTGAATATCTATGGGTTTGCCCGGAGTGCAATGACGTCGATTCTGATTAACATTAACATTAAGACAGCCGACAACTTAATTAAGACATAAGCTATGTCAACTGATGGGTAGAACTGGTCCATAAAAGCATTACCCGGTGTCGAAGACAGCGAAATGCTCAAGATACACGATAATAAAGAAGCAGACAAATGCCAATGGAACAATAAGTAAGGAAAAGGCGTTTGCATTGCATTATGAACACGCTGATAAAATCACTTGATAGGATTACAAGGTAGTCCATGCTCTGAAATCCCCAAGGTAAAAACCTGAATACATACTTGAAAAGTAAAGATAAGACATAGAAAGAACTTGGCCTGAACAGATTGAAGATTTTTTTTTGTCTCGACAAAAACGCTAATGAATGAATGCATCATTGGCGTGAGCGGACAGATTAGGGGAATTATAAAAGTCCTTTTAATAAGCACTTAGCTCTTCAAATGATTGAGTACTGCCGCAGGTGTTTCTTCAAGTCTTTTGTGATGAGGACCCTTCTCTACACAATTCGTCCAATGTAGGTGGTGTGTCGAATCCCAGCTCTTGAATTACAAACTAGTGGCGTAGAAACTCTTACTACCAACTGATCTCGTACCACGAACCCAGCTTGGGATCTACATTCACTTGGCACAGATGAATGGACACAGCAATTTAAATTAGATGCTTTGAACACTTGATCTTGGGTAAATTTAGAATCTCTTTTATGACGGGTGCTTTGATTTCTAGGTATACAGCCTTGGTATTTAAAAATGCGGGTTTTCTTTTAAGTTTCAAAGATGCCCAAATAGTTCGGTCATGTCCTATTTAATTTGGAACTCTGTCCGATTCTTCTCTGGCACCTGGAGTTGCTCGTTTGACGTTGTAATGCAGTCTGTCTTTGTCTCCGAATTTGCTAGGTTATATTTTAATTTCTTCCTCCAAGCTTCCACATGTGGTTTTCGACAAACTTGCCAATCAGAGCTATTGTTATAGTCCTGCTCTCGATTGAACCAATCCTGCTCTTAGAACTAGGGAGTCGGGGGGTTAATTGTAATTCTTCCCCGCGTGTTTAAAATTATCACGTTAAAATTAAATCCCATGACCTATCTTTCAAATATGGCATGGCTACTTCCGTTCTATTACACTGACTTGCCAACACATCTGTGATCTCATCCCTAATGATTACCTTGCTCATAATGTCACTTCAGACATGTTTTTTCGGTAATAAAGACGCCGATAATGTCTGGACAAAAATGATAAAGTGATTATCACGCGTACTCAAATCTTCCGCCTGACAGATAATCCCTGACGCACGCGGATCACAGCCGGCTTCCTCAGACAGACATTATGGCTTCCTTTGTCCCCTATATATATATATATATATATATATATATATATATATATATATATATATATATATATATATATATATATATATATATATATATATATATATATATATATATATATATATATATATATATATATATATATATATATATATATATATATATATATATATGTGTATGTATATAGTTTTTCTTAGCTTATGCCACTTTTCCCTTTTCTTGTAATGCTCCTCTTTTTTCTCATTGATCTTGCTATAGGCTGTTTGCATCTGAATTTTTTATTGGCACAGTTTAGTCAGCAGTAATGATAATCGTCACACAGAGGGAGTAGCCATCCTAATGACACAGAAAGCAGCAGCATCG
The DNA here is from genome assembly GCA_024509875.1 of Oreohelix idahoensis. NCBI lineage: Eukaryota > Metazoa > Mollusca > Gastropoda > Stylommatophora > Oreohelicidae > Oreohelix > Oreohelix idahoensis. Next base: position 188,075 of record JAMPIV010013030.1, on the reverse strand, counting down.
CTTATCAGCTGGGTACCTATCAATGAGAGGCTAATATTAGCTAGATTTCAGACACGATTTTTCAAGCTCTCAATTGTACAATGTTATGCACCAACTAACGACGCTCTTGATACCACAAAAGATGACTTCTATGAAGCACTTCTAAGTACCATCAACACAATACCCAAGCATGACATAATAGCAGTCATGGGTGATTTTAACGCCAAAGTAGGTGACAACAACGATGGAGTACAAAGATATCTCGGTACTCATGGCATAGGCTGTTTGAATCAAAATGGCGAAAGACTTCTAGAACTTTGTGAAATATCAAACCTCGTTGTGGCAGACACCATCTTTCCACATAAGAATATCCACAAGATAACATGGAATTCACCTGATGGCAGAACTAAGAACCAGATAGATCACTTCTGCATAAGCGCTAAATTTCGCTCATCAGTTCAAGACGTCAGAGCATACAGAGGTGCAGAGATCGGAAGCGATCATAACCTCTGCATAGCTAAAATGAGAATTAAACTGAAGAAGTTATACCAACCGAATAAAAATAGAAGAATAGATGTACACAGACTGCAATCAAATGATATAAAGAAGGAATATAATGTCAAAATGAACAACTATTTCGATGCTTTAGGCAAAATTGACAACGATATCACCACCAAGACAATCGATACTAAATGGGAACAACTGAGAACAGCAATGACAGAAGCAGCTGTAGCGACCACCGGATACCTAGTACATAAAAAGAAAAAATGGATGAGAGAAGATACTTGGGATAAAATACAAGAAAGGAAAACAGCAAAACTTAAACTACTAGCGGCAAGTACACATAATGCAGTTGAATCTTGCAAACTAACTTATAACTTGTTAAATAAAGAAGTGAAGACAAAAACTCGAAGAGATAAAAGACATTTCATCAATGAACTGGCCGTAGAAGCTGAAAATGCTGCAAGAACTGGTAATAGTAGGTGCCTTTATCAAATTACAAAACAACTATGTCACCAGCCTACTGCTATGGAAACACCTGTTAAAGGTAAATTAGGGAATTCAATACCAACAGAAAAAGAACAAATGAAGAGATGGGCTGAGCACTTCATGGAGGTGCTAAACAGACCACCACCAACAGTAACACCTGATTTTAATAATGAAACATCCACAACCACCTTGCCAATAACTTGCGATGAATTCACGCTGGACGAGATCAAACAAGCCGTTAAAAGATTAAAAAATTTTAAAGCTGCTGGAGTTGACGAAATTTCAGGGGAAATGATTAAAGCAGTTAATGACAACAACCTCTTGAGAATTTTAGATATTATAAATGAAGTATGGAGAGAAGAACAACCACCACAACAATGGAAAGACAGTATTATTGTAAAGTTACCGAAGAATCGCCACTTATTATCACCTTCGTCGATTTTCAAAAAGCCTTTGATAGTCTACACCGCCCATCATTGTGGAAGATACTTACAATCTATGGTTTTCCAACAAAATATGTGAATATAATCAAAGCGCTATATGACAATGCAAGATGTTGTGTTAGAACAAATAAAGGGAATACAGAATGGTTTACAGTAGAAACAGGGGTGAAACAAGGCTGTATTATGTCACCACTACTTTTTGGAATAGCTATTGATTGGGTTATGAGAAACTATACCCACAATGAACAATTGGGTATAAAATGGACAAATGGAAAATTCCTGGGGGACCTGGATTTCGCAGATGATGTAGCATTCTTAAGTTCAACACCAAGACAATCCCAAGAAGCAATAAATAATTTGTGTCATCTCTCGGTTAAAATTGGTCTCCAAATAAATGCCTCTAAAACTAAAGCTATGAATCTTTTCTAACGAGACCTTTGATATCATCTTGAACGGGGAAAAACTACAGAAAGTTGAAAGTTTCAATTATTTAGGCAGTAAAATGACTCAGGATGGGGACACAACAAGAGAAATCCATACTAGAATTGCTTTGGCAGCTAGCGCCTTCAATAGATTATCTAACATTTGGAAATTACGATCATTGAATATACATACCAAGCTTCGTCTGTTTAATTCAAATGTTATCTCAGTGTTAACATACGGCTGTGAGAGTTGGAAAATAACAAAATCATTGGAGAACAAGCTGAATCCATTCGAGAACAAATGTCTTAGAAAACTCATGAACATCAGTTGGAAAGAATTCAAGACTAATCGACAAATAAGAGAAGACTCTAGGCAGAAATATGTCTCCGACTATATAAGGAAAAGACGATGGTCTTATAACGGTCATGTCCTACGAATGCAAAACAACAGAATACCACTACAGGCGCTCACTTGGGTTCCTGAGGGTAAGCGGAAAAAAGGAAGACCAAAAGAAACACTCAGAAGAACAATAATAAGAGAAGGAAGAACGTTGGGCCTAAATAATGTGCAAGAGCTAAGAGGAGTGGCGTCACAACGAACAACCTGGAGAGCACTGGTTTCTGCCTTATGCGCCGTGTTTGGCGCTTAAAGAATTTATTATTATTATTATTATTATTAGTCAGCAGGTTACTGCATCCGGTTATTTGGTCTTACTTGTGCATGTAAGGTTTATGTTTGAGTTTCTTGAATGTTGCTCACAAAATACACAATTTACATTTTAATCAAAAAGTGGGATGTTGGTTGGTGTCACCCGGTATGGTAACTCATGGTGTCACCCCCATGGATCTCCTCCTGTACCAGACCATACAGAATCCTTAGTAATGTTTTTTTGTACAAATGTTGTTCGTAAATGCATATGGAAATATACTCATAAATGAAATAATACCATTAAAATAAACAGGAACAAATACACAAGCATTTCAGCACTTAGTGAACATCTCGACTAAACCACAATGCGCATTAGAAGGTTCAAAAAGTAAACTAGCATAGAGTTTTAGCCTTGTAGGTATATTGATACAGTACATGTAAGCTGGGCTTACGAAAAATGTTTTTGTGGTTATAACTAACTACAGTGATATTTTTATAAAAAATAATAAATTTCTGCTGAAACACTCCACAAAAATTTTATAGACAGTCATTTTGGTGTCACCCCCCAAGCCGATCACCCCCTCTGATGGTGTCACCCGGGTGCGGTCCGCACCCCCCTAGTGACGCCTCTGGACACAATATCATAATATCCTTAATAATCGTAAAACTCCTTAGCGTGGGAACAGGATATTCTATTCGTTAAAAAAGTTTCATATTTTTAAAATAATTATTTTCAGTCGCATACAGCTAAACCGCCCCTGCAATTCTGTTAAATAATGTGTGTCTGTATCTAACAGAAAGTTTTACGGCTACCATAATATTTTAAAGGCATATCCGGGCTTATCCAGTCTGGTTTTGACCTTTCTTTCCCGCCATTTCTCGAAAAGATGGATTCGAAGTAGCAGGTTTTCTTCCCTAGGCGCAGTACTGTTAGTATGCCTGCCTTAGTTTGGTTATATTTTTATTACGATGTTTTTTTTTTTTTTGGGGTAGAGCGTGCTTTTAATTTTGAACGCTACGTAGTCTGTTGATTCTGGAAGCATTTTTGTTATAATTTTCTTGTGCTGTTGTAGGTGTACGATGGTATAACTTTGACAAGTAAAAGGAAAAAAAATTAATAAATGTTCAAGAGCAGAGAGAAATAAACAATAATTTCTTGTCGGAAAAACAGCCATAGCGGTTCAAAGGTCTTTATAACTTAGGGCAGGAATCGGCACAGCAAAACTCTAGCGTAATCGTGTCACTACACATACATTAATATTGGTATGTCAGATTCCTGCGAACATCGATAACATATTCATCATCACAGAGTTTTAGGCTAAAACTAGTGGGTTGATATAAGGAAGGAAACAGATTTGATTGATGCGGTAGGAAAAAGTGAAAACAAATCGAGTTAAGAGGTTAGATGATAGAAGTTTTACATGAGATTTGGAAATGTTTTAGACTGTTATTATAATAACAGAGATACACACTGATTTAAATGCAGAGAATTTAATATTTGTCGGTAAATTTTTTTTCTTTGGTTGAATTAAAAGACCTTGATATTTGTCGGTAAAATGTTTTTAAATGGACTTCACAGAACTTGGTAGGCTATTAGTTGCTAAATTTTTACTTAAGGGAATTAAGAGAACTTGATTTTTGTAGTTAATTTTGTTCTCAAGAGGAATCCAGAGAACTTAATATACGTTGCTAAATATGTTCTTAGATAGAAAGCAGAGAACATAATGTTTGTCGCTAAATTTATTTTTCAATGGAAAGTTAAAAAGATACCACTGAAATAATAGTCAACATTTTAACTTTTACCTTCCCCACTCATTGCTCAGACTTATATGGGGAACCAGTATTCGTTGTTTTGGACATGTTTCAAAATGGCTATCGTCGCATCATTTGTATTCATAGTTTAATTAATGCCGTCTACTAGCCTTCCTGTATGGAGCCAATTTGCTCTGGAGGTGGATTATCAGCTGCTGAAGGCTGTACCCGTAGCTTCAAACTGTAATCTTAATATCGGAAGACATTGTTCATTATACAAAGATATAAGTATAAATGTGATATTTTTCTTATCTTATTCACTGATCAAATAAGAAATTGTAATATATTTAAAAAGGGAATGTGAAATAACATCTTTATTTATTTTTCTTCGTCGTTCGCTCCCAAATAAACAAATAGATGTGTGCTCTTATAAAGCTGGCAGTTCGTCTCAGGCTTCTCTCGTTACCGTACAGTTTCTCCCTCAACTGGGTTGGTGAAGGCTATGATGCCTCCCTGCTCTTGTCCTGGAGTCGATATTTTTGGAGTGCGATTGATCCCAAATGCTATCATAACCGGGAGTGAATGCTTTCATAACCGGGAGTGAATGCTATCATAACCGGGAGTGAATGCTATCATAACCGGGAGTGAATGCTATCATAACCGGGAGTGAATGCTATCATAACCGGGAGTGAATGCTATCATAACCGGGAGTGAATTTGAGGATGAGCACTTTATTTCCGCTGAACTACTCCTAAGACATTCGCAATAGATTACAAAAGCCCAACTCCTGGCGGGACTGTTTGAAACTAACAGAAAGGGCGAAGGGCGAAGGGCGAGTCTCTGGAGCCCTAAAACCACAAAGCTGTGGAAAGAAGATGCTCATAAGTCGTGGATGGCAAATCATTTAGAAGAAGGAAAACTCTTATTTCATATCACTTGCTGCCATGGATGTAGGCTGGGAACACCCAAAAACTAAGGACAGCAAACCCGAATAAAAATGCTTTCCGAATTTGGGAACGAACCCTTGTAACAGGACTAAAGTGACCGAAAGCCACGTTTGCCCAAGGACACACCAGTTAGCAATGAAAGAAGATCAAATGAGCTCCCCTTGATATCAATGAAAAAAAATCGTCGCCCTAGTACTGCTTTATTCCACCTCCACTGAAGCTTGTTTTGAGAAAAACGCATCCAAAGTTTTTGGGGTATCAGTTGAACATGAAGGAGTTATCACATTACAATGAAATTTTGCACGATCATCGAAACTTGAATATATTTGAAATCAAAAATTAGAATATGGAAAACATTTTTCAAAAAAAAAAAAATTATAAGCAACTTCCGGTTGGAGACAGAATAATTTGCCAACAGAATTATTCAGTTCCTAGTTGGTTTCTTAATTCTATCTCCATATACGTGCCTTACAGTGACATCATTATTTCATCTGCAGTGTCCTGGTGAAGGCAGCCTGTGGCGGATCAAGAAAACCTCCGTTCAGATCTATATCTTAATGCTTACGTTCTCTTCTCAGATGTTCATTTGTTTTAAAAACAATATGTATTTCTAAGTTCTTTACGATTACACCTCTTTACAACAAGGTTAGAGTTTAGAGGTTATTTCCCAATAAGGTTGTTCATCCTCTCACAAACATTCACTTTAACAAGCTCGTTCCAGCAGGCCAACAATAAAAGACAAAGGAGCCATGTTTATGTGTATATTATTGACTGAATTAAATGAACACAATTCTGTAATGATATTTCAGGTAAGACATTTTGCTACACATTCACACATAATAAGAATATGAGGAAAAATACAACAGAGAAATCAAGATTTAACCAGGGTTCTGTTAAGTCGGATGTTGAAGAGAGAAAGGGGGTTTCATGTTCTTTTTCTGCTTGCGTTTTTTCCTTCATTGTAATAACTTCCAACTGAGCAATTGTGCTGATAGTTGTTGAGTGCGAATGGTGAGTATCTCAACTTCCAATTCAACTTGATGAAGTTGACAACACAGTACATTTTAAGAGTCCACAATTATTACACGTTTTATTTACGAATACATCTCATCGACATTCATGGCATCAATAAATATATGAATTATTGCAGTCTCCTAGATTAGTTTATGTATCGTCAAAATGTCCGACCTTTATACACGCGATGCCGTCTGGCGGTCATCCGGAAATGATAATCGTAGTTTTGGCGATATTATAATTTTAACAATTATAATCAAAATACTCCCTGTAAGGCTTCTTGAAAAGAAGATTATTTATCAAAATACAATGCTCCAATACTGCATACGTTAATACTAAGGCCGACCCTTGGCATTAGTTGAGGAGAAATCTGCAAACATTAATGTACTGGGAGTACTGAAAATCACGTCTGGCTGGGACGGATCCGAATCATAAAAGGGTCTAGAAAGATCGTTGTTATGCGTTAGCGTAACAACATACTACGTCATGCTTATCCTTAGGCAACTATTCAAAATCGCGTTCAATGAAATATATCTAAGTGCAAAGCATCTTATGTCGGCGGCACATCAATATGTTAGCGCGTAACTTTAAACTGGTAACAAATTGAAGTGGGCCAACATAATTAAATATGTCGTAACAGGTACTCATAAAATCTCTGTACAACTGTGGTATGTATCTGAACATGCTCTTCAGATTTGTTTTTCTCCGTTGCCATAGATCACGCTTTCAATTTCCTTAAGGCTACTTCATTTGACATACAATTGCTCCAGTAGATCTTTTGCAAGATCTTAATAATTCTGCAGTTCATTCTGTGGCTGAATGACACAGCTTGTATTCAACTGTATGCAGACGAGCATGTCTGCAGCTGGCTTATGCATGTAAATGGACAGTTCTAAAAGAGTAATTTTGTTGTTTGTTTGTTTGTTTTTGTTTTTGTGTGTGTGTGTGCACATTCTTGGTAGTCAAAGAATGTATTTCCCTGCATAATTTATGTTAATCTTTTCATCAAACCAAGAGGACAGTATATTTCAAAGTGCCTGACCTAGTGGTCCATAACAATTTGGTGCAGTTTTACTATTAGGTAAATAACTCTTTAATTGAAGGAATGTATTATCAACACTCTCTATACACTTGTCAGACATAGTCTTTTCAAATAATCTTTGCCAATCTTTCCTGCCTTGTGTCATTCATTTTAGATCTTTCCACGTCTTCTTGAACTATTTTCCTGTTTGTCACGTGCATCGTTCTACAAGTGTTTTCCCTATTTCCGTCTATCATTCATACCATAAGGATTCAAGAACAAAGATTGCCTTGTAATGCTGTCAATAAGTTTCCTCAATGTGTCCCCCATCTAACGTCAGCGTTGTATATTGTATCACAATGAACGAACAGGCTAGCTCATGTGTACTATCCATAACAAGACAGTAGTTCACATGACATATGACCTTCCGACAGTATTTTATTTCTACTCTTAGCATACTACAATAAAAAGAAAGTAGAACTACTTAGTGGTTCTCAACATCATCGCCACCATCACAGTCATAATAACCATTACTACCACCACCATCGCCACCATCACCACCGTAATCACCATCACCACCATAATCACCATTGCCACCATAATCGCCATTAACCACCATCATCACCATAATCATCATCACCTCTATAACCACCATCATCATCACCACCATAACCGCCATGGCCACTACAATCACCATCACCACCATCATCCCCATCAAACTACAATCACGATCACCACCATAATCACCATCACCACCATAATCACCATCGCCACCATATCGCCATTAACCACCATCATCACCATAATCATCATCACCACTATAACCACCATCACCATCATCACCCTAACCGCCATCACCACCACAACCACCATCCCCACCATCATCATCCTCATTTCCATTTTCCCTCCTTATGAAGGAAGCATCGAGCTACCATTGCAACAATATGCGGCTTACCATTATGTACGCGCATCATAAAACAAGGTTATTTTTAATCTTCACAACACAATAGTTCGTTTCAAACTGCTCACAACAACGGCGCGACAATTCTCGTGTTATTTTCCGCCACAACAAGACAATAAATCTAATTCCTCCAGACATTGCCAGCAGAATACAAAACGTGGAACTGAAAACCAAAATAATTACTTACCTGCAACTGGATTTGACGTCACGTGGTGGGGGTGAGGCGTTGGGTAGAAAGTTATGTGTTTATGGGAAAGCGGTTTCAAGACTAGTGGGGCGTGCCGGAAATCAAATGCCAGAAAATATGGCATATGCATTTCTTGTGTAAACTTATGAGATTTTGTCGTAGCTGTTTCTTATGATACACTTTCTAAAGTGCGCGTGACTTAGTCTCTAGCTCACGAAATTCTGGCTTGCTCTGTGACGCACTGTACTCGCTCCGTGGTAGCTGGTTCAAGTGGGGTATAAACATCGATAAGTTCACAGCAAATGTGTCATTCCGTGGAGCGAGAACAGTTGGAGTCTTAAGTAAATCTCTTCATATTCCGTCATCGTGTTCACATTGTGAGTAAAGCCTTATGCATGTTTCTTGTGCTTTTTTAAAAACATTTTTGTGTTTTTTATTCCCATGTGTTGTGCACTGTGTGTCTTTTAATTAGTGTTTATTTAAAGCATGTAAAAATTGTGTATACTTGTAGCATAGATTTCTAGTAATTGTATGTAATAGTGTGATAATAGTTTGTGTATCACAGCATCCGAAAAAGAGGGCACACTGTGGACACTCTCCAAAGGGGAACAATGGATGAAGAACTATGTTCACTGACCATTTTAAAGTACAGTGTATGAATTTTTCATACACATTTTGTCTCGTACAGTGGTTTTTTATTTTGTATGTTCTCTTTTCGTGTCTTATATCGCATGAATCTACCAATACACTTGTTACATTTGCTGGCAGCTCTCAGCACAGTATTCATTTAATTGTGCAGCAGTTGTTTATTTAGTGATTTCCTTTGCTAGATGACATTGATAGCCCTACCTTGTTTACCTTTTATTAGTCGCCTCTTCAGTCATGCTTGAACAAGTAGCCGTCATTTTCTTTGTCTCCATAGAGAACCCTAGAATACCACACGTGACATACAGTTGTTATACTGAATAAACAATACCTACGATGTTCGTGGCTAAACAAAATAAATAATCAGTCTATAATATTTACACTGATATAACTAAATAAACTTCAATGTTTGTAATAAGTTCTTTCCTTCCAGTCATCTTCCTTCATTTCTATTTCTGCTGCTACACTCAAGTATATTTCTCAATTATCACATTTCATCTAGCAATATCCTGTTTGACATCAAGTTATCATTGAAGTATTTGCCTTATATTTATCTGATATATTAGGCCCAGCTGTAGAAATAAAAACCGTGAGTTACCGGGGCCTGAAAGGGGAGTAAATAATAGTACCACTGTAACCTGGCAGTTATTTTGTAAAAGTTGACTCACGGCTTGAGGCCGGCTGCGCCATACTATAGACAATGTAAGCCGCACAAACCTGGTTGGGGACCAGAAGACGCAGCAATAGAGACCGCAGTCAGCGACTCATAGCTTGACTGCCTGTGTCAGGACCAGCGAACCAGAGCTGGTCAAGACCGTGCTCCACCTCCACGTGGTGGTCCTGGAAACAGTCTGCAGCAGTGCAGGCTGGCTGAGCGAGCACGGATCGCAATGGGAAGGCAAACCCGGTCCTAAAAAATGCCATGCAGAAGTCGGATGTGTCGACCGAAAGGTGCAGATATCACAGCTACGTTGTAAACAGACACAACGCAACCATCGTCCTTTTCAGGGCGAACGAGGAAGAAGAAGAAGAAGAAACCTGGTTGCAGCATGAATGACAAACTATCAAATAAACATAGTGGGGATGTACAAAACCAGTGTATGCAATTACAAGTCAGTCCTTGCCCTGGAAAAACCTGTGTAAGAAAAATAGAGGGAAAAGCAAAACAGATGAGAATAGACCTGGAGACAGACATGAAAGAGATGTTAAAAAACATGGACGGCACACAACGGACGGCACACAACGGACGGCACAGGACAGGAAGACTTGGCTTTTTGTGTGTGGAGGACCTGCGATGTAATAAATAATGTTTGTCAATTTTATCTTCGAACCCGCGCCCTCTAAATGCTTGATTATGTTTGTTTCAGTCCACGTAGTTGTGTAAATCAAGAGCATAGTTATTTGCAGCACAAACGTGTTTGCACTACATGCTTATAAAACAATTTACTCTGCTACAGACTTTCACATGTCAGCTACTGTCAAAAAATGTATTATTTATTTACTTTAAAATATGTCATAATGAATTTTAGTAATTGCTTCATGTAATTCCTTGGGGATGGGGGGGGGGGGGGGGGGGGTGGGGGGGGGGGGGGGTCTGAGGTGAAGAACAAAACAATAAGACTACTACTCCATCAGGCATGACGTAAGGGGTGACCTATATTAAAGTGTGTCTGGGGCTGGCAATCTTGTTATGTAACACAAATAGCTACAGAAACACAGCCACAAGAGCACATTAATGCTTTAGTGCAGTCTTCCAGCAAGGAGTCCCACCTGTAGTGGTGGCTCAGTGCGCTATAAGGAGTGACAGAGAAAATGGTGACGATGATGTGATCAGCAATCTCATTATGTAAAAGGAATAGCTACAGAAACACCGCCACATGAGTGTTTTAGTGCAGTCTTCCAGCAAGGAGTCCCACCTGTAGTGGTGGCTCAATGTTCCATTGGGAGAAACAAAGGAAAATGGCGAATGATAATGATGGATTGGCAAGTTTCATCGTGTCAAATATTTGTGTACCTGTGAGAATATAGAACCCCGAATCTGAGTTTTTCAATTTTGCGTTTGTGATTTGACCTGGGTTTGTGAGTTGAGCGAATAGCATTACGTAATCCGTGCTGGATCTTAGCAATGAGCTAATTTAAGAAAAAAAAAAAAACATATGACAATCTTGGTATGTTCGTAGAGAAGATAAGAGTGCTCAGTTATTGCCTGAATGTCTAAATGTAGGGCTTAAGAATATATTTATGTCAGTATTTCTGAACCATTGTACACCGGTGGTTCTAAGAATATGGTGTCTGTATTCCTGTGGGGCCTTGTAGGGCAGCAAAACAATTCTCCCAACTTTGTTTGGTCTGTGGTCATTCCTCGTGCGGTACTCCAACTCTCGTTCATGGTTTTCGTCTCGCCCTCCTCAGTTCTCCACACGCTATCTTTATTACTAAAGTAGATATGGTTATCTGAGAACGAACAAAGAAGAAGAGTATTGTTTAATGACAGCGTATATGTTTCTATAAGAGTCTTCCCAGGCAATTACTGAACATTGTCTACCCAATGTGTCTTTAACCGTACCCGTCTTGTTATCTAGAGACAGTCACCTTAAAGCGTGTTCCAACATAATAGTTATGTCCTGGACCATTGAAAATATCACTTGTGGGTCTTATCATTGTTAACTGAGACAATTACATGCAATAATTATTCAAAAGATATGCAGAGGTTAGACTTTTGTCTTCGATGTCACCGATGCACACACAGTCTGTGCTTGACGTCTCCCCTCAGCAGGGATCTATCTCTCTAGATTTTGTTTTCATTCTTTGTGATTATATAGTCATTTATTTTGTTCTCGTAACTCCCTTTTCCCAAACGACGTCCTTTTCGGTCACGAGGTAGGTTATTTTATGCGTCTGCTTTTCTAAGATACCTTTGTCTAAACGAAATTCGCTCACCATCGACATTTAGACTTAGAGCTTCGTCAGGGAAAGATACATGCACAAAATTTTACAAAACCGCTGGAGGAGGGATGGATGAGATTGAGGCTGATGGAAACCTCATTGCCCAGGTTCTCCCGAGTAGCATGCCAATGACTAGTTTTAGTTTTAAATGAATGATTGTCACCAAACATGAACGCACACCAATACAGGTTACGATAATGTAGACTTTACAACATGGATAGCTAAATGATAGTTACATGATAGTTACATGCATTGGTTTCAAAAAGATCCAGGAACACATTTTCTAATGCTGTTTATTTAGCTGAATAGGCCCAAGACGTGCCGCTGTTTCTTATGGATTTGCTTTGATACAACATGATTCAAATATTCAGCAACCTCATACAGTTCCTAATAATTTCTCATACGATTAATAAGGAGTGATTCAGTCTTGTCTGTCTTCTTCTATTTGACATCCACCATATTTATTAGTATGAATAGTTGGATTTCTGTGTCATTTTGCAAAATACAACCGCAGCGGTTCTCATTTATTTGAAATCTCTGGTAACTTAAATTGTCGATTTCTCTGGTAACATAAACTGTCTATTTCTCTGGTAGCATAACTTGTCTATTGCTCTGGTAACAGCCACTTTTAACGTTTCTCGATTTTTACGAAGATAAATGTTTCTCTATACTTTCACAAATGTTTCCGCGTTCTGTTTAAGCTGGTATAATTTTACAAAGTTCATCTTGCTTATAAACTTTACCCTCCATTAATTTTAGACCCAGTGTGTCCGATGAAAGTGCTCTAGGACAATGAAAGACGACAATTGAAATATATATAAATGCACATATAAAACTGACTAAAGTGTACATATAAAACTGACTAAAGTGTACGTAAAATATATATATACACCATGATATCATCATCAACTCCCTGCCCTCTATGGAGCCTGGGGCCGCCTCTGCTGTTGTTTCCTTGTGAGGAAATTTGCATAAAGCAGTCGCCAGCTCTTGCAGTTGTTGTTTCTGAGTCAAGTTATTTAGGTGATGAAGTAGACAGCCTCATGTGCAACTGAACGAACGAACGAACGAACTTTATTTTCGAAGGGTAAAGAATTGGGCGCGCAGGCCCGTCTAACATTCTGCCCTTCCACTCTCATTAATCTTGCATACTATATCCTTTCATTCCCACATGATAAGCTTTAAGCATTAATTTAAAGGCATGAAACATTATAAAGTTACCATAACAGCATTCATTTACATTATGCAATCATAATTTTAAAAAAAATGAGTAGGTTTTTTTTTTGAAACAAACAAGCTAGTAATTGGGGGAAAAAAGTAATAATAAAATATAATAAATAAAACAATAAAAAAAATAAATAAATTCTGTATACCGACACTCACTCATGCGGTCAATCCGTCTACAATTAATCTGTATTTTTTAATGTTCATCAATCATCAATACAAAAATTACATAAACACATTCTCGCTTATGTCCATACATTCTTGGTGGAAAATGAAATAATAATAATAACGCTTTCTTACGCACTTCTGTGGCAGGAAAAGTCTTTGAGCAGTAAAAAAAAAAATTAAAAAAATTCACATTTCTAAAGTGCAGTGGTATGCGGGTACATTCTCACGACTCACATTTCTAAAGTACAGTATTATGTGGTTACATTCACACATACATTACATTATATAATAATATTTTAAAGTGAATATAATAATAATATTACATGGATATAAAACAAATTATTCACAAAAAACGAGCGGAGGAGGAAAAGAAATGTTGACCTATGATTGAGATGTTGACAGGCAAATGCTGTTTCTATGGGGGTAGATAATCAGTATTGAGGAAGTGTTTGAAAAGTGCTTTGTTAAAAGAATATTGTGTAGGTATGCTTTTTAGGTGGTGTGGAAGGCTGTTCCATAAGTAGGCACCAGAGTAGGCTAGACTCTTTTTGAACAGGTCGATCCTAGGTTTGGGCAGACGTAACTGATGTAATTGTTGTCCCTCTCTTCTACTGGTTTGAAACAATGATCGTACACCCACTAGCCATTTATATATGTCACATGCAAATATAAAATGATAAAGTGTACTGTAGCAAAGTTTGATTTGCTGGGGAGGTTATGATGGTATCCTAAAAGAATGAAATCCGTGTCTGTATTAACCGTGTGAGGTCAAGCACATGTAGGCCCCTGACTCTAAAAGATGATGATGAAATATATGCAGGGAACCTAACGCTACCTCCCTAGATCTCACACGGTCACTATTTTGGCTCTAGTGTCTGGTGTATGATGTACCTAGTGTCTAGGGGAGAAATGAAATGATGGTACACAACACAAAAACACTTTAATTTTCTATGAGGAAGTGAATAAAACCAGTGGTTAATTTTCTTTAAAAGGAATGTTTTTTATGTACAATTTAATCTGCCTGTCCAGCCATATCTTTTGGACAGGTCTTTGAAAATGAGGACAAGATAGTTTACAGAAAAGATCAACTAAAAATGTGTGGACAATTTGCCCAATAACTATAAAGTCAATATATATCTTTCCTGTTGGAATGTTCACAGCTTACACTTTATTCATCTAAGAGGGAGAGTCACTATGTATGAGGGGCTGTAGTTTCATCACACCCCATAAACTTCCCGAGTATGATTTGAAATACTAGTGTTTATTAAACGAAAGTGTCAGATATACCCAGATGCTTAACACATCACCTGGGATTCCTTGTAGAATGATAATACAGTATGAAGTTGCAGAAAATCTCGATCTCTCAAAATGCCCAAGCTCCTCCCGTTATCTTTTGACAGCATAAACGAATGGTCGGAGACTTGATGGCTTTATTCTCACTCAGCAGGTTTCCTGTTACCGGCTGGCAACAGGAAATAAAACCTCTGCAACAAAAGGACACCCTGGCCTTTTATATCTGATCACTTATTATATTTATTATTTTCCTACGGTGATATGGGGTCAGCCTCGCGTGCATTACAGGTGCACTCGCCCCTAATTTTAAATGACTCACACCTTGCTGTGACCACACCTCAGGTCCCTATGGCAGATACGCCACTGTACGTTTACATAGTTTCCCTCAATAAAATAATGTGGAGTAACCACATTTCCTTTGGTATGATTTTCTCTTCTTTTCTTTTTATAAAATAAATGCTTCAGGCATGTTAAACAGTGTTCATGGAACACAGAGGCTTACTAACATATTCTAATGCAATAATTATTAAAACACAATCATGACAACATACATCAGTTAGATACAGTTCAATGTGAGGACTCAATAATGTCTGCTCCCGGCACGTCCTTCACTTTTCCCAATAGCAGTATCTAACTTTGGCAGTGGGATTAAACATATTAAATTCATAAAGCATTCTTACCACAAATTTCAAGAAATATAAACAAATGACGCTGACTTGCAAAGAAGTGGCCTCAGTTTCTTCTGCACTGTCCAGACTGTGAATACTTCTTTATTTAATTTTAAAATTAACACAGCTGATCTCAGCGTATTTGAATGAAAAGTTTTGTTCAACTGGCAATGAATAATGAAAGCCTTTTGCTAATATTTATTAGCACTGGCCAATCGAAAGCTTGCGACCACCAGAATTCAAATGTAGTTTTTGAAAAACACAAATAATTCCAAACAAAATCTGCGTCTGGTAGTCGACTGGCCAGCCTGCTTTAGTTATGCCAATACAAAAAGATGTTTAGTTTTGGGTAACAATTTTCCTACCGCTCCACTCTCCACCTATACTCTTTTTACTCAAGCGAATTTGAATTTACCTCAATGCCTCTTTTCTAAGCTAGCGTCCCCACTAACGTTATGAAAAAAACAAGCAGGAACAACAGTCTGTCTGGTCGCGCGTCCGTAGACATTTAGTATTTTCTCAATAACTTGGCTAATACTGGGACTACCATATTATTTAAAACACATTCTTGCTCAGTGGACTCTAAGCTATACTATCATATAATTGTTATGGTCAGTTTCATTATGGTTTAGATTTTCAATTTTGTCACTGTCAATCGTCAAATAAAAATGTTACACAAGACGGCCATTCCCCCCCCCCCCTTTTCATCTCTCGCTAGCATGTATTTTCAAATAACTACTTGTTTTAGTGACGTCAGTAATACTACCGCGAGGAGGAAATAAAATTGTTTGCGTGTTTGCCTCTGTTGGCTTTGCCACAGCGTGTATATATGCATGGCATAATGTGTCAACCGAAGCGGGGTTTTGGGCGGCGGGTATTTGAATAGGCGTTAAATGTTTTTATTGTCTTGTGTTACACTACCAAAATATGTAAGGAATACTACTTATTACCAGCGTTAAATTAACTATTACGTTAATTCAGACAGTAGTTTGGCGGCACACTTCCGCAAAATCGTTAATTGTAAGTCTTGCCACAGTCTCTATCAGATCGGGCAAAATTTTAAAAATGTACGTCACAAGGAAAGCGAGTGGGTTTAAACGGTGGGATAGGTTCTACGCCTGTCCACGGCATAAAATTCAGCGCGATGCTGGCGTGTAGAGTATCACCGTCAGACACAATAGGGCGGGTTTATTTATTATCATTTTATGACTAAAATCTTACTAAAATGAGCGATTATTCTCGCAGATTTTACTACATGTATGTATTCCAACATATCTCGATTATCGAGCGAACAAGACGTTTTTCACAGGAAACGTCCGAATATTGGCTGGCAACTGTTTAAGATGCCGTAGTCTTTCATGACTGATAGATGTTTACCTGGGTGTACTTGTAGTAGGATCCTAGAATTTGTGGCGCTAAGTGATAAGTCAGGAGTTACTACTTTCTAATATCCGAATTCATTTCCAGGCCTATATTGGTGTCATAATATTCCATGTTCCTGTCGGTCTATGATTTCGCCTTGGCGAAATTGAAGTCAGTGAAGTAGTCTCAAAATGCGATAGATTATAAGCAATTTTTTTTGCTCCCACGCATACATTTCTCCGTTGCGGAAAGATCCAATCAAAAGTTGTGGCAAGAAAGCATAAAAGCTTCATCTGTGATGAGCAATGAAGGCTCTATGGCTATCATCATGTGACGTATTCTTTCCAGAACGTTGTCTCCATTACAGCTGCTCTGAACGTATCACGATTCTGGGCAAGTCGACCTGCATCAGCCAAAGACAAGTTCAGACTCTCTGTGATGTCCTGGGTCCACCGTCGTCTAGGTCGACCCCTTCCCCCTTTTCCAGGGACCATGCCTTCCATCACTATTTTTTCCAGACTATTATGTCTTTTTATATAACTGAAAAATTTCAGCTTCCTTATTGCGATGGTATTTAGGAGCCAATGTTCCTGTACGTTTAGTGAGTGCAGTGCTTCTCTGTTGGTCTTTTTTTCTGTCCAGGGTATTCTCAACATCCTTCTGTAGCATTTCATTTCGAATGATGTAACCTTTTTTGCAACTGTTTTATTGAGTGTCCACGACTCGCAGCCGTATGTTGCTACTGGGAATATACATGCTCTGATCAGTTGTAACTTTGTTTCTTTGCTTGTGCCTTGCCATAGGTTTTTCATCTGTATTAGTTTATGTGAAGCAATTGCAAGTCTTCTTTTAATTTCTACTGCACAGTCGCGAGAGATGATTGATCCTAAGTATTCGAATTCATTAACACTTTCCAGTTCTTCGTTATCAATTTCAATTTCTGGTTTGGTCTTTACTTTGTCTGTTGTCAATACTTCGGTCTTCTTGGTGTTTAGGTATAGATTCTGTGCCTCGCTGTGTTTTTTGGTGGACATAATTAATTGTTCAAGTCCTTCTGGGTTGGTCGATAGGAGGACTGTGTCGTCAGCATATCTGATTTCCGGGATCTATATAAACATATGGTGGAGACACTTATGTTCAGACATACACGAATTGCTGAATATAAATAGGGAAAAATCCCAGAAAATTTGTCACCAAGAGGTAACAGAGGTAGGAATATTTCTAAATAAAAACCCGGCGTCATGAAGTAGTTTGAGAACAATATGCGCTTTGTTTCAACAGGCACCCATTTTAGTTTCCCGTTCGAAACATGAGCCATGAACAAGATTGCAACTTTATTGGGAAGTGATAGGATATAATAAAGTCACGGAGGGATGAGAGAATTCTTATATATAACTTATGATAACTAACATTACGCGTGCTTGCTTTTTTTGTTTGAATGGTAACATCAGTCACACGTTGTTCAATATAAAAAAAAATAACATACTAGGCCAAAAATAAAGTCCGCCAGCAGAATCGCAACAGAAAAAAGTGAAGCAATGGCGGAAGTCGCTCCAGGCGAAATCCAGTTTGTATTCTAGTACGGCGCTAAATGTGCCAACCACAGGATGAGACTGCGCGAACAATAAACACAAATTAATACATCTTTGGGACAAGTGTATCAGTAAATGCAGTTATAATGTAGAGAAGCAGCAGGATAATTAATAACAATTAACGTATATCAAAAATACCCCGCTGTGCGAATTTTAGGTACCGTAAATGAAATTAAAAACAGACTTTTTCGATTCGCCGTCGCAAATTAGGTCATGTTAAGATTTTTTTGTTTCTTTCTGCGAGGTTCTGGAACTTACGTGTAAAAATAAAATAGAAAATTAGGTAATTTCCGAATATTCAGTATGTAGAATTGGAGAACGAGGATAGAACATTGATTAGATAATTACTGTCAGGAAATCCGAGCTCGCAGTATAATCTAGAAGTTTTGTAAACGGAGAAAGGTTGTGAACTTGGCACGCCAATAATAAATTTGTTGTTTGAGATTTGTTAGATTGGATTCATTTGTAATAAACATACAGACGTGGATCAGTCATGAGTACGTCAGCATAAGGCACGGATAACAATATAAGCCATCTATTAGATCAGGTAAAACAAGAAAACAGATTTAATTAGAAGTCAAACCAGAGGTTCTAGAGCGAAGACAAATAATTGGATGCAATGAAAGAAATAAGAGGAGACATCTGAAGGAGGAAGAGGGAATTTATGGGCTGGCAAGAGAGGTAAAGAAAGCTACAGCCAAAGAGAATATGAATCACGTGTGCTGCAGTACAAATAAGCTAAGAGTGAATTAAAGGCAATCAAATGGTCTTATTAAAGGTAAGAAAGGAAATTAGCTTAACAATATAAAAGAGCAAATAAAGAGAGGAATGGAACGTTTTGAGGAAGATTTAAAAGACCAGATCCACAAAATAACGCCCAGAGTTACAAGTTCAACGTCAAAAAACTAAGAAGAGAAACAATAAAGTCAACCATAACATTTCTAAGGAGATAGAAAAGCTGACCGGTCCAGATGGCGTTCAAGCAAAGATTATCAAAGCAGATATCGATACTTATACGGAAATACTATACAAATTACTTTGCAATGCCTGGGGGAATAGATGAAAAACCAGCAGAATGAAAGATATGATTTCTAGCCTGGCTGTTTAAGAAGGGTGCCTGAATTACTGAGAAATAATGTTTCTGTTAGTGCCAGGAACCTCGGGAGATTAAATGAGTCCAGAGGGCAGAGAAAGACAACTGAGAGAGGAACAAGCATGTCTTCGACTATACACATCCTGGAAAAGACCAGGTAGCCACATTGCAAATAATAGTTGAGCAAGGTTTGGAACTGAACTCACCTTTAAGTTGAATTTGTAGACAATGAAAGGGAAATTTTTAGTTTAGATAGAGAATCGCTCTGCAAATTGATCAAGCATGGAGTTCACTAACCTAATTAAGAAAACGTTTGTAGACATGGTTTCACTGGTTGCATCCCCTTTGCTCTGCAGTGATGGTCCAGCAATGGCCAAAACCTAAAGTATCTAATATGGGTCTTCAAAGGTATCTACCTTCGCACAAGATTAGGCTGGCCAGAGATACAGATAGAAGGATGATGATGCTTCTACCTTGAGGGAGTGTCCACAAGATATTCAGACATCAGGAACAATGCTGAATGTGTCTGACAACGTTTGTGAAGAGATATATTGTATGATGTAGCTCGTTTAAGCTCCCAACTGATTTAATTCAGTGAAATCTTAATTTAGTATCTCTGTTTTAAGTGTATTTAAAGTGACTGAGACATACGGGTGCAATACACTCAAAGATTAAATCAACTATAAATTTGTATATATACAAATTACAAATTTAATAATCAGTTATATTTAACAGTGTAAAATGAATTATTCTCTTTAAAAAAAGATAATTATCACAGGATGATGTTATGGATATTGAGAGAATTGCCTGAAAGTTCACTTGGCAGCTTTTAAGTTTGTATTTAGCTGCCAGTAAGTTTGTTGGTTTTTGCTCCAGCCGATGATTGGTTCTATGCCGGTTATGGACTGATTCACTCTCGTCACTGGTGAAGTCTAGAGGTTGTGACACGTTCCAAGAAATATCAAGGAGTAATCACGAAGCTGGTCCAGCGTCTTCAAGACTCGCCTGATGATGGTGTCTAGCGTTGACAGCAGGCCACTTATACCACATACTTTGGTCCAGAGATAGCACCCTCAACTGGTACCACCGAATAGTATCATGAAAAAAGAGAAACAAATACCCTTCAGAGCACTGGGTTTCCTGACACACAATGATGCCCCCCCCCCCTCCCATTTTCATTCCACCATCCCATCTACCTCAGAACTTTACCCTCTCTGAGCATTAATATTAATATCAGTGAGCGGAAAACATTCATTACATATGTATTGAATATCTTTATACTAGCACTGGTTGAAAAGATGAATAATATAATAAGTAAGTAAATCATTTCTATCTTCATCCACTCCCTTCTCCATATGGATCTTGGGACTACATCTGCTTTTGCTTCTCCCACATAAAGCAGTCACCAGCTCTTGCAGTGGTGATTCATGAAACCATCATTCTGTATGCTGAAGTTGCCAGCCTCATATGACTTTGACATCCACTAGCATTTTTCGCATTTTAATAAATGCAAAATGTAGAATTTAAAAATGCACAACTCACTCCACATTCTCTTTAGAAATACTGACTCCTGGCTCAGAGAAATAATTAAGGCAAATTGTTTAAGATGCCTCTTACACGCGGTCTGGAGTATTACTTTACATTAGGCTCCCACTCTGACTTTGTGTTCAGATTCCTAGGATTTTGGATGAAGGTAGAGTTTTCCTGAGATATGTCTACAAGATGCTTAAACAAGGTCCGGTTCGATAAATCGAATTCTGATCCAATTCCTTACTCTGGCTAGCTGGCTGTCTTCTTGACGAGGTGAAATTCACAGTGCTCTAAACCGGCGAAAGAGTCAGATTATATTGCAACTTTCGTACCATGCACATTGTTGTTACTATCTTGCCAGGCTCCAATCAGAAGTGTTGTTTATAACATCTAGAATTGCCCTGCCATTTGTATTCAATTAATAATAATAATAGTTGCCCATCGCAAGCGAAGATGGCGACAGCTTCAGACTTGAATTGTGAGACATCAGTGCCGTGATCTCATGTGGCTAATTAGTCCTATTTTGGCCCTACAGGCCATGCCACATACGGGGCACACATGGTTAGAGTCGATAGTAGTGTTGCTGCGCATTCTGACTTTTCTTGCAGCACGCTTGCCTTCTGCCTTATCAGCTAAATTCTGTTCTGCAATGCGAGCGCCTTGAGTAATGTTTGTCCGCCAGGCAGAGCGATCATGTGCGATAGTCTCCCAGGAGGAGACATCAATTTTGAAGCTGCTCAACGATGCTTTCAGTGTGTCTTTGAAGCGTTTCTTTTGTCCTCCTACTGCATGTTATGATAGGCTTTATCCCAACAATGTCCTCATAGGAAAATTCTGCTTTTTGTTTGTAATTGGTCACCACCTGGATAATTTACTGCGCTGTAC
Organism: Oreohelix idahoensis; assembly: GCA_024509875.1. Lineage (NCBI taxonomy): Eukaryota > Metazoa > Mollusca > Gastropoda > Stylommatophora > Oreohelicidae > Oreohelix > Oreohelix idahoensis. The sequence continues at coordinate 166,304 of JAMPIV010013030.1, read as the reverse complement.
CTGTGCAAAGAAACATTCATCGTGTGACCATCTGGGTTGTGTTCTCTCCATGAGAGAAATTAGGACGTTACAATAGCCATATCAGCGATAACCAAGCTCTCGGGCGATCTTCGTTTTAATCAGGCGCGCGAATGTCTGGTACACGAGAATTTTATCACCATGCCTGTCGGTCAATATTACATCACGTGTCTACTCTCTCAGCAGAGATGATCAGGTAAACAAACATGACGAATTATTACAGGAAGAAGTGTAAAGAAACGACTGGGTGTCACATAATTTTTGGGTCGCTCTCATGTCCACTACGGCCGTATTCTGTGGCATTTGTTGTACTGACTAATTACGTGCTTTTCAGTGGTCGGCACCCTTTTCTTTTCTCTGCTATGTAGCCGATATTTTGTATTTTCAAACATTCTTACACTCCTCTCAGTGATAAGCCGTCATGTCTGTGTTGTTACCCGTTCCTCCCTGCTGGGAAAGGAACGGATGAGATAATATTAACCGACAATCAGTTGGTTAATCTCGGATGTTGCCGACATCATACTACAGATTAACAATAAAATTGCTACCAACGACTTTGATTAAACATTGATAAGGCGAAAGTATCGCACTTTCCAAGATGGTAAAGAGACGGATTTTGGTGCACGTGCGACGGATAAAAAGATTACTTGTCTGTGCGACACATTCTGGACAGACATGAATGACATCATCATTTCCTGTCCACCTGTTTACTTTAGAGGAAAGTAAGACATTACATCTGAAACTTATTATCGAGAGAGTGTACGGACGTGTCACTTCCATATTTGGGAGACGTGACCTTTTGCATCACGTACAGAATTTCAGGCGGAAATAATTACCCCACCTAAATATTTGCAGCTTTTGGAACGATTGGCTTGCAATCGAAAAGAGGAACAACCAAATATGTGATTGGACGCCGCCTAAAATTGTAACAAACAGGGCGGGGTACGAAAACGTGCAATATAATCTGACTATTTTTGCAAGTCTAGTTCACTGTGAGAATCGCTTTCCAATACGACAACCACACTGCCAGAGTTAGAATCAGAATTCCATTTTATCAGACTGGACTTTGTTGGAGCATTTTGAAGGACTTAAACAGCCCAGTTATAATTTTAATAAGGAAAACCGGGATCTGAGGAAACTGAAATCACGGAGTCATAGTGGGAATTCATTGTTAACATAACAACACCCCAGATACGTGTAAGAGGCATCTGCAATTGCCGTTATTTCTCTGATCAAACAGTCTCTGAGCCAAGATTGGCGTATGTTGTACATTTTACATTCTATATTTTTCATTACTAACATGGGAACTAATATGGATATATTACCATGTGAATATTAATATGTGAAAATTGCTAGTGGACGTCCAAGTCTTTTGAGGCTGGCATCCTCATCATATAGAATGATGATTTTATGAACTACCACTGCAAGGGCTGGTGACTGCTTTATTGCTAGTTTCTTAAAGAGAACTAAAAGCATAAGTAGTCCCAAGTTCCGTATGGAGCAGGGAGGGAAAGGTGAAAGAAATGATGTACATTCTATTGATACTATTTACAAACCAGTGTAGATGTAAATGAAAACATAATCAATCTATATTGTGAACATTTTTCAACCAGTGTATATGTCAATGTAAACATATTCTATGTATACTATTAACGTTTTCATTTGAATGTAAAGTAAATATAAAGCTATTCAATTTAAATGTAAAGAAAGTTTTCTCTCGAGGGATTAAATTTAATTCTCATCGAGGGTAACGTATGAGGTAGATGGGATTGTGGAATAGGAAGAAGGGGACACATGACTATGTATCGAGACACTGAATACTCAGAGGGTATTTGCTTCTAATTCTTTGACCAGACAAGTTTGTGGTACCAGTTGAAAGTACTATCTCTGGAACAAGAAGGGTACAAGTGGCCTGTAGTCGAAGCTAGATACCATCATCAGAAGGGGTTTAAGACGAGGGACCAACTTCGTGGACACTCCCTGACACTTTTGGGAACGTGCTGCGCCCTGCAACCTTGACGAGCAACGAGCGTGATCAGCTATCCAGTCTACCAAGAACGAAAACATCAAAGGAGCAGACCCGTCACTGACAGCTAAGTAACACATAAAAGCTGGCAAGTGACCTCCTTTACAAACTTCCATTACATCACAACAGTGGGAGCCGCGCTAGCGTAGTGGTTACAACACCGCTCTGGCGACTGGGTGATTCATGATCAAACCCGGGCGACGGCATTTGAAGATTTTTCGTCGACCGGGATTTAGACTGGATTAACTCGAGACCTGGCGAGGACATTTGAAGAAGTGTCGTCGACCAAGGACTGGCGGCTCCTGAGCCAACCCAGCTCTAATGGGTACCTCCGAAAACGGCGAGTATATGCCTGAATAACGAGGGACACTTGTCTCTGTACAAGAAAATAGGATACTCACGTAAAAATCAATGTCAGGTTAGACATTAAAAAATAATAACCTGAGATTTCGCCTCGAGTATTAGCGGGCGTACGAAAAAAAAAAAATCACAACAGTGATGATAATTTTTCTGGTAAATATTTACTTTTTTTTAAACTTTGTTAAAACCTAAATGATCATTAAAATCTATTATTTCTAAATAAACAAATTTAACATCGAATTAGTGATTTTGAATGTACTGCATGTTTGTGTCAGTCAATTTACTAAATACACTCTAAACATAGCTATACCATAATAAGAAGAGTTCCACTAAGTAAATCAGGGTGGGGGCTTGAACGAGCTGAAATTAATAATTGCTTAATTCTTCATAAAAAGCGGCGGATAAGATATAAGTTAACAATTGAGCTGCCCAACGCAGCATTGTTCTTTACTTCTGAAATTTCTAATGAAACTTCCTTTCGATAGAAGCATCATTATCCTTCTATCTACAACTCTGCCAAGAGTAATCTTGTGCGGAGGAAGACACATTTGAAGACCCATATTAGATACTCTTGAGTTTTGGCCACTGTTGGACCACTGCTGCAAAGCAGGGGAGGCAATTCCGTGACACTGGGCCCGTATTTCCTTGCTCCGAAGATGAAAAATAAGTAGATAATGGGATAGAGAGACAAAATACGGATAGGGGAATGACCAATAACGTCACACATGGAATGCAGAAAAAATCTTTTTTTAGAAGCGTTTGAGATAAGAAATGGAGTAAAGGAGGGATGCCTCTTGTCACTATTTCTCTTCTTACTGACTATTTACTGGCTTTAGAAAATAACAACATCAATATACAGAAATAGCTACATGATCTAGATTTTGCCGACGGCCTGCAGTTATGTCCCATAGCAGTAAGTACATGCAAGACAAAATGAGCATACTCGATGAGAGGTACCTGCATTTTGGTTTGAAACTACGCAGAGAAAAGATAAAGACTGTGAGAATAAAATTAACTAACGATATCCAGATTGCATTTGGAGAGACACTGCAACAAGCTAAGAAATCATTTATATATATTGGCAACAATGTAGACAAAGTTTGAGGAACATTCAGTGATTTCAAAACAAGTATAAAAAGGGAAAGAGGAGCTTTCATTGCATTGGTAAATATTTGGAAATCAAAAGAAATAATGTTCAACACTTTAGAATGTTTAATTCAGATATCAAGACATTCCTATTGTATGGTTCCGAAACTCGGAGAACAACAAAAACAACAATCAGATAGATAAAGACTTTCATAAATTAGTGCTTGACCAGAATAGAAGGACTAACATGATTTGTTACACTTTCCATTTCATCCTCCACTTCAAAGATAAAACTTCACCTTCGCTCCTCCACTTCAATGATTACACTTTCCATTCCGTCCTCCACTTCAAAGATAAAACTTCACCTTCGCTCCTCCACTTCAATGATTACACTTTACATTCCGTCCACCACTTCAAAGATAAATTTTCACCTTTCATACAGGTTTCTATTTTATTTCTTAGTATTAAAAACTCAGAGCCACACAAATGTATGGAAATGTGATTTCCATTTAGTGGATTTGCTTTTAATTAGGAAGCTGCATTTATTTATTTTTTCTCGCAGAAAGCGGACGCTTATTATTTTTAGCTTTTATAAAGAGATGATTACTGTTTAAATGAACGAGGTGTTTTCTTTTTTATACGTTTTATTTACAGGCGTCAAAAAAAGTGAAAAAATAGTATTGCAAACACTTTCTTAAGAAGTTGTTTAAAGACAAATATGCTCACAACATCCCATTTTCTAGTGTATTGCTTATGAAATATTATTGTTATTATTATCTAGATAGTTCTTTTATGGGGTAAATACTTTTGAGATGCAAAGTTAATTATACGGTACCAGTTCACAATAATAATTAAACAATATACAGATAAACGCGGCCGAGTGTTAAAAATAAAAATAAACTTTTCGATTACCCGGATACAAAATCAATTACTAATGTATAGATGCAGAAGTGACGATTAGTGTTATACCAGAACCTGTTGATTCTGGTCGAGATACAAAGTGGTTTTTACTGTCGTCCTCTCAAGTCAATGATAACAATTTTAACGTCAGTATTTTCTGTTGCCACGAGGCGAAACTAACGCAAAACTAACGCAGCTTGAAATCTGACTGTTCAACTTACTTGTTCTCAATACTCTCTATTTTGTCATGTGGCTTCATCTCAATTAAATTTGCCCTGGAAGGAAATTCCATTGTAAAATGTGTGTAACGCAATTACGGCAACGCCTAATTCTCATCCTTAATTCTTTCTTGAAAATTCTTTGGGAAGACAAAGATTCCGATACTGAAAACGACAAGATTATATCTTTAGAAGACAATGCTAATCCTTATCGAATGCAAACGTTCACCTAAAATTGCCCATAGCAAAGACTACTACAAAGAACAAGTTACTGTAGAATTTGTACTTGTTTTTTTTTTTTTTTCTAAATAAATTAACTGTTGCCCTCTTCAGTCATAACTGACTATGGTAGTGCGCCCCAGAAGTGATAGCCGTCAGATGCTTTTGTCTCCAAGTGTTCTTTTTGGCATGTTTTTTTCTCCTTGGCATGATGTAGTTGCTTCTTTTCATCCAATCTGAGGTGGCGCCTCAGGGAACATCTCTATTTGGTGCGATCGGCAGCTTCATTCTCCAATGTTGCTGGATTTATGGCCAGTGCCTTTACATCTCTCTTGCGCACATCTTTGAGCCTCATCTGCTGTCCCCCAGTTGTTCTTTTGCCATCTGGCAGTTGCCCTTAGAAAATATTTATGAGGATGCGACGATTTTCCATGCGGCGGACAATTGTCAGGCCATGGTAATCTGCGCTGTCTGAGCAGTGTAGGCAAGCTTTGGATTCCATGGCGTGACAGCACTTCGACAATTGTCAGGCCATGGTAATCTGCGCTGTCTGAGCAGTGTAGGCAAGCTTTGTATTCCATGGCGTGACAGCACTTCGACATTTGTCACGTTGCTCTTCCATGATATGCCAAGGATGTGGCGTAGACTCCGTTGATGGAAGGTAATGCGCCTTTTTTCTTGCGTAGCATAGTTTGCCCATGTCTTGTTTTATATAGAAACATGCTGGGACTGTTTTAATCCAGTGTATTCCTCTTTCGGAATACTGAAAATGAGAGGTATGACTATGTCGAAGAGTAAAGTTAATTTTAAAAAATACCTTCAGCCTTACTGTGACAAAGGACTGAAAAAAGCATATTTTACTATCACCAGGTCTTCGCCAGGGACACAAACGAGCAACAAAAAGCGAGAATTAATCAAGTCTAATCTTAGCTTTTTTATGTGAGCATCGATCTTTCTTAACGATTTGTATCCGTTTTTGTTTTAAGTTGTTTATATGCTTTTAGTCTCTATCTCACCTTTGTTTTTCTCTGTACAGCTTTTGTGTGGGTATCCCTGACCCCTTGTGCTCGTTAGGTATACCCTTCTTTTTTTCAGAATACTGGGATTGCTACAGACGTGAGTGAACTGTCTCACAAATGAATGATTAATGTGTCTTTTTCAGTCCATAAAGAGCATGGTAAAACCACTGGGATTCAACCAAATGTAGGAAACCTGCCTTAAAGGACTTTATGAGCTCTTGTACTAGTAGTATCTGTAGTAGATTGTTTTACGTGTTGAGGTTACCAATTCAGTGCAGACCTCGCCTTACCCGCTTACTACAAAGAAGCCTGTTGAGAGCAGTACTTGTATGTTATCTTTTTTCTCCTTCGTCAGATACCACCTCGGTATATTCTTGCAGTGATTGTATTACAGGGGTAGGGATGATTGTGACGTGTAATAGAAAAGAGTCTACAGTAATCTGACAGCATATAGTAACCTTATAGCTGCTGTCTGATTTGCTATCTAAAACATGCATTATACTACTTCTGCAGCTCACCCTATTGTCCCCGCCCTGTTTTCTTTAAACACGGGCTAACGCAGTGTTTACAATCTTCGTGACCTGTCAGTCATAACAGGAAACAAATCAGGCTATGGTTTTACTTCGTTCCAACTCACGCGAGTTCATCTGTCAATCATATAACACTCGACAGACAGACAGCACGTGAGAGAAACGGAACAGATCCCCTTGAAGTTACTCAGGGAAAATCTAGAACTCCCCTAGTCCCCTTTGATCTTAGAACACAGGCATTCTAAGGAAAACCCTCTAGGAGAACAGAAAAACTTTTGATGTCGGTCAAAGCTCCAGATGAGGAACTCTGAGAGCCCGACACGTAAAGCCTTTTATCTTTAAACCTCTAGCTTCTGAATTTGTGTCCCACACAGGAGTGCGAACATTTCTTTTTGGATATTGTTTATAAGTGATTCGTGGAGATTTCATTCTGGATTTTCTGGTAAATAGTTCTAAGTATTAGAAGTATTTTACGGTGATAGTCATTTAAAGTTAAACACTTATACTTCACTTGGATTTTTCTTGCTAGTAAAAAATAAAATAACGCGTAGCGATTTTCATAACCAGATATTCAATTAAAGTGTTAGACCACGCCACCCGACCGCTACGTAACTGAGACGAGACCGTAATTATGTTTACAGTGTAGGGACGCGGCACTTAACTCTCCAGGAGAGAGAGATAAACACGACTGTTAAGCAGACCGGACTTAGAAGCGTTAGACGACTGACAGTGGGAGAAAAGAATACATGTTTAAATTTCATTTGTAATTATTGTTATTATAGCGTCTATTATTTTTTCAAATGCCATACGACAAAGTAACAGACACCGACAATTTAATAGCTACTTAATGGCAGGTGATCATGTTGTACGTGGGGCGTATGGAAAAAGGAATACTAAATAACACACCGTGCGAATGACAGCCAGCCGCGATACGGGGCGGGTGAGTCATCATCGACTCGATCCGACCCAAATAAGCGGCCAGCGATGTCTGCGTGCAGGCGTAGAACAAAACCGTGTATTTTTTAAATTCGTCAGGATTGACAGAGCGGATGAGAGACTGTCTTGTCCCCGTCCATATATATATAAAATATATATATATATATATAAAATATATATATATATATATATATATATATATATATATATATATATATATATATATATATATATATATAAAATATATATATATATATATATTTATATTTTTTTTTTGGTAGCATTTTCCCACAAATGTTTTCTTGTATTTATCGCAGACCTGATCCCCAAGCGGACGACCAGCGCCCTTTTTTCTGATCTTTATTATTTATAAGTGTGTACTAGCCAGATGATATTGTGTGACTATAAATTATACTGCTGGACTTACCAAATCCAGGATATATTTTAACCGCCCCACAGTGGCGTATACCTGATAACATCATCATCAATTTGTTAACATTCGAAGCAAGCAGGATTTTCCAGATACTAGAAGTATTCCCCTCTCTTAAATGGTAAACATCAATGATTCTCACACTATTCGCCTATTTGTAATGAGAACTGTATCCAGATAGATGTTCCAGACCGAGCTGGAAACAAGTCTGTTTTCCCCGCCCGCTCATATACTGCAAGCGTTGTCGAAACGATTTATTCAGTTGTAGTTCCTGTGTATAGACTTATATTCCACTGTGCACCCCATCGGAGGAAAAGTGATAGTTAAGAACAGTGACGATAACCGTTAAGATTTAAAATAGCTAACAGGATTAATCGAGGAAAATACCAGATACGGCTTTCACCTCATTAGTTTCTTTTTGGGATGAACGGGGGCCAATTTGTATCCTCGACAGCGGGAGTGATATATCAATCACTGTGAAATAGGGATTATGTTCGAGGGATAATCTGTTACCAAGGGATACCACAGACTCACGGGTAAAAAGTCAATAGGTAAGAGAGTGAGAAGTGGCCACTTAGTGAGAGAGTGTGTGATGATTTTCTCTGTTCCTAATGGAAACTATCTATTAATTTGGTTGTCTGATTTTTGTTTACTTTACTTGGTCTTATTGTTACACCGTGTTTTGTAGAGGCGTTGCAACTGTTAAGGCGATGGTTAGCTGGCCTATCTGTGAAAGTCCTGAGTTTGTAGTATTAGATCTTTTGTTCATTATTCGGACTTTATGCTTTCGCCTTAATGTTCTAATTCTGCCAATTTAGCAAAGTGCTGATGTCATACGCGAATGATGAGTGTAGTGAACACCAACCTTAATTCATAAAGATGACAACGCATTCCGTGTGAGAGTCCATCACACATTACATGGTTTAATGACGAGAACATATTATCAACAATTCAAAGCATCAATCAATTATAGCATTCCTGCAGTCTCCTATATTCACTCCTCTGTCGTCAAAATGTCAACGTGTATATACGCGATGCCGTCTGGCGAACATCCTATAGTGATCGTTGAGGTTTTGACAATATTATAAATTTAATAATTATCATTCAAAATACTCCCTGCATTACTTATTGAATCGAAGTTGATACACCCAATTGGGATGACTTAACATTGCATCCATATTTAATAAAGGCTGACCCCATACCTTATAATTCAGGAGAAACACTGCATAATTCATAAACATCGAGAGCGATGTATAACACGACTGTCTCCAACAAAATCAGTCTCTAGAAGGGTATAGGAAGAGCGTTGCCATGCCCCAGCCTACCAACATACTACGTCATGTCTATCATTAGTCAACCCTATAAAATCGCGGTCACTACAATGGCTTTAAGTCCAAAGCACCTTACATTGGTGGCACTTCAATGTGTTAACGCGTACCAACTTACAGTGGGTCACCATTACCTAAATAACCCGTATCAACTCCCCTGACAGCCCGGGTTTAAAAATCTGTTATACAGATTTTTACCAAATTTTAACATAATCTTTCCATTGCAATTAAATATATCAATGAAACCTGAATTATGGACATACGGCCAACGATGTTTTGAGTAAAACAATGTCGGTGGTCGTCGTCAATATATTATAATGTCACATAAGTCATAGAAGTAATACATAAGTTAAAGGAAAGAAATGTCAGTCTTCAAGACAGAAGAAGGAACTATCATCTAATGTCTTAAATAATATAAGAGTTAGTTAATTAAGCAAAGTAATAAGAACTAAAAATTATTTAAGTAATCTATGTACTAGTGTGTAGATGTTACGTGTGGGTAATATTATAAACATGAATCTATTTAATTAAACTAATTAAATGTCATAATTATGATGAAGAATACAGAAGGAATACATTAGAACATAGAAATAAGAAAAAATAATGAAAAAGAAGTAGTAAAGAATAAGGGAATAAAGTTAATTAACTAATGTTATCAATAAAATTACATGTGAAAAAAAAATTTATCTGATTTACCGCTAAGTTAACTTAGATAAAATACTAATACAAAATTATACATAGTAAGGAATAATAAAATCATGTGTACTGGTTAAAGTACTAATTAAAATCTAATTATCCTAAAATTTTAATAGTTTTATTTCATAGTATTAAAACGTTTAATGGTCTTGAAAAAAAAATCCAGCGTGCTAAGCACGATAAATATAAGGTCATTGTTCGTATAGATGGCCTATATAGTCGCTATCATGCTGGTTGGAAGTGTTCATTCCGTTTAAGGAGACCAAGATAATATGAACAATGTTAGTATTCATCCACATATGTGTGCGATCAAGCGGAAAGTGTTTGTAACTGAAACTGTAATGCTTGATAGGAGAATGGACACAAACCAAAGTCCATATTCAAACGAACTCAGCAATGTAAATCGAAACAATCCGGTGCAATATTGGAACGATTAATGCGAATCCCCGGAATATTAAAAGTCAATTGTCGTTCGCAAGTGTTTCTCAGCATGAAACCGCTGTAATCCAACGATGTAATATCAAAAGGCGTAGATTATGCTGAGTGTTCTGACTTGAGCCGAAATATGTAATTATTTTCGAAATATCAACATGTGGTGAAAATGTCAGCGATAATGTCATAGCATTTGTGCAATTGAATGCTGGATAGAAATGTTTAGAAGCATTGAAGTAACAGATATCAATCTGTTGTTTGTAGTTGAAGTTCATCGTAAGTTCAATTAAGGAAGTCTGAGGATTCACCACTTTAAACCATAAAACGTGAGGACTCGTAAATTTGATCAGTGTTTCCAATCTACAATTTTTGATTATTGAATATGTGTATAGTACATAACTGTTATGTTGTTCATACGAAATAAGTTGTCATTGTTCATCTGATGAAGATGTTGGGTGCCTGGACAAAGAGTCAGCGATAACATTTTCCGAACCCGGAATCGACTCTATCTCGAATTGAAGCGGCTGTAGGATGATTGACAACCTTGCCAGTTTTGAGTTTTTATGAATGGCTCGTCTGAGTGCCGTTACAGATTTCTGATCTGTTTGCACAATAAATGGTGCACCTAGAAGAAATTTTTCCAACTTCAGTATAGCCCATATGACGGCTAATAATTCCCTGTCGATCACTGAATACTTTCTTTCTGTGTCTGTTAGTTTTCTCGAGATAAAAAACGTAGGATGAAGAACGCCATCATGTTCTTGTAAAAGGCTCGCACCTAAGCCCACGTTGCTAGCATCTGTGCGTAGAATGTATATTTTATTAATATCAGGCAACCGTAAGATAGGTGGCCGTGAAAAAATATTAAGAATATGAGCAAACGTTTTGTCGCAGTCGACAGTCCACTTGACATTCGTAGACATGCCTTTTATGAAGAATGAAGACAATACTGCGGTGATGGACGATAAATTCGGGATAAACCTACTATAATATTGTAGTAGACCCAACAAACTCCTAACTTGTTTTTTTGTCTTGGTTATAGACAACTTTAAAATCTTATCAACATTTTGTTGCATAGTCTGAATGCGACCAGCCCCAATAATATGTCCAAGGAAAGTAATTTCCTGAACTGCGATTTGGACCTTAGTCGGTCTTGCAGTCAAATTATTTGACCGTAAAATTTCTAATAAAGAACTGAGTCCTGTAAAATGTTCTTCAAATGACGAACTGAATAAACAGATATCGTCTATGTAAGTAATAATATCTGTTCTATGTGATAATATTTTTCGCATCATGCGAATAAACGTTGCCGGTGCGTTCATAAGCCCAAAAGGCATCACGTTCCACTGATATAGCCCCTGTGGAGTGGAGAACGCAGTGAGGTATTTGGCATGTTCTGTTAAGGGAATTTGCCAATATCCCTTAGTCAAGTCAATTTTAGTAAAAAATTTAGCTGTTGCTAGCCGAGTAAGTAGGTCGTCAAGCAGTGGATGTGGTTCACTGTCAGCGACTGTCTGAGCGTTTAATTTTCTATAATCGACACACAATCTAATGTTATCTTTTTTTCTAACTATGACTAGTGGAGAAGAAAATGGAGAATTGCTATTCTCAATAATTCCTAAACTTAACATCTATTTAAGTTCCTGAGCTGTCTTTTCTTGGTAATGTATTGGAACTGAATAAGGACGAAGTTTTATAGGTGTGTTGTCCTTAAGAATGATGTCGTGAGAAATGACTTATGTACGACCTGGTATGTCGGTTAAAACATCAGAATAAGATTCTAAGAGTTCAGAAATTTGTTGACTTTGTTGAGATGAAACTGAAGTAGAGATAGTCACATCTCGCCACGATTCTGTAGCTTGTAAAGTAGGTACAGGGAGAGACATGTGGATATCAGTAAAAGATGATTCTTCCTCCTAAATAACCGATAGACTAGAATATTGGCAAGAACCAACTGATTTGTCTTCTAGATCATGAAAGATAGATTGTAAGTGTTCAGGGCGAGTATAGAATTCTTTAAGCATGTTAATATGATAAATTTTCTTATGACCCTTAATGTCTAGTACGTAGTCAACGTCAGAAATTCTGTCTAATACTTTAAATGGACCATTCCATGCGATTAATAGTTTATTATCCTTCCGTGGGAGTAGTACGAAAGCTTCGTCACCAGGAAACAACTGGCGTAATCGTCTATTTTTATTTTGGAATAGTCTTGCTTTATATTTTGCAGCCTCCGAAGAAGCTGTTGTCATCTGACAAGCGTCTATAATTTTTTTACGTAAATTAATGACGTATTCATAGGATGACTGGGTGTCCTGAGTCATCTCAGCGTCGAACAAAAGATCTTAATTAGTCCCATTGGACCTCTTGGGGGAGCACCAAACACCAATTCGAACGGAGAGAAGCCGGTTTGTTCATGCGGCACCTCTCGGTAAGCGAACAGAATAGCTGGGAGGACTCTGTCCCAGTCTTGAGGATACTTTATGGTAACCTTATGTAGTTATTGTTTAATGGTGCGGTTGAGCCTTTCAACTGAACCATTGCTCATGGGGTGATAGACACTACTAAGACTCCTTCCTATGTTAAGAGTCTTCATTACCTCAGTCATGGTGTCAGAGACAAATTGAGGACCATGATCTGATAGTAACTTTTTAGGAAATCCTAGTATAGAAAAGATTAGTAGAAGAGCATCAGCTATGTCTGATGTAGTTGTGTTCTTAAGGGGTATGGCTTCTGGCCATCGAGTACATAAGTCGACACATGTTAAAATATATCTATGACCTCTTGCAGAAGGCAAAAGAGGACCAATTATGTATATTGCCATTTTATCAAAAGGATGGACTGATATGTCACATGCTTGTATGGGAGCATTATGAAACGTTCCACGAGACTTGACTTCCTGACAAGTGATGCAGGAACGTACATACGACGCTACGTCTCGTGAGATCCCTGGCCAGAAAAATGACGACAACACCCGAAAACGTGTGCGAGTGTAGCCCATATGACCCGAACATTGGGAGTCATGAGCATGTCGTAGTATATATGGCCTTAATGCTACTGGTACTAAGACCTGTTGTTTTTCTCTAGTCTGGTCCATACAATTCCTAAGTAAAATTTTATTCTTGATTGTGAACCAATGCTTACTTTTGTTATTAAAAGCAATATTACCACATTTATTCACCAAAGCAAAAAATTTTTTTAAAGAATTATCTGCTTTTTGCTTAGCAGCAAATGACACTCTGTCTATAACAGACTGAACATCGGTGTCATCCCGAAGATTTGAGTCAAGAACTGTACTATTTTTTTTATCCAACTCCTGAGCTTGAGCTCGTGTTGTCACTGCATTGGCCATAGACAAGTTTTGTTTTTCCCATTCCGAAATCTCTTCATATGTGCAATCCTTGCTGCCATGGATGCGTCCAACTGTTAAATCAGCAATCGGATGCTGAAGGGGACCCAAAGACGCAGCAACAGAGAATGCAGTCAGCGACTCATAGCTTGACTGCTTGCATCAGGGTCAGCGAACCAGAGCTGACCAAGACCCTACTCCACCTCCACGTGGTGGTCCTGGAAACAGGCTGCATCACTGCAGTCTGGCTGAGAGAGTAGGGATCGAAGAGGGAAGGCAAACCCGGTCCCAAGAAATGCCGTGCTGAAGTCGGATGTGTCGGCCGAAAGGCGCAGATATTGCAGCTTCGCTGTAAACAGACACAACGCAACCAATGTCCTTTTCAGGATGAACGAGGAAGAAGAAGGATTCTGAAGGAGACATACTTTAACTTTACCTGAAAAAAATGGGGTTTTTATGTCTATTATAGCAGTGGGGTAGTACTCAATTGTACCACCGAAGGTTATGCATCTAACACATTCATTAGTGGAGTAACGAGGATGTACTAAAGATTGACGGATTCCAACACTGGTGGATCCGGAATCTCTCAAAACTGACACTATGGTTCCATCGACCAATCCTCTGTTGAAGATCAATGTGCCTGTCCCGTCGTTCACAGTGAAACTAACTGCTGGAACAAATCTGTTACTGCTAATTGTTCTTAAAAAAAGTTTTCTCGTCCTTAACACGGGCCTCCATTCTGTTACACCGTGTTTTGTAGAGGCGTTGCAACTGTTAAGGCGATGGTTAGCTGGCCTATCTGTGAAAGTCCTGAGTTTGTGTTATTAGGTCTGTTGTTCATTATTCGGACTTTATGCTTTCGCCTTAATGTTCTAATTCTGCCAATTTAGCAAAGTGCTGATGTCATACGCGAATGATGAGTGTAGTGAACACCAACCTTAATTCATAAAGGTGACAACGCATTCCGTGTGAGAGTCCATCACACATTACATGGTTTAATGACGAGAACATATTATCAACAATTCATAGCATCAATCAATTATAGCATTCCTGCAGTCTCCTATATTCACTCCTCTGTCGTCAAAATGTCAACGTGTATATACGCGATGCCGTCTGGCGAACATCCGATAGTGATCGTTGAGGTTTTGACAATATTATAAATTTAATAATTATCATTCAAAATACTCCCTGCATTACTTCTTGAACCGAAGTTCATGCACTCAATTGTGATGACTTAACATTGCATCCATATTTAATAAAAGCTGACCCCATGCCTTATAATTCAAATGAAACACTGCACAATTCATAAACATCGAGAGCGATGTATATCACGACTGTCTCCATCAAAATCAGTCTCTAGAAGGGTATAGGAAGAGCGTTGCCATGCCGCAGCCTACCAACATACTACGTCATGTCTATCATTAGTCAACCCTATAAAATCGCGGTCAGTACAATGGCTTTAAGTCCAAAGCACCTTGCATTGGTGGCACCTCAATGTGTTAACGCGTACCAACTTACAGTGGGTCACCATTACCTAAATAACCCGTATCACTTATAATGTACCAATATTGTTTATTTTGTAACCAAGTGCTAACCTTCAACCTCTGGGTTAATTTCCTTTGGGTTGTTTTTTTCTTCATACAGTGAAGGCGCATCATTCTTCGTTATTTCCTCTGTATGTAAATGATTTCTTGCTATCTTTTGGGTATTTGATGTTGTGGCAAATTTTAGTGATAATAAACAACAAAGAAATTTAACTTTGTGTGTTGGTCAGACCCATACCCATTTATCCTTAGTTTTTTCACGTGTATGTGTCTTGTTGTCACACAGTGTTGTGTGTGTGTAGAGTAACTTGTCTTATTTTAGATAGGGGGACAAAGACTGTCTTATAAACAAAGTATAGTTGTACGGATAGGCTGGAGGAGGGAAACCTACGCACTCCAGAGACATATCTGTCCCTCAACTTACCACCTGTGAAATCTATTTTCTATACATTCTCGTGTATCTGTCAACATTCACTCTTTACTTAGACGGGCCCAATAAAACAATTAACCTACCGTACGACAATATTCGGTAACAAAATTACTTGCTTCTCGGAACGTAGACTAAACAAAATAACAATTCGGTTATATTGCCTGTCACGCAACTATTATATGTTGATGTATGTAAATATAGGTGCTGATAGTGTGTGCGCATATGTATATAGAAGAAACTATACATGGTTGTGTGTATGGAAAATGTTCAGTAAACGTTCATGACTCCTGTATAAGTCTACCGGCACACACACCATTACTAATACAGTAACCCACAAACTGGGCAACGCAAATCTATATATTTATTAACTCAAATACAAAACAAAACTTCATTAGCAACTGAGTGCGTCAGAAAGAGCCACAAAGCTGGAAAAAGATTTCCAACAGAATATCTTTAACTGGCGGGTAGGTGTGGCTAAAAGGTATGGCGTCCGTCTCGAGTTCTAGAGGTGCCGGGTTCGATTCCCAGTAGAGGGAATATCATTTATGGACTTTTTTTCAGAACCACTAGTCCTAATGATGTTATACCCCCCCCCCCCCCCCCTCCGGGTCTCCTGGGTAGTAAGATCGGATGCCTAGCCTTCTCGTATAAGGGCGAAAAAATAGGAGGTCCCGTGTGCAAGTTTCACATGTTAAAAATCCTACGACAATTGGAAATCGTAAAGAGTAGGCCATAAGGCCGCTGCCCTGGCAACATTTAAAAATTAGAAACCAACCCACCACAAAAGTACTTATAGAATGTGTGATTTCTATAACGGATTCTCGCCGGTGCTACATAGTTCGTGCACTGTGCTGAGATTCTCCTTGTGTCATCTAAGGGAGGAGATCGGAGCACTGATGGCGTAGTATGTGTGCAATGAAGATAGTCCTTAACACCAAACCAAATCAAACCTTTAACTCTCTATCTCCTGGTAATACACAGAAGCTATTTACAAAGTAACTTTCAAACCTGACAAGGCATCAGGACCACACAGACGTCAAATAAGAAAAAAACCTATGGCCATCATAACATGCCAAAACTTGAACGACATACGTGCCCAACGTCGGGATAAAAACAAATATCTTTCTAATCCCTGTCGGCTGCTCAGACCATCCAGACTGACCAATCCAATACCCGATCTGTGGTCACATGACCTAGTCATGTGATCTCGTGATGCAGAACTCAAGGAAACAAAGCATGCCAAAATATCTGTCACTACGGCTTTATGATTTCAGCTCAGTGGCTGCCTGTGATGACCCTACCAATGTACTCCTCGCGAAGCATGGATACACCACGGTTGTCGTAAGACATACGTGACTTTACCATTTTATGATATAATAACGCAATATAATATGTTTCCAGCCAGACCAAAAACTAACACCTTAGTCTGTTTCATACAAAGAAGTACAAAGTCGAGAAGAGGAAGAGTTTGCAATCAACTGATTGAAGGCAATAGAATTGATGGGCTAAAAGAATAAGAGCTACGATCAACTGATCAAAGCCGATATAATTGATGGGATTAAGGAATCAGAGTCCAATGTAAAAATCAGAATCGTCAATTCAAATGTCAAGCCAGGCCTATTGTATGGCTGTGAAATATGGAGAACAACAAAAACAGTAACTTTAAAGTTACAGACTTTCTTAAACGTGTGCTTGCGTAAAATAGAAGGATTGAAATGGTATGTCAAGGTCACTAATATGGAACTGAGGACATGAACCAGACTATTGCCAGAGATGAGAAGAAGACGCTGGAAATAGATACGACACACACTGAAGAAATCTCTTGATAGCATTACATAACATTGTTGAAGGCCCGTGGGGTCTGCTCCTTTCAGAGCTGGAGGTTGATAATGATGATGAGAATGATGATGGTACAGTCATATGTAGTTGTGAATATTCTACAGCTTACCTGTGATACAAAATATGAAGTTTTTGTCACGTGATACTATTTTCTATCCGTGCATGGCGTACAGCGATTGTCGTCTATTGTCAATTCAGTTATCCCCCCTGTCGTTCCTGATGTGACCACGTAGTAGCGTGCGAATGTTCAGATGTACACTCACAAACACTCACGAATGCACACACACACACATATATATATATATATATATATATATATATATATATATATATATATATATATATATATATATATATATATATATATATATATATATATATATATATATATATCATACATCTTGTGCAATTAAGATGAGTGACCTTTGTTTTCCTCCCTATGTTATCCCATTATTGCCATTTTTGAGTTGGTTTTGATCAAGGTCTCACTTTTCTAAACCTCAGCCGATGCGTTCTCAAAATTCCATAAAATTACTTAAGTGTGTGTAGGCCTGCGAATGTGTGTGTGTGTGTGTGTGTGTGTGTGTGTGAAATGTTGCCGCAGTATGCTAGACACGCAGTAAATGACGCCAGCCAATGATCTCTTCAACTGAATTGACAGAGAAATGTGCTCTATATTCCCTCGAGATATTTATGTCGGCCAATATTAATAATTCACTCTTCTGCAGTTATGTCATGCTTGTCTGTTTTCTGCTTTTTTAGACTGAGACTGACAGTCAGACGGAAACAGATTCGCAGACAGACAACGATAGACAGAGGGACAGACACAATCAGATAGAAAGACAGACAAACAGAAACAGGTTGGTAAACAGACAGTAGATAGACTGGAAGAAACAGGTTGGCAGACAGACAGGTAGATAGACAGGCATATAGACAGTTAAATAGAGGCTTACAGATAAATTGATAAACAAGTTGATTCATAGACATGAAGACAGATACACAGACAAACCAGGGATTCGGAGCAATCAAATTTTCGAATTGCTCCGCTCCAGCTACGCTCTGTCATCTTTAGTGACTGCCCCAGCTCCGCTCCAGCTACGCTCTGTCATCTATAGTGACTGCCCCAGCTCCGCTCCAGCTACGCTCTGTCATCGATAGTGACTGTCCCAGCTCCGCTCCGACTCCGATCCGAGTTCCGACACAAATTATTGTTTGAGTGATATGTTTTAAAACAAATGCACATTATAACTTTGGATAAGAAACTTTATTTATTCAAGAATTTTCTTCTTCTTCTTCTTTGATCCTTAGCCGCCGACCGTCAAAGCAGTCAGTGGCCATCACGCCTAGTGGCGTCTTGTAGGGCAACAACAAATTGATTCCACTTTGCTCGGTCGGTGGTCATCCTTCGTACAGTGCCCCAACTCTGGTTCATTCTTTGCATCTCAGCCTCCACAGTCCTCCGCCAGGTTGTTTTTGGTCGGCCTCTCTTTCGTTTTCCTTCAGGGGTCCAAAGCATAGCTGTTCTTGTGATGGCATCGGGGTCTCATCTGAGGACATGACCAACCCAGCTCTAGCGTCTGCCAGCTATGATGGTGTGCATGTCCTCTTGTTTGCTCCGAGTAAGCAGATCTTGGTTGGTGATGTTATTCGGCCAAAAGATTCGGTGAATTTTTCTTAGGCAAGTTGTATGAAAAGAGGACAATTTCGACATTTCCTTCTCTGTAACTCTCCAGCATTCCGCACCATAGAGAAGCACAGAAAGCACACAGCTCTGATATAATCTTAATTTTGTGCTTGTGCTGTATTGAGAGGACTTCCAGATGTTGTTTAGGCTAAAGAAGGCTGTTCTTGCCTTATTCATTCTGATATTGATGTCTCTGCCTGCCCCGCCGTCTGGTGTTACTATGCTTCTTAGGTATGTGAAGGTATCTGTCTGTACCAATTGCTGATTCCTTACTGATATGGGCTCAGGGTTGCTCACATTGAGCGTCATGACCTCAGATTTCTTCAAGAATTTTAAAACAGTTTAAATGTCTCTGAAACTAGAATCATTCCATCTTTCATAATTCCTTCTGTAAAATACAGGCATACCTCGGAGATATTGCGGGTTCGGTTCCAGACCACCGCAATAAAGCGAATATCGCAATAAAGCGGGTCACACCATGTTGAATGTATGTGATATATATATATATATGGTGTAAGAGAGGCCACCACTGTTGATGTTGAAAGTATGGATTGATAGGGGTGGCTCCAGGAAGAATGTGATTGTTATTATGTGCGCTGATGAAGGCGATCAGCATACGTCGGGCTTACAGGTGGCCGACAGGTGTGTGGGTGTATAGACATCAATGAACACGAATGCATGTAGTCCTAAAGTAAGTCAATAATAATCACTCACACCAAAAAGCACATATAATAGTCAGGAAATGTTGCAACTCTAAGGAACGTTATACACAGTTTATTATTCCACAGTCCCGATCACATCACGAAAATACACTGTCAATAAGTCACAGTTCAGAACCCATCATGGAAATCATAATAGTTCAATACATCCGTAAATAGCATAACCGGCACAAATATATCTATAAAAGCCTATTCCCAGCTTTGAAGTAATGTCATTATTCTCTCTACCTTCTTTGGCAAAATAAGCCGTATAAGTTCCTGGCTTCAAAGAAATGTAAATATTCTCTTTATCTTCTCTGGCAATATTAGAAATAAGCCGTATAAGTTCCTGGCTTCAAGTAATGTAAATATTCTCTTTATCTTCTCTGGCAATATTAGAAATAAGCCGTACAAGTTTCTGGCTTCAAAGAAATGTAAATATTCTCTTTATCTTCTCTGGCAATATTAGAAATAAGCCGTATAAGTTCCTGGCTTCAAAGAAATGTAAATATTCTCTTTATCTTCTCTGGCAATATAATAAACAAGATACATTACAGTATAAGTAGAAGCCATCATATCCTTGGCTTTAGAAATATATCAGGGAGTCTCCAACATTTCTATCACACAAAAATACCTCCCCGTACACACAGTCAAAAAACATGGCTGAACACCTTCCCGGCAAAACGCCCAGGAACGTACTGTCACGGGATTACCGTATCTCCGTCCAGCTCAGACAATCATGCATGCGCGGCTAACCGCGAGAGACGTGAGCTGAACTCATCTAGAAGATTCGCGAAAATTTTCGATCAAATATTTTTAAACAAACTAGTAGCTACACAAGGGAGATAACAAAAATCTGGTCTGTACGTATAAGTATATTAATGTTTAATTCCCCTTGACTAAAATTTGACTTAACATACTACCTCGACCCCCGGGAAAAAAAAATAATATAATATTTTTTTTGTGAAAAAATACATCAAAGAAAAAAAAACTTGAAGTCGATAGCATACTAATGTCTACATTAAGTACACTATGTTAAGTCATATAACAAGAATGAACAAAAGAGAGATAGGAGTAAGTGTAACGTACAAAAGAAGTGAAGTATAGCCAGATAATGGGATAAGCATACGAAGAACATCAACTTCAAAGAGGTATAAAGTATATGAAGTATAGATTCGCCATGACATCATAAGCGAAATGTAAAAAGTGAACAAAGACCAGATGGAATAACTGAGGAAGGCTCAATGTACACCAAACAGAGGTACAGTTTACAAAAAACAAAACAGCCACTTATCTGCAAAATGAAAAAATCCCGGCCTCCACAACAGCAGCAATGATATACATAGATAACACAGTGCAACGAAAAAAAGAATCCACCGTCGAGGGGTACAGGAACTCTACGATGCAAGGTAAAGGTATTTTCCACTTCTTAGATTCTTGACATTATGAACTTGTAAGAAAATATCCTTCCGTAGTAGGAACTTGCTCGCAGTAAACTTGGACTGCTAACACTGCAACTTCTTGTAGTAAACACACTGTCATTAGTAATCCAAAGCCCCATATCACTGGCGAACACTGTTGAATGTACGTGATATATATATGGTGTAAGGGAGGCCACCACTGTTGATGTTGAAAGTATGGATTGATAGGGGTGGCTCCAGGAAGAATGTAAATGTTATTATGTGCGCTGATGAAGGCGATCAGCATACGTCGGGCTTACAGGTGGCCGACAGGTGTGTGGGTGTATAGACATCAATGAACACGAATGCATGTAGTCCTAAAGTAAGTCAATAATAATCACTCACACCAAAAAGCACATATAATAGTCAGAAAATGTTGCAACTCTAAGGAACGTTATACACAGTTTATTATTCCATTGTCACGAGGACATCACGAAAATACACTGTCAATAAGTCACAGTTCAGAACCCATCATGGAAATCATAACAGTTCAATACATCCGTAAATAGCATAACCGGCACATATATATCTATAAAAGCCTATTCCCAGCTTTGAAGTAATGTCATTATTCTCTCTACCTTCTTTGGCAAAATAAGCCGTATAAGTTCCTGGCTTCAAAGAAATGTAAATATTCTCTTTATCTTCTCTGGCAATATTAGAAATAAGCCGTATAAGTTCCTGGCTTCAAAGTAATGTAAATATTCTCTTTATCTTCTCTGGCAATATAATAAACAAGATACATTGCAGTATAAGTAAAAGCCATCATATCCTTGGCTTTAGAAATATATCAGGGAGTCTCCAACATTTCTATCACACAAAAATATCTCTCCGTACACACAGTCAAAAAACATGGCTGAACACCTTCCCGGCAAAACGCCCAGGAACGTACTGTCACGGGATTACCGTATCTCCGTCCAGCTCAGACAATCATGCATACGCGGCTAACCGCGAGAGACGTGAGCTGAACTCATCTAGAAGATTCGCGAAAATTCTCGATCAAATCTTTTTAAACAAACTAGTAGCTACACAAGGGATATAACAAAAATCTGGCCTGTACATACAAGTATTAATGTTTAATTCCCCTTGACTAAAATTTGACTTAACACACCAATATTTTTTGGCTTCCCAGTGCATTATAAAAGCCAAAAATCATGTCTACACTATGCCTTTTATGCGCAATAGCGTTAGGTCTAAAAAGAACAATGTACTGTAAAATGAAATACTTTATTGCTAAAAAAAATGCTAATCTTTATCATCTGCGCCTTCAGCGAATCGCAATCTTATTGCTGGTGGAGAGTGTGATAATTTTACCATGATACAACGTTAAAATATCTCCAAATTTAACGATAAAATGTAGGGTTAAAAATAATGCGTCAGATACTAGGAGACATGCTCGCCGATGCCCGCCTTTCCTGCCACCATTCAAATTATCTAGTTAGACGTGCAGACGGAACGTTTACCCTTTGTAGACGGGGAGGGGGGGGGGACGAAACGGAGATAAAAAAAGGAAATATATGACTGAACACGTGTTTGAAGATCGCAAGGCTAAAAGACGCAATTGGTGGTGAAAGGAAAAAAATTCACGTCACTAGTTGACATAAGTAAGGAAATGGATAAGAAAAGGACCTTAGCTCTTATTCGAGACAGTCATTTCTTGGACGTTTTTCGATACTTGGTCTTTATTTGAATGCCGCGGCAAAACACATGAGAGAAGGTTCTCGAACAAATTTCAAAAACTAAACTTGAGAAAAAATATGTTTTTTCTTAATAATAGAGTTATGAAAATAAAACCTAGCTAGTTTGATAGCCCATCTTGTGCAGAGAAATAATATGCTTTCATTTATACAGACGGATAGATAATAAGGAAGATATTGACAAAAGACTGTATTGTTCATATCAGACGAGCGACTGCACTGTTAAACAATGTCACTAAAGTTTCAAAAATTTTGGCCTTGAGCATGCAAACGTAAAAATCGAGCTGTAATTAAAGAGAGGGGAAATGGTGGAGAATTGTAGCTAAAAATAACTTAGGAGGCAGATTCGTGTAGGAAATGCATGTAGAACCAAGTGTGTTTTTTATGAAAAATCAAGTAGAGACAGACGGACTAACAGACCGTAATACATACTTGACTGAGATCTGACTGAAGTGACTTTTGGTTATAGATTTGAAAGTTAGGGGGGAAGTCGGTGATTGGTCAACGCATTTTATAGTAGCGGGACAGAGATGTGAAATATTTGCCATTTGACATAAGTCTGTTCAGAGACGCAGTTTAAATTAATAGTGGTGTTGATTCCAGAAGAATACAAATATATAGTGGGACGCCATCATACAGCCAGCAGCTCAGCTGAGTTTTGCTAGCAAATTTAACTGTGTTCTCAATTCTGAATTCTGGTAAGAATGAACAGTATTTATTCTGTATATTTTAATAATTCGAGTGATTGATACTGCCATATCATAAAAACGATTACGACAAGTAAGTGTTCGCTCTAGGTCCCCAGCCCAAGTTCAGGGTCTAGAGACATACATACAAAGAAAATATATAGGAACGCTTAAATAAAACTATGAAAAAGGATCTGGTGTTGAGATCAGCGGAACATATCACCTATCTTATTCAATAGCAGGAAGCTATTGAACATATCTCAGATGCAATGTAGTCTTGGGGAACTAGTACTATGTGAAAACAACTAGGTAAGATGTGCTGTGTGGTCAGAGAAATCTGACCCATTCTGTGTGGTGTTGTGGTGTCGTGTTGTGTGCAGAAGTGGCTCAGGAGGTAGAGTTCTGACACATGACCCAATACTTTTGTTTCAGAACTGTGAGTTTCTATTTGGCACCGAAGTGGTGTCAAATGCTGTTATAAGACTACACAAGAGTGTGCCTGTGCAGACTAAGATTGGTGTCAGTGAAGTCTAACGTTGTACTCCAGATTCGGAGAGGAGTGGGCCACCAGATTCCAGCACCAGAACTACTCAGTCAAGATACGTGAGCGTCTGGCCTGCTGGACATTCACCAACTAATTTACTAACTAACTCATCAACTAGAACATACCATTTTGGGGAAATAAAACTTGTATTCCTCCCATCAGTAAATGGACAATGTTTTGGTAGTCACAGAGTGGGTGTGATGACACCACCCCAACAGCATATCTAGTAATAAGTTCTCCTGGGACTATCATATTATAATTAATATTAACTAGTCAGTTGAAATAATTAGGTACACATTTTCCATTTTATTATGTTATACAATTATGCATTCCATTTATAACTCCATAATATTTCTTATGTTCTGACCAACTAAACATTTGGTTCAGAACAAATAAATTTATCAAAAGATTTAAATTTTAAAACTAAAACAGCCTGAGTTAGTTCAGTGTGTTATAACTTTTATTAATATTATTAGACTTATTAAATATCTCTCTCTGTGTGTGTGTGTTTGTGTGTGTGTGTGTGTGTGTGTGTGTGTAATCTACCACAACACATTACATATCAGTACCCTAGACTTTTAACGTAGCCACATTCATTAGTAAAAAAGATATGTGTGAGGTCGTAAGTGGTAGTAAGAAGGGCCTTCTGTAATTCACATCTACATTTATCTCAGGAGCCTTCACAGCTGACCTCATACATCACACTAGGTAACATCAACCATACAATACCATCAAAATCCACTACATATATTTGGGTCTTGTCCAGGGATAATTAGCTTATCAGTAATATTAGGATCTCTTGGTGGGAGAATAAAACCAGGGGGACAAATTGTAAAAATTAAAAGGGTCCCTTAAAATTGAAAGTGAAAATAAAAGTTGGTGAATCTTCACAGCCAGTGGTAATTAATTAATTAATTGGTTAATTAGAATTACCTTACTCAATAGTTAATTAGAATTACTTTAGTTATTGATTAGTTAGATTTTTACCTTGATCATTGTTATTTTGTGTGATGGCTGAGCTGGCAAAGTTCAGATCAGCTGCTGTGCTAACGGCGAAGGAAATGGGAATGGATGGTCAGGTTTTAATTCAGTATGTAACTGCTGAATGTGACAAGTATATTGAAAGGGAAGATAGGAGGTTAGCTGAAGAGAAGAGGTTACAAATTGAGGCTGATAGAGAACTTAAGAGGCTGCAGATTGAGGCAGAAGATAAGAGAAGGGAAGCAGAAGATAAAAGATTGACTGCCGAAAGGGAGGCAGAAGAAAAACGACAGCAAAGGGAAGCAGAAGATAAAAGATTGACTGCCGAAAGGGAGGCAGAAGAAAAACGACAGCAAAGGGAAGCAGAAGATAAAAGATTGACTGCCGAAAGGGAAGCAGAAGATAAAAGATTGACTGCCGAAAGGGAGGCAGAAGATAGAAGGTTGCAAAGGGAACACGAATTACGACTAAGGGAGCTGGAGTTACAAGGCCATGCTCCTGAAAATGGTGCCAGCCCTTTTGCCTCAGATGCTACGCCTAGTCAGGGAGCCTCAACATCAGCTATGGGTTTTCATTTAGACCATTTTGTTGAAAAAGAAGATGACAACGAGGGGTACCTCAGTCGTTTTGAATTATTAGCTACTACATATGGGTTAGAGAGAGAGAGGTGGAGTTTGAAGTTATCACAGGGACTGAGAGGTACTTCTTATGAAGTTTTCGCAAAAATGAACAGAGAAGACCAAGACAATTATGACATGCTAAAGCAGGCTTTGTTATTGAGGTACGAAAAAAATGGTGAATTTTATCGTAAGAAATTTAGAAATGCCAAACTGTTGTCTGGGGAGACATACCACCAATTCTCTGCCAGACTGGAAACCTATTTGGAGAAATGGACTGCTCTGGGGAAGACACAAGATCTTAAAGAGATGATCATGATAGAGCAATTGAGAGAGTCCATGGCTCCAGACTTGAGAAAATTTCTCATGGAACAAGGTGCAGAGAGGTTGGAGGAGGTTTTAAATGTCGCCGAGAGGTATCAGGCAGCCCAGGCAGAGGTAAGTGGCTCTAAAAAGAAGCACATAGAAACTTTTAAAGCTCCACAGCCATTTAATAAATTTGAAAATAGAGAACAGGGTAATAAAGGCAGGACAAACTTTGAACGGCCAAGAAATGACTATCGAGACAGAAACTCATAGTTCAATGACCAAAAATACAATGAAAGAAAACCGTTTAACCAAGGAAAAAGATGGTGCAAATGGTGCAAGAAAGATAACCATAACACCGAATTTTGTAGAAGGAAACCTTCAAACATTGCTGCAATGAAGTCGGGGACTCAAAGATTAAAGGTTAATCCTAATGGATAGCAGGAACCTTATCACCCCCCAGTTTGTGAGGATGTTATTTGTAATGGGGTCACCATAAGGTGCCTTTATGATACAGGTTTGGATTATGATTCAGTTGTGAAGTCTAGCCTAGTGGACCCAAGTCAGTATACCACAGAAACAGTGGAAATACAAGGGGCGACTAAGGACATACCACTCATGACACTTCCCATCGCAAGGATAACGGTGAAAACTCGCTATGTGGAAGGAGAAATCAGAGCAGCAGTGATAGATGAACCATCCTACCCTCTGATATTGGGGTGTAGATACGTCTTCTTGGGGAATCCCGAGAGACCTGTGATCATGGCGACAGTGCAGACCAGGTCACAGAAAAAGGAGGAAGAAGGTGAACCTATAAATGCTCATCCAGAGGAGATGAGGAAGGCGCAGGCTGAGGATAGGACACTCAAGCCATGTTTTAAAAAATTGCCCAAATGCCACACACCTCCAAGCAAGGGGGAATACTTTATGAAGGACAGATTATTGTATAGGAAGACAGGAACTAGATCCACTGGTCACGGACAGTTGGTTCTTCCCAAGATATATAGGGCAAATTTAATAAGGAGCTTACATGTTGGAAAAGATGGTGACCATGAGAAAGTCGGTACCATCTGCCAAAAAGTTGCTCGAAAATACTATTGGCCCGACGTAAATGTCGATATTGAAAACTTTGTACAAGCATGTGGCGTATTTCATGAGGGAACACCCACAAAGGGAAAATATGTGCAGGACCTAGAAACGCCACGGGGCAAACTTAGGCCTGGAAGGAAAAATAATTATACTCAGGTAGACAAAGTGCAATGGGAGCCCCCTTTTCACACCCAGTCTTCACTTGAATGGATTAACATGGCCACTATGCGACGAGTACAAAGAAGAAATTTACCCCAGAAAAAACTGACAATCCCTCGGTCAGAGTTATATAAACTGGATGAAACTAAAAGAGAGCGAAGATCTCTCACAAGCAATCTAAAGTGGATGATAACCCAAGAAAAAAATTGGTAGTGGTCAATTTGTGAGTGATGATTCTAGGAAGAAAAGTCCTCATTATAAGGCTTCTAATGGAAGGGACCCGACGGGTTCCATGAAAAATAAGTATGAAAATTTAAAGGTCCAGATGTAGAATTATTAAGGACCTGGACAGATGAGAAGGCAGAAGAGACTGTTACCTCATCTTATCAATACGTGAACGAACTGACCACTCGTCTGAAAGCTGGATGGAAACTGGCAAATGATAATTTGAGACAAGCCAGGAAGAAACATGCAGCATATTTTAATAGGAAGGCAAAGGACAGAGAACTAGCTGTGGGAGAGAAGGTGCTTCTTCTACTACCCGGCAGCCAGAATAAATTACAAATTGGATGGCAAGGTCCATATACGGTTCTAGAGAAGGTGTCTAGAACAAACTATAAAATTGACAAAAAGGGGAAGGAGAAAGTGTATCATGTAAACCTGTTAAAGAAGTATCTGGACAGACCACTCCAGGAAAGCACCCCCTTACTGACCTTGGCTATCGCAACTCAAATGCAAAAGGAACCACTCACCTCACATGAATACCCATTACATCCTTGTGAAACAGCGGCACAAGTAAAAGTCAGTAAGCACCTGACTAAAAATCAGAGGGAGAGAGTTCAACAGGTTCTGGAGGAACATACAGATGTATTAACAGATAAACCAGGACATACACATTTGCTACAGTATGACATGAAACTGGTAGACTCAAACCCAATCTGTATGAGAGCATATTCTATTCCGTTAGCGAAGGAGAAGGCATTGAAGGAAGAAATAGATTATTTGTTGAAGGAGGGGATTATTTCACACAGTGAATCATCTTTTAGCTCCAGTGTAGTTTTGTTGAGGAAACCGTCTGGGGAACACAGACTGTACATAGATTACAGGAAACTGAATGCTGTCACAGAAGGACAAGTGGATCCATTACCAGACACAAAACAGTTATTTGCCAGATTAAACAAGGCAAAATACTTTTCAAAGGTGGATCTTAGTAAAGGCTATTACCAGATTCCAGTGAAGCCTGAAGTGAGACCTTATTTAGCGTTTAGCACATCGGAAGGACATTATGAAGTCAACATGCTACCATTCGGATTGAAAAATGCTCCGAGTGTATTTTCAAGGATGATGCGCAAATTGTTGGATCCCCTGAATAACCCATGTATCACGAATTTCATGGATGATATTCTCGTCGCCACAGAGACATTTGAAGAACACATTGACGCTCTAAAAATGTTATTTGATAGGCTTAGGGAGGCGAACTTAACTGCTAGGCCAACAAAATGTTGTATTGGATGCAAGGAGTTGGAATTCTTGGGACACACTGTATATCAGGGTAACATGACCCCTGATCCCAAGAACTTGGAAAAACTGCAGAGAGCACCTAGACCACAAACAAAAAAGGACGTGCGATCATTCGTGTCGTTATGCGGATTTTATCAAAAATATATCAAAAATTTTAACTCTATTTGTGCTCCTCTGACTGATCTGACTCGCAAGGGACATCCAGATAAAATTATTTGGACTGCGCAATGTGAATTATCTTTCCAAGAGTTAAAGGAAAAACTCACTAGCAAGCCTATTCTCAAATTGCCTGATTTGACACAGGGCTTTGTGGTGAGAACAGATGCAAGTAATGTAGGCCTCGGGGCGGCCTTGTTGCAGAGGTCATCTTCACCCGATGGGGAACTGAACCCAGTCGCTTATGCAAGCCGCAAATTGAATAAAGCGGAACAAGGATATTCTACAAGCGAAAAGGAATGTTTAACGTTAATCTGGGCAATAAAGAAGTTCCAAATCTATCTGTATGGTAGGACTTTTGTGGTCCAGACGGATCATCAGCCCCTGGTATTCTTATCTCAGGCTAAGCATGAAAACGCAAGATTGTTGAGGTGGTCTTTATTACTGCAACCTTATCAGTTTATTATCGAATACATCCCAGGGTCATTGAATGTCGGTGCAGATTTCCTCAGTCGGCACCCCTGTGATCAAAATTAGAGTAGTGGTATGCGTGAGGAGAGATTTTATCTATGTGTATCACTGGTTTTGGAACTTGCCGTAGTGCATGTTCTCAGGTGGGGAGATGTGTGATAATTTTACCATGATACAACGTTAAAATATCTCCAAATTTAACGATAAAATGTAGGGTTAAAAATAATGCGTCAGATACTAGGAGACATGCTCGCCCATGCCCGCCTTTCCTGCCACCATTCAAATTATCTAGTTAGACGTGCAGACGGAACGTTTACCCTTTGTAGACGGGGGAGGGGGGGGGAAACGAAACGGAGATCAAAAAAGGAAATATATGACTGAACACGTGTTTGAAGATCGCAAGGCTAAAAGACGCAATTGGTGGTGAAAGGAAAAAAATTCACGTCACTAGTTGACATAAGTAAGGAAATGGACAAGAAAAGGACCTTAGCTCTTATTCGAGACAGTCATTTCTTGGACGTTTTTCGATACTTGGTCTTTATTTGAATGCCGCGGCAAAACACATGAGAGAAGGTTCTCGAACAAATTTCAAAAACTAAACTTGAGAAAAAAATATGTTTTTTCTTAATAATAGAGTTATGAAAATAAAACCTAGCTAGTTTGATAGCCCATCTTGTGCAGAGAAATAATATGCTTTCATTTATACAGACGGATAGATAATAAGGAAGATATTGACAAAAGACTGTATTGTTCATATCAGACGAGCGACTGCACTGTTAAACAATGTCACTAAAGTTTCAAAAATTTTGGCCTTGAGCATGCAAACGTAAAAATCGAGCTGTAATTAAAGAGAGGGGAAATGGTGGAGAATTGTAGCTAAAAATAACTTAGGAGGCAGATTCGTGTAGGAAATGCATGTAGAACCAAGTGTGTTTTTTTTATGAAAAATCAAGTAGAGACAGACGGACTAACAGACCGTAATACATACTTGACTGAGATCTGACTGAAGTGACTTTTGGTTATAGATTTGAAAGTTAGGGGGGAAGTCGGCGATTGGTCAACGCATTTTATAGTAGCGGGACAGAGATGTTAAATTTTGCCATTTGACATAAGTCTGTTCAGAGACGCAGTTTAAATTAATAGTGGTGTTGATTCCAGAAGAATACAAATATATAGTGGGACGCCATCATACAGCCAGCAGCTCAGCTGAGTTTTGCTAGCAAATTTAACTGTGTTCACAATTCTGCATTCTGGTAAGAATAAACAGTATTTATTTTGTATATTTTAATAATTCGAGTGATTGATACTGCCATATCATAAAAACAATTACGACAAGTAAGTGTTCGCTCTAGGTCCCCAGCCCAAGTTCAGGGTCTAGAGACATACATACAAAGAAAATATATAGGAACGCCTAAATAAAACTATGAAAAAGGATCTGGTGTTGAGATCAGCGGAACATATCACCTATCTTATTCAATAGCAGGAAGCTATTGAACATATCTCAGATGCAATGTAGTCTTGGGGAACTAGTACTATGTGAAAACAACTAGGTAAGATGTGCTGTGTGGTCAGAGAGATCTGACCCATTCTGTGTGGTGTTGTGGTGTCGTGTTGTGTGCAGAAGTGGCTCAGGAGGTAGAGTTCTGACACATGACCCAATACTTTTGTTTCAGAACTGTGAGTTTCTATTTGGCACCGAAGTGGTGTCAAATGCTGTTATAAGACTACACAAGAGTGTGCCTGTGCAGACTAAGATTGGTGTCAGTGAAGTCTAACGTTGTACTCCAGATTCGGAGAGGAGTGGGCCACCAGATTCCAGCACCAGAACTACTCAGTCAAGATACGTGAGCGTCTGGCCTGCTGGACATTCACCAACTAATTTACTAACTAACTCACCAACTATATTACCATCAACTAGAACATACCATTTTTGGGAAATAAAACTTGTATTCCTCCCATCAGTAAATGGACAATGTTTTGGTAGTCACAGAGTGGGTGTGATGACACCACCCCAACAGCATATCTAGTAATAAGTTCTCCTGGGACTATCTTATTATAATTAATATTAACCAGTCAATTGAAATAATTAGGTACACATTTTCCATTTTATTATGTTATACAATTATGCATTCCATTTATAACTCCATAATATTTCTTATGTTCTGACTAACTAAACATTTGGTTCAGAACAAATAAATTTATCAAAAGATTTAAATTTTAAAACTAAAACAGCCTGAGTTAGTTCAGTGTGTTATAACTTTTATTAATATTATTAGACTTATTAAATATCTGTGTGTGTGTGTGTGTGTGTGTGTGTGTGTGTGTGTGTGTGTGTGTGTGTGTGTGTGTGTGTGTGTGTGTGTGTGTGTGTGTGTGTGTGTGTGTGTGTGTGTGTGTGTGTGTGTAATCTACCACAACACATTACATATCAGTACCCTAGACTTTTAACGTAGCCACATTCATTAGTAAAAAAGATATGTGTGAGGTCGTAAGTGGTAGTAAGTAGGGCCTTCTGTAATTCACATCTACATTTATCTCAGGAGCCTTCACAGCTGACCTCATACATCACACTAGGTAACATCAACCATACAATACCATCAAAATCCACTACAGAGAGCCAAAATCTATCGGAAGAAGAGGGCAAGTTCTAATAAATAAACATGAATAATTTAGAAAAAAAGCGCAATATCTGCGAAGCGCAATAAAGCGAAGTGCAATAAAGCGAGATATGCCTGTATTATTACTGCAACAAAATCGTCTTTCATTGTCTGTCGTAGATCATTGAAAATTAAAGTTTAAGCTGAAAACAGTCGCTCTACACTAACTTGACTTGTCGGCTTGCTCAGAGACACTCCACAAACAGTCTGAATGCGGTGTAGGTAGCTGTAAATGGCCTAAAAAACAGACTGAAATTTTATCCTAACAATAGATTTCATCGCCTCACGATCTTCCTAACTGTCTCTCGGATAAATGTTTCACTACAGTTATGAATCGCAAAAACCGCCATTTAAAACAAACTAACAAACAAACAAACAAACTGGAGCAGCGGAGTAGTCAAAATCTTCTGTGCAGCATCTCCGCTCCAGCTCCGGGCAAAAACTTGCTGCCCCACTGCTCCATGCTCCAGCTCCACTCCAAATCCCTGAGACAGACAGACAGACAGACAGACAGACAGACAGACAGATAGATAGATAGATAGATAGATAGATAGATAGATAGATAGATAGATAGATAGATAGATAGATAGATAGATAGATAGATAGATAGATAGATAGATAGATAGTATTGTCTGTTCAATGGCACATACATAGATACATACATACATACATATATAAGAATCTTTATTCTCCAGAAAATACATTGATATGTACTGACATGATATAATAAAATACAACATGGCATATAGGAGAATTATTAGAATTTACATAAAGTGAATTTACATAAATTCATACAGCGTTAATGAGGGCTGTTACCACAGGTTGACATACATACATGCATTCATACATACATACGTACATGCATACATGCATGCATACATACATACATACATACATGCATACATACATACATACATACATACATACATACATACATACATACATACATACATACATACATACATACATACATACATACATACATACATACATACATACATACATACATACATACATACATACCATACATACATACATACATACATACATACATACATACATACATACATACATACATACATACATACATACATACATACATACATACATACATACATACATACATACATACATACATACATACATACATACATACATACATACATACATAATACATAAATTACATACATACATACATACATACATACATACATACATACATACATACATACATACATACATACATACATAC
The DNA here is from genome assembly GCA_024509875.1 of Oreohelix idahoensis. NCBI lineage: Eukaryota > Metazoa > Mollusca > Gastropoda > Stylommatophora > Oreohelicidae > Oreohelix > Oreohelix idahoensis. The sequence goes on along the minus strand of JAMPIV010013030.1, from coordinate 132,969 downwards.
ATACATACATACATACATACATACATACATACATACATACATACATACATACATACATACATACATACATACATACATACATACATACATACATACATACATACATACATACATACATACATACATACATACATACATACATACATACATACATACATACATACATACATACATACATACATACATACATACATACATACATACATACATACATACATACATACATACCATACATACATACATACATACATACATACATACATACATACATAATCCGTTGAATTCAATTCGTACACAGTTTACAAGCTGACATCAAAAGTCTCCAGCTTTCAGTTACCGTCACTGTCTTTTTGGGACATGAGCAGAAACCAAACATTCACGATTCTACTGGACACACCTGTGAAACACCTGTTAGCGCCTGTCAGGAGATCTGTTCATCTGACACACCTGTCAGCGCCGTGGTAAAGTGTCTTTTCGCTGCGCACACAATAGTAAGAGTCATTTGATCTTTCCATTCACGATGAGCGGTGACAGTGCCCAGTCGCCATATTGATAACGAAGGGGTAAGATGTAATATATACATTTTATTATTTAAATTTTTGCATTTAACATGTATAAACTGCTTGTGGTGTACAAGTTCATACGAGGCGGACAATCTTAGCATATAAAAGTATTAGATTCATGAACCACCACCGCAAGAGCTGGTGGCTGCTTCGTGCGGGTTTCCTCAAAAGGCACCCAAATGCAGAGGTAGCCGTGTCACGGAATTGCCTCCCCTGCTTTGCAGTAGTGGTCCTTCTTCTTCTTCTGCGTTCGTCCTGAAAAGGACAATGGTTGCGTTGTGTCACCGTTTACAGCAAAGCTGCGATATCTGCGCCTTTTGGCACAACACATCCGACTTCGGCACGGCATTTTTGGGACCGGGTTTGCCTTCCCACTTCGATCCCTACTCTCTCAGCCAGACTGCAGTGCTGCAGCCTGTTTCCAGGACAATCACTTGGAGGTGGAGTAGGGTCTTGTTCAGCTCTGGTTCGCTGGCCCTGACGCAAGCAGTCAGCTATGGGTCGCTGACTGCATTTATCTCTGTTGCCTCGTCTTGGGGTCCCCCAGTAGTGGTCCAACAGTGGCCAAAACTCAAGAGTATCTAATATGGGTCTTCAAAGGTGTCTACCTTCGCACAAGATTACTCTTTGCAGAGTTGGAAATAGCAGGATAATGATGCTTCTATCTCAAGGGAGTATACATAAGATATTTCAGAAAACAAGAACAATGCTGCGTTGGGCAAGGCTATTGTTAACTTATATCGGAACCGCCGCCTTTTATGAAGAATTGAAGCAATTATTAATTTCAGCTCGTTCAAGCCCCACCCTGATTTACTGAGTTGAATTTTTCTTATTATGCTATAGCTCTGTTTAGAGTGTATTTAGTAAATTGACTCAGACAAACATTCAGTACATTTAACTGACTAAATCGACGTTAAATTTGTATATTTTTAAATCAATGAATAATTATTTATCAGAAAAATCGCATCACTGTGCGATGTACTGGTAGTTTGTAAAGGAGGTCACTTGGAAGCTTTTATGTGTTACTTAGCTGTCAGTGATAGTTTTGCTCCTTCTGATGATTTGGTTCTTGGTAGACTGGGTAACTGATCCCGCTCGTCACTGGTCAAGGTTGTAGGGCGCAGCATGTTCCCAGACGTGTCAGGCAATGTCTACAAAGTTGGTCCCTTGTCTTTAAGCCCAGTCTCATGATGGTATCTAGTTTCGATTACAGCCCACTTGTACCCTTCTTGTTCCAGAGATAGTACCCTCAACTGGTACCACCAACTAGTATGGTAAAAGAATAAAAACAAATACCCTCTAAGTATTGAGATTCCCGACACATAGTTATGTGTACCCTTCTTCATATTCCAACATCCCATCTACCTTAGACTTTACCCTCGCTGAGAATTAAGCTGAATCCCTCGAGAGAAAACTTTCTTTACATTTAAATTGAATAGCATTATGTTTACTTTACATTCAAATGAAAAGGTTAATAGTATAGATATAAAGTGTTTACATTTACATCTACACTGGTTGAAAAATGTTCACAATATAGATTAAATATGTTTTCAGTTATATCTACACTGGTTGATAAATGTTCACAATATAGATTTAACATGTTTTCATTAACATCTACACTGATTGAAAGACTTGAAAACTTTCATTATTTTTAAAGTAAATAGGTTTACATACATTTACACTGGTTTGTAAATGTAAATATTATAATTAAAATGTACATCATTTCTTTCATCTTTCCCTCCCTGCTCCATATGGAACTTGGGACTACCTGTGCTTTTTGGTTCTCTTTAAGAACCTAGAAATAAAGCAGTCACCTTCCCTTGCAGTGGTGGTTCATGAAATTATCATTCTATAGGCTGAGGTTGAAAGCCTCAAATGACGTGGATATCCAATAACAATTTTCAAATATTAATATTCACATGGCAATATATACATATTAGTTCAAAGGTTAGTAATGATAAATATAGAATGTAAAATGTACAACTTACGCCAATTTTGGCTTTGAGACTGTTTGCTCAGAGAAATAGGTTAAGGCACAGCAAATGCCTTTTTGTCACGTGTTCTTTGGGATCGTTACTTTAACAATAAATTCCCACCAAGACTCCATGTGTTCAGTTTCCTCAGATCCCTGTTGTCCTTATTTAAATGATAGAGTTTTCCTGGGCTGTTTAAGTCCTTCAAAATTCTCCTACAAAGTCCGGTCTGATAAATGGAATTCTGATTCTAACTCTGGCAGTCTGGTTGTTGTCTTGGCAAGCGATTCTCACAGTGTCTTAAAACTGCAAAAAGGTCACGCAATTTTGCCTGTCTTCCCCCGCATTTGTTCGTTACGATGCTAAGCAGGGCTCCAATCGTTTCAAAAATGCGTGTTAAGGTGGTGTAATTCAAACTTATTTCCTCCTGAAATTATGTGCGTGATGCAAAAGGTCACCTCTCCCATATATGGGATGAAAACATCCGATCCTCTCTAGGCAGTGTTTACAAATAACTTCTTACATCTGCCTTGACTATTACAACACTGCAGCTTAGGTGTATCCGGCTAATAAGCATGTGTCTGTAATCTGTCCACAGACGGGTAAATTATCGCCCGGCACGTCTTATTAATGCTTAACCAAAGTCGCTGGGACGATTTTAGTGCTAATCTGTAGTCTGATGTAGGCCACACCCGAGATTAACCAACATGATTGTCGGTTAATATTATCTCATCCGTTCCTTGCAAAGCAGGGAGGAACGGGTAACCAAACAGACATGACGACGTATCACTGAGAAGAGTATAAGAATGTTTGAAAACACAAAATATCTGCCACAGAGCAGAGAAAGAAAAAAGTGCTGACCACTGAAAAGCACGCAATCAATCAGTACAAGAAATGCCACATAATTCGGCCGTAGTGGACAGGAGAGCGACCCAAAAATTATGTGACAAGCCGCAGGCTCTTTGTGGATGATGATAACATCCTGGTGTACATCTTTATTATATTAACATTTTAATAAATTTATTTGTATTTTTAAACATGTTTAAATAATACAATTGTCGTTTTTCAGCTGCCCAAGCGTACTTTCATCCGACTCACTGTTTAACATTAATGCTCAGGGAAGGTAAAGTTTCTGAGGAAGATGAAGTGGTGGAATGGAAGCGGAGGGCGCCTGATTCTCATATCAGGAGACGCTATTCTTAGAGGAAACATTTGTTTTCTTTTAGTTTACGGTATACGTTTGTGGTTCAATTTGCTAGCAGTCTACGCTGAACACCTACATCAGACGGGTCTTGATTACGCTTACTTTAACATTTGGAGTGGTTACCCCCAGCATTACCGCCAGGGGCGTGCTATTGCCACAGAATTTGACGATTGACGAAACAGTTAGAAATATCCTTGGGGACTGACAGTGACGGAACCCAACACCAACAACAAATTATCGTCAACGCCTAGCTAGCTAAGTATTACAGTCAGGCCCAGCAACAGAACTTTGTTTTAACGATAGCCACTTTAAAGTCATTACCAGTGATGAATAAATCAGTGCTTCATTTTCATACATCACTCTATTTTTAACTTTGTTAACTATAATTGATTCTTAAATTTTTTATTTGAATTACGAAATGATAGTTGATTTAACCATTATTGAGTGGATTGCGCTGTATGACTTACTTATGTCACATGCAGAACCATCAAGAGCTATTAAAGTAATGTTTGACTGAATAATTTCAGTTGGGGGCAAAGACAATGCGAGCAAATGTCTTTTTCCTCACAGAAGGGGCGGGAAGACAAAAAGTTCATCTCAGCTTAGATGATCTCAGTTGTGATGCTTGCTTTCTTAAATTCATGTGAGGCACCCTAAAATACAGTAGAAGCATCGTTCTTCTATTTATATCTCTGCCAAGAATAATCTTGAGCGAAGGTTGATAATTTTGTAGACCCTCATTTTGATACTCTAGGTTTGACCATTGTTGGATCACCGCTGCAAAGCAGAGGAGTCAGTCTTGTGATAGTTTTACAGATGATATTTTAGTCTGCAATGGCCGGTCATTTTTCTGGAAAATATCTCTATCTCTTCTTGGTAATGTATAGTATGGTGTTTATATATATATATATATATATATATATATATATATATATATATATATATATATATATATATATATATATATATATATATATATATATATATATATATATATATATATATATATATATATATATATATATATATATATATATATATATATATATATATATATATATATATATATATATATATATATATATATATATATATATATCGTTATTTCTGATCATTGCTTTTATCACTTCATTCGTAGCCCTGTCGTTTGTTTTGATGTTTCTTCCTATTCCTTTGGACTTTTTATCTGCCTTCTCATTTCCGTATATCTTGCAGCGGGCAGGAATCCTCTGTACTTGTACTTTTGTAAATTCATAGCTAGTTTCCATTACTGCTTCTGCCAGGCTGTTTAATTATTTGCTCCTGCAGGATTTGATGTCTGACAGTAAGTTTGAGGAGCACTATCTTGTCTCTAGTGGACAATGCTCTGAAGCCTTACGCAGTCCTTACAAGATACTTGCAAGATCACTTCATAGTTGTCGTTCCGGTGTGGAGTGTATTCTGTTGGCTAGTGACATACCGAGTTTCGCAAAAATTGTGGATTCATTTTCTTCTTGGGTACCTCCTTGATCATCATCATTATCATTTTCATCATCACCCTTCAGTTCACAAAAGAGCAAATGCCTTAAAGAAACTTATGCCAAATCTTCATGTCCCGTTCCATCTCTTCAAGGTCTGTGAATGTCTTTCTCATTCCTGTCATGTCTGTCTTTAATTCTCTTCTCCATGTGTTCTTCGATCTCGCTCTTCTTCACGTACCCTGGGGATTTCAGAATAAGGGCTCGCTTGTAATGCTATCAACAGGTTTCCTCAGTGTATATCATATCCATCTTCTGTTGCACTGGCACTTGTCTGGTTCGTGGCACTGGTAATGCATTAGTGATCTTGTCATACCATTTCAATCCTTCCTACTTTAAGCAAACACCAATTTATGAAAGTCCGTAGCTTCTCTGTTGTTGTTTTTGCTGTTCTCCATGCTTCAGCGCCATACAATAATACTGACTTGACATATGAGCTTAGGATTCTGATTTTGCTCAGACACTATATATGTCTTTTTTATTGTCGGTTTTTTTGTGCTAGCAGCTGATCTCTTTCTATTCTGACGAGCTGTCAAAAAGTTTTATTTTTGTCTATTTATTTAGTTTATTACCTCATCACGTTAAAAAAATTGCTGCAAAAACACCATTGCAGGAGAATATGAAGTGCTTTTGAGCATATTTGCCTGGAAGTAGGCCAAACGCGGTTGTGGCACCATGGGCTAATAAGGTATGAGTATATGAGGAGGACTGCCGTAAGACGAGGGTAAAACTGTAGAATGAAAAAAAAAAAAACACAAATAGCATAGAAAATGAATTATTCAAGGAAAAGTTAACCGACGGATATTTCGAACATCAACTTAAACGGGAACAAATGTATTTTTGAAAGATAAGAGAAAAATAATTTGCTGATAGAATTTACTAAGAGAGTATAATTATTGGGCCTTTCTGAGACAACATGACGTCTTCTTCTTTGATCCATAGTTGCCAACCGTCAAAGCAGTCAGCGTCCTGTAGGGCAGCAACAAATTGATTCCACCTTGCTCGATCGGCGGCCATCCTTCGTACAGTGCCCCAACTCTGGTTCATTCTTTGCATCTCGGCTTCCACAGTTCTCCGCCAAGTTGTTTTTGGTCGGCTTCTCTTTCACTTTCCCTCGGGGGTCCATAGCATTGCTGTTCTTGTGATGGTATCAGGGTCCCTTCTGAGGACGTGGCCAACCCAACTCCAGCGTCTGCCAGCTATGATGGTGTGCATGTCCTCCTGGTTACTCCGAATAAGTAGTTCTTGGTTGCTGATGGTGTTTGGCCAAAAGATTCGGAGAATTTTTCTTAGGCAGATTGTGTGGAAGGAGGACAGTTTCGACATTTCCTTCTCTGTTACTCTCCAACATTCCGCACCATAGAGAAGCACTGAAAGTACTCAGCTCTCGTACAGTCTTAATTTGGGTGTGCCCGCGGGGTAGCTCGTGGACTGGGTGCGGCACCAAATTACCTATAGATGTGCCCGCGGGGTGCAGTGTGGACTGGGTGCGGCACCAAATTACCTATAGATGTAGCCGTGGGATGCAGCGCGTAATTTATAAGTTTCCATTTTCTTATTATTATATTTCTTTTATTGTTTTGTTTTTACTCCAAGTTTGATCTTGACTGGCATAAAGTCCACTAGAGGTTTTTCTTTCTTGGTTTATGTCATAAGTTACCAGTCCGTTCGTTCCTCTAGTTAGATGTTATAATTAGGAGAGGTTAGTGGTATGAATGTTTCAACTTGCATTTTTGTAATCTGTCCAACTGTTAAGGAAATCATTCAACAGCTTTGTCAGTCAAAACGTGATTTTATTTTAACAGCAACGTGCAGAACACATAATCGATAGTCAATTGTACAACATAGGCTCAAACATTCCTATTAAGACATTTTGGGTTTTTCAGTATGTATGATGTACTTTCTATTCGTTATTTCTATCCAGTGAGGGGAGTAATATTCCTCCACATTATCAAATTCCACTGAGTTCCCAGTTATGATTATCTCAGGGTGAAGTATCACCTTGGTAGGTATCCTCGCAACCTTTTGTTCATTTAATATCCTTTTTACTTTAGGTTCTTTCATTTACTGCTTCTATTTGTTGCATGTATTATTATAAAGTCAAAACCAGACGAGCTGAGCTGAAATGAAAAAGCGATACAAGACTTGGGTCTACTTACATGATGAAACCACCAAGCTAACATTTGCATGCGCAAATGTTTATACAAATCAATTTATATCTTCTCCTGCATCTGCAGGCACAATTGAAGAATATCGAATCCTATCAACTATCATTGAGTATCTCAATGTGGAAGCAAGACGGTCACAAACGCGTCTACTTGCAATGCTTGGCTTCTTCCAACTAACTTCTAAATCTTCTCTCTGCCGGCTTCGTGGTGCCCGGGGTAGCTGGCCACTTTCTATTGTTTAAGGCTTTTCTCTATATCCTTTTTTAATGGTAATTTCATCATATTATCTCACAGGGAGCAAGGCTGCCCCTGTATACGTCCCCGAATCACGATGGTAACTCCCGCCAATTTGTAGCGTTGGTTATGTCAAAGCTGAACTAGTTACAACTTCACCCCTCTTTCCCCTGCCCTCAGTGTGTGTCTGGTTTTTTCTTCTTTTTTATATTTATTTTTATTTGTAGAAAAATCTTACTTACTGGTTTTCTATAACCGTGCATGATAGTTTGTATATATTTAGACTCTAACACGAATAAGTGCTATGGTGGTAGGTCATACGGCCACAGGTGTTTGTGCTGTACTGGGAAGACTTCCAAATATTGTTGAGAATAGCAAAAGCTGTTCTCGCTTTATTCATTCTGTTGTTAATGTCCCTGCTTGTTCCGCCGTCAGGTGTTACTATGCATCCTAGGTAAGTAAATGTGTCTGTCTGTTCTAACTTCTGGTTCCTTACTATTATTGGCTCAGGATTGCCCACATTTAGTGTGATGACCTCTGTCTTCTTCAGATTGATGTTCAGGCCAACCTGCTGGCCATACTTATTCAGTCTATTGGTTTTGTCTTGAATGTGTTGATGTGAATGCGCGAGTAGTGCAATGTCATCTGCATATTCCAGGTCTTCCAGTGTAAAAAATGTTGTCCATCTAATTCCTCTTGGACTGCCCTCTGTTGTTTGGCGCATCACCCAAACTATGGCTGTCAAAAATAATGTTGTTGATAAGGGGCATCCCTGTCGTACTCCTATTTTCACTTCCAAAGTTACATTACTCAATCCGACACTGCACGTAAAGTTAGAATATAGGCTTTTCATGATGGAAACAATGCGGCTGGGAATTCCATAAGCCCTCAGTATTTTCCATAGGCTGTCACTGTGTATGCTGTCGAAAGCCTTTTCAAAATCAACAAACTTATAGAGCACTGCTCTTTAATGTTCCTGAGGGTTAATATATGATCTGCACATCTTCTGTTCTTTCTAAGGCCCGCTTGTTCTTTCCTCAGTTTATGGTCAACTGCTTTTGAAATTCTCTGGATGATTATCCTGCCTAGTATTTTGCTGGGAACTGAGAGGAGAGTAATTCCTCTCCAGTTGTTGCAGTCTTCAAGGTAGCCCTTCTTGGGCAATTTGACAATTATTCCTTTACTTCACTCTGTTGGTGTTGTCTCAGTTTCACAGACTTGTGCAAATAGTGGTTCTAATAGTTCTGCTGCTAGTCCAGTGTCTGCCTTGAATAACTCAGCATTTAGATTGTCGTGACCAGGCGCTTTTCCATTTTTTAACCCTTTGATAGCTGTGATGATTTCTTCTTTTCGTGGAATGTCTGTATTTACGTCTAAGTCACTTTCAGCCTCAGGAACATTCAGCTGAGTCTCTGGTGGTTCCTTATTCAGTGTTTCTCTGAAGTTCTCTGCCCATCTTGTTTCCTGTCCCTGTGCTGTGGTGATGAAATGTCCTTGCTTGTCTCTTACTAACTGTCGTAGATTTTGGATAGGTGATTAAGATAGATTCTGGTCCCGTCTGAACAGAACTGGAAGAGGTGGTAACTCAGTAGAGATAAGGTAAAGAAATAGATTTCACGAGTGAAATGGTGAAAAGGTAGAGTCTTTCCCTGGATTGAGAAGATACTCTAGTCCAGCCTATCTCTGCGAATGAAATTTGTTTATCAGACAGTTTACCTTTTCTGTATATATTAACATATTCACTATAACCAATCACATACACACACACAGATAAGTGACGACAACGTGACGCACAAACGTGAAACTATATTAATGGAGCAGGGATATTGGGCCGAGCTGACCAACACAAGTAATTAATTTTTTATGTTAAGTTTATTTACCATAAAAAAACTTCACAACATCTAGTATCAATAGCAATAGACAAAAATCACAGGTTACAGAAATCATAAAGAAATAAACCCCATAAGTGCAATCCCCTCTGTTGAGACAAGATCCCAGAAGAAGAAGTTAACTAACCCCCAAAAGGTCAAAAGATTAGCACTATGGTATAGAGTTTGGCTATACTGTAAAGAACAGAGTTCCTAATTGATCTATTCTAAAAATAACAGTATTAGCAAAACAAAAGAAAGGCAAAACAAAGTGAGTACAATGATTATACAATAGAAGAATTATTCATTCCTTCTTTCTCTCGCTTCAGACAACCTGTGGCCACGTTCATTCGCGCTTACCTACTTGTTGATTAACAACATCTGGAATATATCTCCGTGGTACAAACAGCAAATCCAGTGTTGGGTTGTTTGGCAAAATAAGCCTCAGGTCCTCAAAGTTTGATTAATCCTGTTATTTGGTGAACGCTTACTTCGTTACTGTTAATTGGATCGGTTTATGTCACATCAGTTAGTCCAGGTAGGAAAATAATTACGAGATCTAGTGTCCACAGTGTCAGTAGCTTGTAATTCCAATAATTACAGATAATGTCAGGTATGTAAATCTCTCGGGATAAAAATCCTCGCCACAACACAGTGGTCGGTAGTTGGGAAATGTTAATTTTTGATAATTTCGCCACAGCGGGCTGAATGTACATGAAAATAGAAAAAGAATCTGGATAGCTATAGGACCAGTTACAATTATTCTTATTCTTATAGTCTTTTGTTGGTACTCTCTCTCTCTTTCTGGGTGAAACAAGAGAGCTAAACAGGTCAACCTCGAAGACCCGATATTTGTATAAGAATGTTTTTTTGGTACTGTTGGACTTAGACCCGTTTTCTCAGATTCAGGACGCTGGTAGGTTTTGGTTTATGACCCGTACGCAACACAGAAATTCACTATCTCCAATCGAAATACTAAGTAATTCCACTAGTACAATAGTCTAGAAATCGAAGCTAGATGTTGTGAAAATTATGTGGCTACTAGATAAATTATTTTAAAAGCTGGGATATATATATGAAATTGGTCTAAATTCGCTAGCTCTTGTGAGATATCACGCCTTGCCCGTATTTTTGGGGAAATCTGCGGTCGATTCCCGAATCAAAGCTTTATTTCACGCCTATGCCGACGCATAGACTTTGGCAACGAGCAATATGTCTTTTGATCTCCGCTCGTTCCGTAGCTAATTACATTCTCTGGGACTCACGGACTGTGGTTATCTCCCCTTGAGGAAAAGCAACCGTCAAAGGTCCGTCTTTTGAATTACCGCCATTGATTCTACAAATATACGACCCGTTCTCTGATCTGTCACTATTTCAATGATTGCCCAATCGTTCGCGAGATAATTCAGTTAACGGCTCTGGACTAGCTAATAGGTCTGTTTGTAAACATTCCTAGTGCCTGTAAGACATAGAGAAAAAGAAAATAGGCGTGGCTAAAATATGAGTTCGACAGACATCGAAGCGCATGCCTTCTGCGTTAACAAAACATGAATATTAATAAGCAAGCAAAGGTGGAAAACCAGGTGGAAGCAAAAACGTGTGGATTCATGTAATATATTTACATAACTTTGTCACACTAACGTTTTGTTGTTTGCGCCTCGTTCTCCACTATGGTGTTTAGCGTTTCTGGTGTTACCCAGTCTTGGCTCTTTCTTTCCTGGAATCCCAAGCATGACTTGCTGCTTTCCTTGTATATTGTTGAGATGGTGTTGAATTTCTGGTCGAAATCATCGGTCTCTGTTCTTTCCTGGCTTTTGGTAATCTGATATCGTCTCTTTACGTCGACCACGAAAGCTTTTCTGGTGAGGGGGTCCTTGAGTTTCGTGATGTTATATCTTTTCTGTTTGACTGCAGCTGATCGAGCAGCTCTGAGTTTCACCTTCGGTCTTGCTACTACTAGGTGATGATCACTTCCCACATCTGCGCCTCTTCTTACTTTCACGTCTTGTAGTGCATGTCTCCATCTGCCATTGATCATTATGTGATCTATCTGGTTTCTGTCTCGTCCGTTTGGCGATTCCCATGTTAACTTGTGCACTTCTTTGTGTGGAAAAAGTGTTCCTCCAATGACCAGGTTGTTAATACTGCAGAAGCTTATTAATTTGTCCCCATTCTCATTTACTGTTCCTCTGCCGCATTTCCCCATTACTCTTTCGTTATAATTATTGTGTGTTCCAACTTTCGCATTTAGGTCTCCCATTACTATAATAAGATCGTAGCTTGGTGCAGTTTCCATTTCCTTTTGTACCTGTTGATAGAACTTGTCCTTGATCTCTTCATCGCTGTCGTTTGTTGGTGCATAGCATTGTATAATTGTGGTGTTGGTGAATCTCCATCTCAGTCTTGTTCTTATCAGTCTGTTGTTGATGGGTTTCCATTCCAGTAAAGACCTTTCCATTCCTTTCTTCGGGACAATGGCTACACCTTCGTTGTGCTGACCATCCTCTCTACCAGAATAAAGTACTGTTTCCCCTGTAGCTGTTTTTATTCTCCCCATCCCTGTCCATCTGCTTTCGCTTATTCCCAGGATATGTAATTTGTAGTTCCTCATCTCTGCTGTGATTTGTCTCAGCTTTCCTGCCTCATTCATAGTTCTGACGTCCCAAAAACAAATTCTGGTTTCGTATTTTGCGGTCGGGGCATCCGTTTTCATGCCAATGGCTTCCTTTCGGCTTTCATCACTGTCAGTCATACGAGCCTGAGACTCCGGATGTCCGTACCGCATCAAAGTTTTTTCATCTGTTGCCGTTTCCGTAACATGTGCGATTTTTTACATAGACAGGGGTGTCGGCCCAGTGCTAAAACCCCCATCTTGGAGAACCAGAGTACCAGCTTTTGTCTGACCCCTACCCACGCAGACCAGTCCAGCTTGGTTGAACATACCAGGAGTAAATCTCCCACTGGCATAGCTCTGGGGATTGTCAGGGTACACAAGCTGCCATACCGCTACAAGGTATAGGTACCATTGATGGCAGACAAGACGGGGGTAAAACTAGAATGAAAAAAAAAAAAAACACAAAAAGTATAGAAAATGAATTATTCAAGGAAAAGTTAACCGACCGATATTTCGAACACCAACTTAAATCGGAACAAATGTATGTTTGAAAGATAAGAGAAAAATAATTTGCTGATAGAATTTACTTAGAGAGTATAATTATTGGGCCTATCTGACAACATGACGTAGGGACACATTATCCAAAAAAAAAAAATCAAGTACAGTATTAAGTGCTGAGATGACGAGAGTCACCTTGATCATTTTTGATGTCTGCGCAGACATTTTATTTCCAAAACGTGACACACACCAGGGAATGTTTTCTCTTATTTTTATAGTTTTATGTTCTCTACTTAATTCTCACTTTCTTTCCCTTCCGTTTTTCGTTTGTCTGTCCCTGACGAAGGCCTTTGGCCGCAACGTAGGTTTTTTCTTGTCCTTTCTCCCAGTAGGACGAGGCCGTTCGTCGGGTTTTCTTTGTTTGAGCACTATAACATCCGCTGCAGACTGCTAGGCCAATACTGAATATATATTTTTATTTTAGTGTGAAATATCGGTGATCGGTGGTGGATTGATGTGGCATGTTTCTGAGAAAGGGAGGCGTGGGAACATTATCGTAAACGTAATATCTGGTCGTCTTCCTAATTCCTATCTTGGTCATTTGTATGTTCCTCTTTCTCTATCTGTCAGTCTCGCGTCAGTTCTGCTGACTTTTCTAGGTTTCTCTGTATCTTTTTTTGTATAAGTCAGGTCAACTCAGATGTCTGTCTGTGTTTGTCTATTTCACGTATTTTTGTTGGTTTATTGTGTCAAGACGTCATGTTAATTAACTTACTTGTCTGACCTGGTTTCCTTCTGCCTATTCGTTTATTAACGTGTCTCTTTTAACTCTCGCACGGCGGGGTGAACGAGAATATGGAAATGCATCTTTCTATGATAACAGGCACAAAGAATTGCCTACGTACCAACCACGTGGTCATCGTCATGAATAAACTAATAAAAACAAAAGAAATAAAGAATAAATAACTAAATTAAATACATACACGTTTAATAAAAATGATACAACCCATTAATGAAAGCCGCTGATGATTTTGATATGAACAAGCATCGTAGATGAACATTAATACTTTTAACTTTTAAGCACGTGTTAGAGGGTCCTGTTTATTTCCCGGTGGTCTCTGAAAAGACAAAGAAGAATAGGTCTACTGTACCTTCAGGAATGTCGGACATGGTAAACAATATGAGATTGTGGAAAGCGTTTTAACCTCATCATGTAAAACAAATTGTCACAGAAAGCACTGCTGCACGAGCAGGTTTGATGCAGCCTTCCTACAACAGAACTAGTTGCCGTGGTGGTTCATGCTCCACCAAGAGCGCACAAGAGAAAACAGAAGAAAAATGGCGTAAGAGGGAGATCAGGAATGACACGGAGACGGAAACTAAACACAGACAACATGAAAGGGACAAAAGCAACGTGGAAGACCTAGAACGGATGCCAAAGGACAGAAGCCTTGGCATTCTTTTGTTCAAAGCCTATGCTCCTTATGGAACAGAATCGTAAAGGATGAAAATGTTGTAATCAGTCCTGCCAGTCAACCATTTTGGTTGTCTATGAACTGCTCTCTTTACTATTCCTTCTAGTCTAATCTGTCTTGTCCTAAACCCTGCTAGTTCAGTACCCTCCAGTTCCCACAATGTTATACAATTTCACTATCAGGACTAGACCCGTGGCTTTCCATTAAATTATGCCCCGGCACAGGACGTTAGCTTTCAATCTTAACTAGCAAAATGTCAACTCACTTGGCTGTTTGGTCGTGTTTAAGTTTCTTCTAACTGACATTTTTAAAATGTATGCAAAATTTACTTTACGTTTTTCTCGCTTCTCTCTTTCTTATCTGCCACTAAATCGTATTTGACTGAATTATGTAAGTAGGTTAAACGCTGATCCCACACACTTAGGAGATAAATGTCCACAATGTCATTATCGGTCTAGAAAACGCCAGTTCTCTGAAATCAGTTCTAGCAGTCTGGATCTTCGGTGATTTATTTGTTTATGGGTGCTCGAAGTGGCGCAGCCAAGTTCTAACATCAGAAGGAACAAACACACAAATAAAAGTCCGTCCTGACATACGGAACTGCTACTTAAATACTTTTTAATTCATTATTCATATGTATTTTGTATTTAAAATAAAACCACATGAATGATATGCATCTACCAGCTTAAATAACTTCCCAATAATTGCTTTTATTTGTTCTTTCGTAACTTAAACCTCGATACTCGCTATTATGTCGGAGAATGCCAGTCTGTTTATTCACAGAAGGAGAACCGCATTTATATTTCTTGGTAAATCTCTGTACCGTTCACCATTAGAAGACCAGCCAAGACTGTTCTGCCTTGAACAAAAGTAATTTGGTAAGGAAAAGTTGTTTCTCTACTTGTTTGTGACTTACACGTTTTCATATTTTTCGATCACATACCTTACTTTTAGCAAATTTCTTGCAACAAACTGTTGGATCACTGCAATCATGCGACTGATTTGCAAAAAAAGCCAACGGGCAAACCAAATCATATTGTTTGCTCTTGGTGAGTGTGATAAACGAGCGCCAAGGCCTTCTAGCTCTATCTTTTCCTACATCTCTCGTATTTTATTTTCTCCCACATTTGTGCTCTTTCATCCCACATTTGCTATTTCATCGTTTTGATTACTCGCGACCGGTATCTGAGAACCGCATTTGTTCTTTCATCGGTGGTAAATAAAGTCTTTTGATTGAGTCCCCATACCTGACATCATCGTTTGAAGTCCAGTTTGCATCGTGAAAGATCTGGTGAAAACACATCTGGTCATCCAAATCAGACATCTGGGCATTATACAATTTCTGTGGACTGTTGTTATCTTTGTCGCTCGGCCGCTGTCCAGACAAGCGACGGGTCACCACATTGGACGCCCAGCTTGGCCAGGTGAAAACGTCTCATGCTGTTTAAACCAACCGGCATGTAAATCAATAGGCGGCGACACAGAGGGGACATGTTAGCATGCTGGCGACAATGGACGGAGGTAACAAGGAGTGCCGCCAACACACGGAGCGATATACAGTCAGAGAGTAATGTGACAGCACTTTTGCATTGGCCAGCCAATTATCTCAATACCTGTTTGTCAGGCAAGCCAGGCAACGAAAGTTGGTCACGAATTACCCCACCCACTTTTGGACTGACAGGGGACAAGAGCGATCCTGGGAATGAGTGACCAGAGGGTCTCTTAGGTATTGGTTGTATGGGCGGAGTTGTACGTCACCGGTCCAAGGAACCCACATTGGACTTCTAGAGATATAATATACCGCGTAGCTCGCTAGAGAAAGGAGTCCAGTTTTTACATTGTGAGGTAGAGATTAAATCCCTAAAACGCCTAGCCTAAATACACGTGTTTATTCAGAGTGGATAATAATTCATTTCTGTGGTGAATTGTGTTCTTAAAGGATTTTGCAAAGGGAAAATAAGGTTAGTAGATCTTATACAGGTTATTAATACATTTTCTTATTCTTTGTTTAGTTTAACCTCATAGCTAAATGTACGAAAGATAGGGTGTCAATTAATTCTTTTCATAGTTAGTTGCTTATCCTCTACAGGACGTGGCAATCAACCCCAGCTTTTATTGGCTGTTTGTGATTTTTCTAGGCATTTTTTTCATTCAGTAGTTTGCCATTGCTTTCTGAACGGTACGGCGCTTATACCACTGTTAAAAATCCACACAAAGCGATCTGCTACCAAACCGCCTGCAGCAGGTTTCGAACCTGGTATATCTGGTTATGAAACTGCGTTCATATAATTATTTTCATAACTGATTAATAAATTCAGAAGATTTTCCTAGAAGATGATAGGATGATAGGAGGTAATTAATAGTTCATACTTCACCTTTATCATCATCACAATCTCCCATGCGCACACACTCTCATGCACAAGATATTTAACATCATTAGAATTGAACTCAGAGAGAGATCAATAATGAGCAGTAGAATAAATGAAAGTCAACCAGTGATGTTAAGTGTGAAAACTTACGAAGACTTTTGTGTGTCTTCAGTTCATCAGAAGTCTGAGTCTACACGCAACGTGTCTGACGTCTAACCAGAAATAAATTATCAAAAAACGGACATTTGGCTAGCAGAATTCGCCATAGGACATCTTTCATTCCTCAATTAAAAAGGAATATTGTCTCACCTATAATTCAGAAGGGGGACGCAGCATTTTTCGTCACCATAAACTGCTGGCTCACAAGTTCAATACATAATTATCACAAGTTCAAATCATTCGAAAGCTTATTATCTGAAGTCAAGCTAAAGAGCTCAAAAGTGGAATCTCATATTTATACCAAGTGCAACACACTCTTAAGCGCATTCTATGAAGCAGACTCTAAAGTATATTTTATGAATCACGACTACATACGCAAGATAATGAGTCTACATATCACTAACATTTCGTGAAGATATCCAGTCTGGCCAGTACCCTCGGGAGATTAGACAACAGACTTTTTTTCATATGACAGTTATTAACTGTTGATCAACACTACAGAGATATACTCAAACAGTGAAGAAATATATATATATCTCGTCAACGTTCTCATTACGACAACAGTTTTCATCAGAACGTCCTCGACTTAGAGATACTCCACTCGACATAACGTATGACAACTTGGGACATTTTATGCATACATGTGAATCATCGTATCCAAGAGAAGAATTTAGAGACACATGGGCTGTGTAGATTACTCACCATTTTGGTAACACGTATCACATCACATCATCATCATTTCGCTTTACACCAGTTTATTCTTAATTAACTACTACTTAATTAACTGCAATTTTAATATCTCATCTGTGTGTTTTGTGTAAATCGTCTTTTAACACCATCACGTTCTAACCATTACTAACCCTATATGTGTGGATATTTAATTAATAAACCCAACAATCGTTTGATCATTATCTATACTGTTCAAAAAAAGAAACGCATAGCTACTGAAGGCACACACGTAGCCATAATTTTGACATTCAATAACTTTTTTAATTTAATGAGTTAATTGTTCAAATTGCACACAAAAATACCTTAGGGTTCAGCCAATCAATTGACAGTTGTTTTGCATCTGGGTCACAAGAGTTTTTTTGACGTACGGGCTTTCCCGTTAGTATGGTGTGTGGCCTCCTCTTGCATCGATCAGCGACTGGCATCTCCTGGGCATGGATACGATCAGACGTCTGATGTGGGCCTGTGGGATGGCTGCCAACTCTTCCTGGAGTGTCTGGAACAGATCACGACGATTGGCTGGAGCAACGTCTCGGCGACAAACACGTCTATGCAGCTCATCCCACAGGTGCTCAATCGGACTCATGTCTGGAGACAGGGATGGCCAGGGCAGGGTGAGAATGTTGTTTGCAGTCAGGAACTGCGTGGTCAACCGTGCACAATGGGTCTGGCGTTGTCCTGTTGAAACACAGACCTTTGGGCAGCCAAAAGTGGAAGGGCATGGGGTCGAAGAATTTCATTGACGTATCGTTGCGCATTCAAGCCTTCTTCAATGTGCACCAATTGACTCCTTCCGTTGTAACTGATCATTCCCCACACTATTGCACCTCCACCACCGTACAGCGGAGCTTCATCAACGCAATTTTGGGCAAAACGTTAATTTCACCTACGGTAGACCCTACGCCGTCTATCATGACGCTGCAACAAAAAGAAAGATTCGTCACTAAACCAGACACGTCTCCATTGATTGTCAGCTGCCCAGGAACAATGCTGGTTGGCCCAAAGAAGTCGATTTTGGCGATGACGGCGCGTAAGGACAGGTCCTCGGTGAGGTCGTTGTGCCCAAAGTCCAGCGTCATGCAGTCTATTCCGGCCAGTTAGATCAGACACATGACGTCCTGCAGGCAATGACTGGGCAGTTGAGGAAGCTGTTGTAAACCTGTCTCTGAGGTGACGAAGCCGAATAAAGCGATCCTCCGCTGCTGTTGTCACTCTGGGTCGTCCACAGCGATGCCGGTCTTCAACTGAGCCAGTGGCTTGGAACCGGTGCCAAAGTGGACTGATGGTACTCTGATGCACGTTTAGATGCCTGGCAACCTGACTTTGACTTTCGCCTGCATGCAGTCGGCTAATAGCAATGTTCCTTAAATTTTATCGATAGAGACGCCATAAATGTCTGCTTGAAAATGAACTGATTTTTGTGTGTGTAGCGTGATCCTTTTATAGGGTTTCAGTTGCGTAGTCAGTGAATAGTGTTCACCCCAAATTTTGTTGCTTTCACGTGCGCGCAACATGAGCTGTGGTCAAAAATTGCGTCAAAAACACTATTGACCACTGCGTTGTAACGATTACAAAAACGAAAGCAATTCAGGTCAACAAGTGCATTTGACACTGTAAAGAACATTTGAGGCTGGTTTTTATATACCCTAGCACCAAATTTTACTTACAAACTCATAAAAACGCGCCCTCGGACAGCTATGCGTTTCTTTTTTTTTTGAACAGTATAGTTTGTTAATGTATCACTCGTGCTGTCGGTGTTACATATTCACCTATAGGAACATTTCTCTACTCAGATGAGGCTGGGGGCTTTATCTGTTACGTGATCTAAGGGCAGAAGCTAAGGTCGTGGGGAAACAGAACTCTTTCCATAATTAATTAGAAAACACTGTCCAGTGGAAAGCATTCGCATTCCCGTCTTCTTGTCCCTATCTCGAATAGGTCTTTATTCTTTCTAAAGGAGCCAATTTCTAGAGACCTTCTACCTAATATCTCATAGGCTATTTCTGGCAAAAACTACTGTCGTAGTTGCCTCAATACGCACCCCACGACAGTGAGTAAACCAACCATTGTAGGTTAATACCTTGTAGTATAAATACTTTTTACTTGTTTTTAGTCTTGTACCAAGTCGCACTGAAACGGCGTTCAGCTTTATCTTTTGGAAAAATTGTCAAAATAATCTGTACGCTCTGATGGATAAAGCTCTAAGTTCAAACAGCGCATGTACTAGATCACGTGTTACAGGTGTAACAAAACAATTGTTGATCTGTTGGGTATTTCTTATAAATATTTTAATTGATTATTTTTTTCTTTTGATTTCTCTCTTCGTTCTTAATTTGTAAGCGTCATTATTTCGTTTCTTCAGTTTTCATTAAATGCATTCTGTTCTTCATCGTGCCCCGTGTAGTTCCCGCGAGAACTCTGATAAGACACAGAAAGAATAGCCTTACTTCTGCTTCTGGCATGTCCTTCGTGACTCATATGAGGTTGTGCATGAGGTTGGCAACCTCATTTAGGAAAGCAAATTAGCTGCGTAAACCACTGGTGCACAAGCATTAAATGTTTGGTACAACCTTCCTGAACGTGGAGTAGCTACATTGGACATTTCTATACTACTGAACGTGGAGTAGCTACATTGGAGACTCTATACTCCTGAACGTGGAGTAGCTACATTGGAGACTCTGTACTACTTAAGGGGAGTAGCTACATTGGAGACTGTACTACATAAGGGGGGGTACCTACATTGAAGACTCTATACTACTTAAGGGGAGTAGCTACATTGAAGACTCTATACTACTTAAGGAGATTAGCTACATTGTAGACTGTACTACTTAAGGGGAGTAGCTACATTGGAGACTCTGTACTACTTAAGGGGAGTAGCTACATTGGAGACTCTATACTACTTAAGGGGAGTAGCTACATTGGACACTCTATACTACTTAAGGGGAGTAGCTACATTGGACACTCTATACTACTTAAGGGGAGTAGCTACATTGGACACTCTATACTACTTAAGGGGAGTAGCTACATTGGACACTCTATACTACTTAAGGGGAGTAGCTACATTGGACACTATACTACTTAAGGGGATTAGCTACATTGGAGACTCTATACTACTTAAGGAGTGAAAGGACAATGATGATGCTGATGCTTTAATAAATCAACATTTTGCCAAGTTCACGACTTTTGTTCCTTTGCTTGTTCATTGTCCATTTTTCATTCGTTACCTCTCAGCTCCCCAAGGGACAAAAGCCTTCAACAAATCTGTAGCAGGTCCTTCTGTCATGTTGTCACAGGGCTGGTTACGGCATCAATTAGGGGTGTGTAACCACTGGTGGTGATTAATAATATAATGGCGTGTTCTAAGGTATATGTAAGTTTATCTTCCAAGTTCAAGTTAATATCATTACTGGTTAACTCCGCCAGAGGTGGTAATTTTCTTGGATGATACTACTATCTTTTTATATATATACCTCAGGTTCGTTCAATTCCTTCTTTGATGTTATAGTGACCTCTCATATAGTGGTTGTGTAAACAATGATGGCATACTTTCAGCAACATTTAAGGATGAAATCAAATTCATGCTGATCCTTTAAAACGTTTAATAACATAATACTGTAACAAGCATGATGAGTCATTCAAATAATAGAGCTCGAATATAATCATAAATTGGGTCCTTGAACATCAGGGGTACTTTATACATGAGCTCTATGTCTTGTAAACTTTCATATTCCTCTTTATCCTATTAACTCCTGTAGACATTCTTAGTCTTCACAAATCTGCTACTATATACTCGTGGTACCTATGCTCCTCAGTAGCGTACCATATCTTTTATATACTTATAGATTTTTCTTGGCGAACTGATCTGGCCTGCCTCTATAACCGTTCCTAGAAATAAAATCAATCTTATGCAATATATGTATGTTCACAGTCAAATACTTACATGAGAGAGCATATTTGCGGTTCTCATATAGAAATCGACACTCACTGTTTCTTAAAAGTCGTATCTATTTCTTGATAGATCAATCTTTACTTAAAGTCCTCGTAGATCAACCTTTACTTAAAGTTCTCGTAGATCACCTTTACTTAAAGTTGCTCCTCAATAATATACAGTTTCCTTCAAAGATTCATAGCCTTCCGTTTCTTTATACATAGTCGTAAAATATTCATAGTCTTCCGTTTCTTTATACATAATCATAAAGTTCTCATAGCGAACTGGCAAATCGTGCCTCTACAAAACATTCCTGGAAGCAAGAATCTATTTTGTGCATAATGTATTCACAATCCAATACTTACAAGATAGCATAATCGCTGATCTCCTTTTGAAATAAACTCTAACTGTGAATCACAGAATCAATCTATCTTCCGATAGAATAACACTTGCTGGAGGTAGCTGGACATATGTGTATACTCATAAAAACCCTGTCTGTAAAAACCACAGACGTACTTGTACAACTTGTCCGCACAGCTGCTCGAATCTTCTCAGCACTCTTATGACACACACTAATGACCTCTGGTCATCTCAGCGTGGTGTGTTTCCTCGCCACTCTCTGATTCGCTAACCCAAATCTTTTTCATTATATTTATTGGTCGAGCTTCGCTGTTCTCAAACATTCTATTTACGTCTCTAGATGATCACCCACTTTTAGTAAACGTGAGCTGTATCTTGAACTGTTGTCAGTTGCAATTATTTTTTCATTCATTATTTGTTTCCTTGTGAGCTGTCCTAACTGTTTATCTCACTCTAACAATAGCACGAATAATGCTAGCGCAGGCCTCGCGGCGACAATGTGCCATTCACTCAGAATCTTCCCATGTCTTTCCTCTCCACTGTGGTAGCGTCAGTTAAAAAAGACTGAGTACGGCATCATTTAACATGTTATGTGGCCGTGTTAATGGTTTATATCTAATTGATTTGGGTTAATAGTGATGTTTCGTCTGTGTATTCCAAGTTAGTAGTTGACTGGCTTAAAGTCCGCCAGAGGTATTAATTTCTTGGTTTCAATCTATTTGGACCCAGGTTGGTTCGTTCCTCTTATGTTGTTTTAAAATGTGAGATAGTAGTGGTGATGATGATTGATACAGTACAACACTTGGTACAGGTTCACAACTAAGGGTCTAGCTCAACTGTAAAGAATCCTCAGTAACTTCTTTGATAAAATATCAAGTTTTATTTAACCATTGAAGGTTTTCCACATAAGAGCAACATTTGTACAAATTCAGAAGTTACATTGATTTTCAGACATACAATCTATTTCATGTTTGATAAGTTGTCCCTTTCTTATTTCTATCCAGCAGGGTTTATAAAATTCCTTAACTTCAGTATCTTCTTCAATCTTCTCTATTGAAGGTACACTCATATATGGAACTTTGGGTGTAAGAGCCTCTACTTGCTTTACATTTATCAATACTGGCTTCATTCGTTGCTTTACTTGATTATAGGATTTCTTAGGCATATGCTGAATAAAAATGTTCGTACAAATCGTACTTACTTGGGTACAACAAAGCAAGAAAATCTGTTTCATACAGATTTTTCTTGAAAATGAAGAAAAAAACTTTCTTGCGTCTGCAAATAATTGAAGAGTAAGGAAATACACTGAGGTTCTTATTGAATATCTCAGCGGCGGAGCCAGGACTTATGTGACAGACCGGGGGTGGCTCGAAATACCTTCCCCGCACAGTTAAAATCACGTCCTATGTGCAAGGGTCTGATTTTACAACTGACTACCAGAAAATTATTTCTGGGCATCCTTTGGTAGTGCGCGATTCTAGCTACCGTTTCATTGGATAAACTATTATTTTATTAATTTATTTACTGGTCATTCATTCAAATGATCTTACAGGGAGTAAGTCTACTCCCATTTACGTCACTATTTGCTATGGTAACTCCCTCCGAAAGTAACGTTAGTATGCCAAGCTTGACATAGTTTCAGGTTCGTTTTATGTCATTCTATACTCAATGTATCTCGTGTTTTGATTGATTATGAAATGTCGTAACTGCACTGTTTACTTTCTATAGTAGTTAATAGTAATTTCTTATGTTTTATAATAACTGGTTACTTGCACGAATAAATGCTATGGTAGTAGGCCATGCGGCCACATCACTTCCTTTCTGTCTCCAGTTCTCACCTTCATGACACCCTCGGTCTTCATCTACATCTCCACTAAATGACGATCAGAACAAAGCACTATCCAGCAGTACTATCAACAGGCCCTCATGTTACGTGTCCCATCCATGGCCAACAATCTCCTATCCCATGCTCCACTGGAACAGCCAATCACCCCAGTTTATCCATTCCATACAAACATCCACTCTCGGAAGGACATGTTTCACCAATGTACATAATGAATGTGTATACATAATACTTGACTATAATTTTTAAGTTCATTATTTGTCTTTCAGAAAATTTAAAATATTGCATCCAAAGAATTAAAAATTGAACAAATAAAGGAACAATGCTAAATATACACAAGTTGTTATGGATTAACGGCATCCTAAGATCTAATAGAACCTGGCTAGGAAGGATAACTGAAAAAAAAAAAAAAGTTAAGCTTATGATGGGCAAATTACGGACTGGAGACCAGGAGAGCGTCAACCAGAAGGATTGTTTCAGCCGCTTTAATGTTGGGCTGGAATAAGTTGTGTGAAAATGAGAACTGGTATCATCATCATCTTTATCATCAGCATCACCAAACATTCTTTGCGGTCCCTACGGAGCATGAACCCACCAGTACAACTGATCCCGCTGCAGGAAGACTGCACCAAGCAGTCACATGCTCATGTAGCGGCGGTTTCTGTGGCTATTTGTTTTACATGATGACTTTACCAGCCCCATACACAACCTTACATTAGTTGCCTTGTACGACATGCCTGATGGTACAATTCTATCTTTGTCTCATAACTGGTGAGATCGTGAATTAACCAGTGTCTCAAATATTTTGGACAATTAAGTTTTTAATTCATTACTCGTATTTTCCCCGAGAAGCACAGGTTTTCAATGAATTCCCGCCACGTATTCCTGCCAGTACCATCTGTTCAATGTCTTTTCTTGTCTTCTTTATAGTCTTAATGCTTGTATCTAATTCCCTTCTCAATGTACTTTTGGTCTTTCTCTATGTTAAAGAACGAATATTGATGTTTTGTATTGTTGCCACACATAGGCTTACTGCCATTACTTTTGAGGAAATATGTCTCTTTGTGGTAACTCATGTTTTTGCACGGGTTTTAACTTATATTGAACGCTGCATATTTTATACGTCACTAGTTGTCAATGACGTAACGCGTTTGCACTAATTTATTCTAACGGCTAATATTCGTGGCTTTCGTTACTTCAAGTCGTCCTAGTAAGACGTGTTTTTTTCAAGCTCCAGGAATTGCGGAGGAAGATATCTATTTAAGTGACATAATTAACTTCGAAGGCCGCCACTATGTTTTCTAAGATGGTTCGGAACTTATATAGAAGTTCTACCTCTTATTGAGTAATATAAATCAAGTGATTGTAATATTCACGTCGTCTGGTCCACATTACTTGGGTGTTCATGGTCAATGCATATACAAGGCATACATAGTAGTTAATCTTCCATCTGTCTCGTCTCAATCATTCAGTCCTGGCCGCTGTACTAGAGGTCATCTTCCTCTATTTCTCCTACCATGAAGATTCCAAAACAAAGAACTACCTTGTAATGCTCCAGCTGGTTATCTCAGTATGTATCCTATCCAAAATCAGTGTCTTCTCCTCTCGTTTCTACCTCAAGTATTTGTATGGTTTATTTTAATTAGTTCCACATTGGTGATCATACTATACCATTGCAATACCTTTATTGTGATGCGTCATACTATACCATTGCAATACCTTTATTGTGATGTGTCATACTATACCATTGCAATACCTTTATTGTGAGCGAGCTCCCATTTAATTTTACAGTTGTGAAGGATATGACGAATTACTGACTACAGATAACCTGCCATACACTTTTGTTCCATAATTTAAACTTGTGTATCTTCCACTGCCATTTGGCTACAATTTCTCGTAGTTATTCATATCTTCTTTGTATTTTCTCGGTGTAATTTTAAACTTAGAAAGCTATTTCCCATATATGTCTTGGCAGTTTTGGAACACTTTGTAGAGAATATAAACCAAGTAAACAATAAAGGTAATAAAATTGTAAAGGTAGTAACAGATTACAAGAAAATTAAACAACAAAACAAACCTTTGAAATATAAATTTATGTTTTTGTTATTAAGAGATTTTGTATCGTCGTTACTGAAAATTCGCTTTGTATTAATTCAAACCACGAGTCATCAGTCTCAAAAAACGATATCCAATGTTCTACGCGTATAGGTTTAAGTAGGACAAAGTCATCATTTTCCCATTCGTCTCTTTGGCCCAGGCTGGACTGGCCACTGGTGTGGCAAGTATAAATATTACAGATGAGGTCATCTGAACTTGCCTCCTTACCTGTCTGGCTTGTCTGGTAGATAAGGACTAAGCTTTTTCTGATGCGGTTTAAGTCCAGACTGGACTAAAGTCTGGTTTGGAGGTCATCACGGTTGGTAATTTCACAGCCGCTTTCGGAAAATATCTTTTGTCTTACATTGAATGTCTGGCTCGAAAAGGAAAGTAGTTCTGACATCCGTATATGTCAGAAGAATCTTCTTCCTATCCTTCCAGTATCCTGCCAGCTGGAGTTGGTGATCATGTCTCTTCACTACTTCCTGTCCCAGCGCTGTTTATCAGTTTACTTCTATCCTTGTCTTAATGTCAAACTGGTCCAGTATCCTCATTCTTTGTCGTCCTCTGATTTCTTTTACTTCAATCGTACCTTCTTAATTGTTGTTGCAGTATACTCCAGTTTTCCTCATCTCATAATATGCTTTTAAAAAAGATTGCTTGAAGTTATTCTAGTAATAAGTTTCCTGAGCTCACGGGCTTCTTTCAGAATATCATAATTACTCTTTTTAAATGTTCATGGTATTCTTACATTCTACTGTACATATAGGTCGTCTCCAGTTATTTTATTGCTAGTTTAATACTTGTCCATGACTAACTTCCATATGTTAGAATTGTCACGATATAACTCACTGCAATTTTTTTTAGCTTCTCTCACTGTTAAATCAATCATTTCATGTTACTCTATAACTCTATTGTTACAGAACCAGTAATTTCAGGGTACGTCAAGTTGTTCATATTGAGTAAGGTAATTCTCTCATACTGTCAATCTATCTTATCTGTCCATCTATAACTCACTGCAATTTTTTTAGCTTCTCTCACTGTTAAATCAATCATTTCATGTTACTCTATAACTCTATTGTTACAGAACCAGTAATTTCAGGGTACGTCAAGTTGTTCATATTGAGTATCTCAACTAATATTTCTGGTATGCCTTCTATCTATCTATCTATCTATCTATCTATCTATCTATCTATCTATCTGTCTGTCTGTCTGTCTGTCTGTCTGTCTGTCTGTCTGTCTGTCTGTCTGTCTGTCTGTCTGTCTGTCTGTCTGTCTGTCTGTCTGTCTGTCTGTCTGTCTGTCATCATTTTCATTTGCTTTTTTGTGGAACATGGATACCCCACTGCAGCTACTTTCTTTGTAGGAAGCCTACATGAAGCAGTTACCTGCTGTTACAGTGGTGGTGGTGGTGGCGGTGGTGGTATCTGTAACAAAAAAGGTTGTACATGATATGGTTGCCAGCCCCAGCACAATATTTCTTTGTAACAAATGCCTGAGGATGTAGTAATCTTATTCTTGCCTTGCCTCTTGAGAGACTCCCAGGTGTTAGACGGCATGCCATGTTGCAATCTCACCATGTAAAACAAGTTGCTACATGAACCACAGCTGCACGAGCAAACGGAAGTGGTATAGCGCAGGTTCCTTTTTACAAAAGGAACAGCAATTGGAGCAATGGCTGTCTCATGCTTTATAAGAGACACAAAGAAAAATGAATTTTCATCATGAGCGTTGCATTTTTTTTTCTCTGATCAACCTCTAAAAAAACAGTCTAAAATTTCCTTGTTAATCAAAGGTTTATAAGAGAATTCAACAAATGTAAGCCTTTCAATCTATTGGAATTCCATCTCTGATTAATCACGGTTCTAGAATATGTGCGACACGCTTTAAAAAGCACCTTCCAGTTCAGGATGCTACAGCACAGGATAAATTATTCAGGAGTCCTGACCTTCTCATCATCACTTTGACAGCTTCACATCTTCAATCTTGTGCGCCAATGTTCACGGATAAGATTCAATGATTGTACAAGATTGGGTAATTTTAAAGGGGAGATGCAAAGAGGGTGATAGTCGATGTCTTTTGTATTCAGTTTTAAATTTCTTGAATAGGAACAGACAACACTGGCTTTGAAGAAATCATGGGAAAGCATGGATTAGGTAGTATGAACGAGAATTGGGAACTATTAGCTAACTTCTTCGCTTCAAATCACCTAGCTATAGGAGGAAGCATATTTCCACATAAAAGAATACATAAAGCAACATGGATATCACCTGACCACAGAACTGAGAATCAGATTGATCACATATGCATAAGTAAGAAGTTTAGGTCATCATTGCATGATGTGAAAGTATATAGAGGAGCAGATGTAGTATCAGACCACCATCTTCTGTTAGCTAAAACAAAATTAAAACTCAAGAAATTTACAACAGCATATCGCTATAGACAACAGTATAATGTGGGATATCTAAGAAATCAGGAAATAAGAGAAACATTTTCAGTCACAGTATCCAACAAATAACAAGTACTCCAACAGCTGGAAGATGAAAGAGATACGGAAGACCACTGTCAACAAGTAAAAAATATATGGGACGAGACATGTGAAGAAGTACTGAGAAAAAGAGAACATCAGCTCAAACCATGGATAACAACAGAAACCATTAGTAAGATAGAAGACAGGAAAAACAAGAAAGCAGATTTAAACAGAAGCAAAACCAGAAGCTCCAAAGCCAAGGCTCATGAAGTGTACATAGAAGCAAACAAAGAAGTAAGAAGAAACATCAAAAGAGACAAGATGAAATATATTGATGATTTGGCAAGGGAAGCAGAGGAAGCTGCAGCCAAAGGATATATGAGGGACCTGTACAACAACACAAAGAAGCTAACTGTGGTAAAGTGGGATGATATAAATATTTATAGGGGACTTAGTGTACTGACTGAGATCAGCTGTGAAGGTATCTGTATCTAATAAGTGTGGTGTATTACAGATGACCTTACTTGCTACCACATTTATACCTCAGTCAGAATTATTCTGGAATATTGTGATGACTACGTTGAATGTCTAGGGTTATGAAAATGATGAAGTGTAAGTCACAACAACAACAGACAGATAAACAATTTAATTTATTCCACAACACTTTACAACACTGTGACACTCACACACATATAACACTCTATAAGACTATCTTAAATGAGTCAAGTGTAAAGTTTCAAATATATGTGTAATAACTCCTTTCAATAATAGCTATCCTGATTCAACTACACAGTGAACCAGGAATCACAATCAAATGTAATCACAATTTATAAATATGATCTTTGTATTGACATAATTTATTAGTATTATCCTATGTGTGTAAGTTGTGAAGTAGTTGTAAAAATATCTCTCTTACTACAGTCTCTTGTAATGGATATAGTGGCCACCGCTGTAAAGATAGTTATACGGCCACCAGTGTAAAGAAGTTATTTCTTACTACACCTGTAGTACACCACTGTAAAGTTCTGTTGTTTGCGACTCCACTGTAAAGAATCGAGTGTGGTGTATAGAACCTCACTGTAAAGTATGATGGCTGGTAGTACTGTTGTATTCAAAGAGGTGCTGTCACCGTGAAGAAAGACACAGGTCAACTCGACCTACACAGGGTAGTGTAAACATTGAAGTGAGAGTACATTGTACGCGAATGGTAGAATGGTTCTGAAGAGTTGACAACTTTTAACAATATATTCATACTCTCACATGTAGAAGTCAAGGATTACTGGAACTACTGTGTTCTTTTTATAATATTTAATGAGACGCACACTGGAACAGTACGTGTATGGTTACAGGAACACATGACGACATAAACAGCATGGTGTTGATCAATGGTGTATCATCTTAAGTTAGCATACATGCTGGATAACCTCATACTGGAACATTTGTAGACAAGCATTCAGAGTTCTATAGTTAATCCACATCTATATATATATATATCAGGTTGTACTGACAGATCACGTCAGTTTATACATAATGTTCATAGTGACTCTTGTACAGAATCTCTCTTAGCATGAGTGTAGCTTGTACTCTAGCGTAGATTCTTTCAAATAGCATTCAGCACATATCTTCGGAGTAAATGCTAAATCTCCCATAATAGATCTTTCTTTCATAACTGTGATCTCTGGATCATTATCGGGTAGTAAGGGACAACCCTGTTCTCTGATGAATGATTGACAATAATTCGGATTCCAAGATGGCTTCCTTGGTCCTTAACATCGCTCACACAACGGTGAGACAACAAAACTTCTAGAAAGATTCAATTCATAAGGGTATCAAAGTTTCCACCAATATCAGCATTATCTGTCCTCATAATCGCTGTGTAGAAACATTCTTAGTGCTGCTAAACGATATGTCGTTCTGACATCTGAACATAAGTAGATTCATGTAGGCCTAAACATAACCCATCGTAAGCCTAGGAACGAAGTCAGTAAAAGTACGTTTACCTTGGCCAAGAATCAATAGCAAGCACAAAAACACTTTTCTGGCGTAATAGAAACAATACTGGGGAACACATAGACTAAAACAGTCCTAGAAGACACAATCTTCTTCCCCATGATAACTTGAGATCACAAAACTTTGGACCGCCCGACATTGGCGTCCCGCCAGACTCCATAACCGAAGAACACACCCTCTTATCTTCATCCGCTCAGAGTGTAAGAACAAATAATCCAGCCCAGACACACAAAGATAACATGATATAAGACGGAATCGTCTCAAACAGACAAACAGTAAACCTAGATTCAGACTTTCAATATTCCTGCAAAACCTTAAGCGAGAACAATCTGTTTCCAGCTATAATATAAAATCTAGATTCCTCCGCTTGTTCAATCCACGGAAACAAAACAGGAACCGATCACTCAAAGAATAAAATACACATTTACTATTCTGAGTTATTCCCCTTTCTTAAAAGTTGTAAGTTCATAAATAAATATCCTTTTATCAAACAGAAAGTTACATTTTCATTTGTAATCGTATCAACTGTAATCTGTGCGACATATAAAAAATATGTACGCAACAGACTACCGCAACCCCCGGGAAAAAAAAATGAAATTTTTTTTTCTTTCTGAGAGCCACATAAAATAGGCCCCCCAACGCACATATGATGCGCAGATGAGAAGTATCAAGAATTTATAAAGCCAGATTAAGGCAAAGAATGAGAATATATATCTCAACAACTTAGAGAAAGTATTTCTCTAAGTGTAAACATTTCCAGGGAGTTGCCACCAATGCCTACTACCATATTGGCAATGACACAATGTATACAATAATTTCAATAATCATTTCATATTAGGTATCATAAGTTCACGATTGGCAAAAGAAACATCATCAAAGAATTAGCAGTGAATCAAAATAAGTGAACCGCTAAGTATTTATACAATCACCAAATCATATATTACAAATGTGTACACATTTTGATATAGAAGAAAAAGAATAACTGATGTAAAGTTATACATGTTAGGAAAAGTCCAATATTTAACAGTTAAGTGGCATCATGTGGGCATCTCGACAGAATGTCCGCCATCACATTTTCTGAACCACGGATAGCTCGTACCGAAAAATGAAAAGGTTGAAGAGCGATCGCGTATCGAGTTGATCTCGAGCTCTTCAAGTTCTTACTTTGGATAGCAGTAAGAGCTCTCTGGTCAGTTTCCACTATGAAATGTGCACCAAGAAGGAATCTTTGAAGTTTGAGAATTGACCAAACCATCGCCAATAATTCCCGGTCTAAAACCGAGTAATTCCTTTCTGCAGCATTAAGTTTTCTGGATATGTACATTACAGGATGCAGAGTTCCAGAGTACTCTTGCATTAGTGCCGCTCCAATCCCAGTGGATGAAGCGTCACTACGAAGAACAAATGTCTTATCTGTAGTAGGTAACACTAAAATAGGTGGTGTTGAAAACATAGTTTTGATCTTATCTAGTGATAATTGGCATTCCTGAGACCAGTGAACCATATTAGGCGACCCTTTCTTTAGTAGTGTCGAAAGAGGTGCCATGATAGAGGACAGATTCGGAATGAATCGTCCATAAAATTGTATGAGACCTAAAAGACTTCGCACTTGCTTTTTAGTCTTAGGGATAGAGATGTTAAGTATTTTAGTGATATTATGGTCCTCTGTCTTCAGGAAACCATGACCTACTCGATGGCCTAGGAAAGCAATTTCGCTAAAACCAATGCAAGCTTTCGATGGTTTTGCTGTCAGGTTATGCTCGCGTAGAGTTGATAACAATTCAACTAACCCTGAATAGTGATCTTCCCAAGTATCGCTAAAAAGACAGATGTCGTCTAGATAAGCAATGACATCTGACCGATACGATAGGATTCGACGCATCATGCGTACGAATGTAGCTGGTGCGTTCATAAGGCCGAAAGGCATAAAATTCCATTGGAAAAGGCCTCTAGGAGTAGAAAAAGCGGTAAGAGGTTTGGCGCGTTCGGATAATGGAACTTGCCAATATCCTTTAGACAAATCAAGTTTAGTGAAAAAATGAGATTTAGAAAGTCGAGTAAGTAGCTCTTCTAGTAAAGGCATAGGTTCAGCATCAAACTTTGTCACTTGATTCAATTTGCGATAGTCAACGCAAAGACGTATGTTATTGTCTTTTTTTCGAACAATAACCATCGGCGAAGAATAAGCAGAAGTGGATGGTTCGATTATTTGTAAATCTATCATTTCATCTAACTCCTTTTCAACCTGTGCTTGAAAATGTATAGGGATAGGGTAAGGTCTAACCCTAATAGGAGTATGTTCAGTTAGAATAATGTCATGCTCAATGACATGAGTTTGCCCAGGGATGTCAGTGAGGACATCCTGAAATGTTTGTAACATAGCCGAAACCTGTCGCTGTTCTCCTAGAGACAAATCAGGAGAAACAGTAACGTCTTTCCATGATTCACTAGAATGAAGTGGGATCATTGGAAGCGGAAGATTAACATCCGAAAAACTTGTTTCCTCATCCTGTATAACGGACAGTGATGAGTACTGACCATGTTGAACTGGAGAATCGTCCGTTGCCTGGAAAATAGGCTGTAAATAGTCAGGACGTTCATGGAATTCCGTAAGCATATTGATGTGGAAGGTTTTATGCTTCCCGTTAATATCGACAATATAGTCAACATCTGAAATTTTCGATATTATATAGTACGGACCTTTCCAAGAAATAAGGAGTCTATTTTCCCTACAAGGTAGCAAAACAAATGCTTTGTCACCAGGACAAAGTTGTCGTAAAGTTCTTTTCTTATTAGCAAATTGCCTTGCCTTCTGTTTAGCAAATTCAGAAGAGGACGTTGCTAATTTGCATGCTTCGATAATTTTTTCTCTCAGCGTGATGACATATTCGTAAGAGGATTTTGTGTCATCGTCAATATTGTCCGCTGTTATGAGATCATGAAGCAAAGACATAGGGCCGCGCGGTCGCGCGCAAAAGACAAGTTCAAAAGGAGAAAATCCTGTATGTTCATTGGGGACCTCCCTGTAAGCGAAGAGGGCCGCGGGTAGAACCCTGTCCCAATCTTGAGGATGATCCTCAGTTATCTTTCCTAATAAGTTCTTAAGTGTTCTATTTAGCCGTTCTACCATCCCATTGGACATAGGATGATAGATGCTACTCAAAGATCTCTCTATCTGTAGAGTAGACATTACTTGAGACATGGTATCCGATATTAGTTGGGTGCCATGATCTGATAATATTTCTCCGGGGAATCCCAGGCGAGAAAATATAAGCCAAAGAGCATCTGCAATGTCAGCAGTAGTAATGCTCTTCAGAGGGATAGCCTCTGGCCAACGTGTGCACATGTCCACACACGTTAAGATAAATTGATGTCCTCTAGCAGATTTGATCTTAAATGGACCAATGATGTCTATCGCCATTTTCTGAAATGGTCGAATAGGAATGTCTGCAGCCTGAATGGGCGCAGCATGACGAGGACCTTTGGATTTGACTTCTTGACATACTTTACAAGATCGACAATAGATCCGTATGTCCTTATTCACGAAAGGCCAAAAGAAAGCCGCAAGAACTCTTGACTTTGTACGGGAAAAACCCATGTGTCCAGCACACTGAGAGTCGTGTGCATGTTGTAAAATTTTAACTCTCAATTTCTTGGGTACAAGAATCTGAGAATGACTTGAATTAGTGGAGTCTTGCACCATACGTACAAGTACACCATTCTTCATTGTAATCCAAGATTTACGCTTGGTATCTCTATTCGGATCACCTTTTGTTACAAGAGTGAAGAATTTCTTAAGAGTCGGATCCTCTTCTTGTTGTTTTATAAACGAGTCACGAGAAATTACCAAGGGATCATCTTGGTTATGCACTTCAATATCTTCAGTAGATGAAGTTTTAGGCATATTGAGAGCTTGAGCTCTAGTGACTACAACATTAGCAGTTTGCATATTTTGTTTTTCCCAAACGGAAATTTGTTGCGAAGTGCATTCTTTTACTCCGTGAATGCGACCGATGATAAGATCAGCGATCGGATTCGGCAAAAGACATGCGTGTACATCTCCTGTGAAGAAAGGAGTAGCAATCCTAATGATAGCGGTAGAGTATTTCTCTATGGTGCCGCCAAATGTTACGCATTTGACTACTTTGCCTGTAGAATGAGAAGGATCTATGAGTGACTGCCTAACACCAATTGTTGTGCATCCAGAATCAAAAAGTACAGAGACTGGATTGTCATTTACTAAACCTTTGTGTAAGACTAGAGCACCTCTTCCATCATGCGCGATTGACACAGGAAGAGCGGGAAGAGGATGGCCACAGCTTAAAGTAGACACTGTGGTTGGCTCAAATAATGTTTTGCATTGGGGGCACTGAGATGCTCTCCCAAAATCAAAAGCGGCACATGCCCTATTATTAGAGTCATCATTATCTTTATTTTGTTTATAGGATTCGTGGGACTCTTGCTGAGCAGAGTTCACCTGGTAATGAGATTTATGTTTTTTGTATTGTGCTCTACCTCTGTTATTATTGCCTCTGTAATTATCCTTGTTTCCACTGTTATAACCCCTACTTGGGTTTGAGTCATAGTTCCTTTGGTTACTATTATCATATTCATTATAATGAGTATCTCTGTAATTATGATCTTGTTGTCTCCATGAGGGAAAACTTGGATAATTTCTATAATGACTTCCTTTGCGAAAGTTTCTATAATTATGACCACCTCTGAATCGAGGGCTGTCGGCTCGTCTCCAGGTATTCGAAGAAGAACCCTGAAATGATTGGTTACCTTGGTTCTGATAACCGTTATGGCTACCTTTTTTATTAAACCTATTTTGAGGTTCTTGGAATCTGCGTGAGTGATTAGGGTTGTATGGTGTTGCTGAAGCAACTGGCATACCTTCCCTAACCTTAGTATTGCTAATAGCTACGTCTGGATGTGCAGTGACGTATTGGGTACAATACTGTTCCATTTCTTTTAGTGTCTTGGATTTACGCTCATGTAAGAATTCAAGGAATGGTTTATTTATACTTGACATAATCTTATCTCTGAGTATCAAGTCCATAAGGGCTTCATATGTCTTTTCTGTTTTGGACAACTCAATCCAACGATCAAATGTAAGACGTGTCCTTGCAATGAATTCTGAGAATTCTACACCTGCCTCAGGAACCATTGTCTTAAACAAATTCCGGTAACCTTCCTCAGACAACTGGTACTTCTTTAATAAGGCTGCCCTAATAACATCATAATTATCCTTGTCAGCCTCTTCAACCAAACTTAAACTAGTCAGAGAATCACCTTTCAAATTTTCTGACAACTGGTTAGCATATTGTGATTTGTCCACATTATGGGCTCGACAAGAGCGTTCAAATCTATTTAACCAGAATGTTATGTCATCGCTGGAAGGATTGAACGCTGGTACCTTGACCTTGTGAGTAAAGGGTTTACTATTACCACCAGATGCTTGATTAACATTACTTATGTTTGTTAATTTTAACTTTTCTAACTCAAATGCTAAAAGTTCTTTTTGGTGTTCATGTTCTCTCATTGCTTTTTTCTCTTCAGCAGCCGCAGCAGCTTCATCTTTTCTTTTTTCTTTTTCCATTTCCATCTGGAATCTTTTTTCCTCAGTCTGTATCTGCAATTTCTTTTGTTCAAATTCTCTTTCTAATCTTTTCTCTTCAGCCAGAGCTTTTCTCTCTTCAGCAGCTAATGCTTTGTCATATTGAGCAACTGCCCATTGTTCTAAGTCTGTACCAGTCTTATCAAGGGATCTCCCTTGTGCAATAAAGTATTCTAATGTAGACATGATGTCTGACAATGATACTACTCACTTGAAACAATAATAATAAAATATATTTCAAGGTAATATAGCAAAAAGTTCTTAATCACTGTATTAATCAGCACACAATCACAATGTCTGTGTGAGACAAGCCTTATCAAGGTCTTGTATATTTCTTTGAAAAGTAACAATTATAAATTGCTGCAACACTCTATAACATAAGTGCAATGCACAAGAAATAGTGTCTTATCTAATCAACATTAATCATCAGTTGATTCTTTCACATAAATCCATATGATCAACTATATTTTAAATAGTGTATGTCGATCAAGAACATAAAAAACAATTATACAAGACAACATGAAAACATTTGCGGAAATCAAATAAATCAAATGGAAAAAAATAATAAAAAATAAACCGCAAGAGGATAACAAATACAAATAACGCCACAGTATATAAATATATAAATGTTGTATGAAACTGAAAGATAGCAAAGGGTAGACCAACAAATTACAAACAAATCAAAACAAAACTAAAGAATGTGAAGAAACTTCCGAAAACAACACTGACCATATCGTCACAACTAACCAAAAAAAAAATAGCAACAGCAGTCGCTTTGCAAATTCCAGTATCGGAAATTTGCTCACCCTATAGAAAACGCTCACAATAGACGACCTCTATCACGTGGTATGATCTAAGGGAGACTCCGCCCAACCGAAACAACAACCCGCAGAATACAAACAAATATCACATATAAACATGTAAACATAAATGTACATATAGCATAAATATTTATAATATAATGTAATGTAATGTAATGTGTTGCAGATATAATGTGTTGCGAAGAAGGCACAGTTATACGCAATAATGCTACAGTACTATGGTACTTTATTAAATAATCAAATCTGGCCTAAATCATAAAAGTTCAACACAAACTATGGCAGTGCAGGAGAATCCACTGTTTACAGTTCCTCAGAATCACAAGTAAGACTTCTCGCTTCAGTTGCACTGTACATTTTGCAAACACTGTCAAATATATGTTCCAACACTGATATGTAATGCTGTCTGTTCTAAACAAACTTGCTGTGTAACGCTGTCTGTTCTATGGCAAATGTCCATCAACAAAAAATGTCAACAAACGCTGACCTAGTTACTGTATACCTCGATAGGACAGGTCGCGCTGACATCGACTGTAAAGTTGTATTGCTGGTGTTTACGTGTGTCGTAACAGGCCCCAAGGAATGGTCTGGTCTCAGTAGCTGACTTCTCAAATATGTCCACTGTGCAGGTTGACCCAGGAAGCTGGCACACCACTGTAAAGATATCTCTCTTACTACAGTCTCTTGTAATGGATATAGTGGCCACCGCTGTAAAGATAGTTATACGGCCACCAGTGTAAAGAAGTTATTTCTTACTACACCTGTAGTACACCACTGTAAAGTTCTGTTGTTTGCGACTCCACTGTAAAGAATCGAGTGTGGTGTATAGAACCTCACTGTAAAGTATGATGGCTGGTAGTACTGTTGTATTCAAAGAGGTGCTGTCACCGTGAAGACAGACACAGGTCAACTCGACCTACACAGGGTAGTGTAAACATTGAAGTGAGAGTACATTGTACGCGAATGGTAGAATGGTTCTGAAGAGTTGACAACTTGGTAACAATATATTCATACTCTCACATGTAGAAGTCAAGGATTACTGGAACTACTGTGTTCTTTTTATAATATTTAATGAGACGCACACTGGAACAGTACGTGTATGGTTACAGGAACGCATGACGACATAAACAGCATGGTGTTGATCAATGGTGTATCATCTTAAGTTAGCATACATGCTGGATAACCTCATACTGGAACATTTGTAGACAAGCATTCAGAGTTCTATAGTTAATCCACATCTATATATATATATATATCAGGTTGTACTGACAGATCACGTCAGTTTATACATAATGTTCATAGTGACTCTTGTACAGAATCTCTCTTAGCATGAGTGTAGCTTGTACTCTAGCGTAGATTCTTTCAAATAGCATTCAGCACATATCTTCGGAGTAAATGCTAAATCTCCCATAATAGATCTTTCTTTCATAACTGTGATCTCTGGATCATTATCGGGTAGTAAGGGACAACCCTGTTCTCTGATGAATGATTGACAATAATTCGGATTCCAAGATGGCTTCCTTGGTCCTTAACATCGCTCACACAACGGTGAGACAACAAAACTTCTAGAAAGATTCAATTCATAAGGGTATCAAAGTTTCCACCAATATCAGCATTATCTGTCCTCATAATCGCTGTGTAGAAACATTCTTAGTGCTGCTAAACGATATGTCGTTCTGACATCTGAACATAAGTAGATTCATGTAGGCCTAAACATAACCCATCTTAAGCCTAGGAACGAAGTCAGTAAAAGTATGTTTACCTTGGCCAAGAATCAATAGCAAGCACAAAAACACTTTTCTGGCGTAATAGAAACAATACTGGGGAACACATAGACTAAAACAGTCCTAGAAGACACAATCTTCTTCCCCATGATAACTTGAGATCACAAAACTTTGGACCGCCCGACATTGGCGTCCCGCCAGACTCCATAACCGAAGAACACACCCTCTTATCTTCATCCGCTCAGAGTGTAAGAACAAATAATCCAGCCCAGACACACAAAGATAACATGATATAAGACGGAATCGTCTCAAACAGACAAACAGTAAACCTAGATTCAGACTTTCAATATTCCTGCAAAACCTTAAGCGAGAACAATCTGTTTCCAGCTATAATATAAAATCTAGATTCCTCCGCTTGTTCAATCCACGGAAACAAAACAGGAACCGATCACTCAAAGAATAAAATACACATTTACTATTCTGAGTTATTCCCCTTTCTTAAAAGTTGTAAGTTCATAAATAAATATCCTTTTATCAAACAGATAGTTACATTTTCATTTGTAATCGTATCAACTGTAATCTGTGCGACATATAAAAAATATGTACGCAACAGTAGTACTATGAGGTAATACTGGTTTTGTTTTTCAAGCTAGATTGTTGTTTGTCATCATGAATTCAAGTGTTTGATTATCGTGGAAATAGTATTGGGAAAAGTTCACAGTTCCTGTCATTTGAAACAATTTATTGTCCCTCTGTGTTTAATATAATGTCAATTTTTGAGGGGGGGGGGGGGCACATAATGTTGAGCTGCTCTGGCCACAGAAGCTTATCTTTCGTGATGGCGGCAGGAAAAGACTCCTCTGCTCGATTGCTTCACTGTGTTCTGGAGCTATCTGGACCAAGGAGTATGCTGTCAGCCTCTGGATTCAGCAAAACTCAGACCAGGTGCTGCTTCAATAACTTAGGACCACGGTCCCACAATTCATGGAAATAATACACAAATACGTTGACTGGCGATGAATATGGCACAAAATCCGATCTGCCGCTGTCCCAGGATTTTATTTAGAAAAAATATAAGCTGGTTCTCAACGCACTGTTTCTGAGTAAGTTTATTTTAAAATGTGGCACTGAACTGACGCTCCTAATTGACTATATTGGCGGGTCTAACCAATCGGGCCATGTTTACACAGCTTTTCAAAAAAAAGTACCCCTACTACCGTTCCCCTAACAACAAAAAATTAGTATTTGTAGTCCGACTAATCGTGTTTCGCCTTACATTTACTTCTATCCAATCAAATAGGATTTAACATGGTGGCCTATTTCCAGTAAAATGGTGGTTTCAAAACATGCCACTGTGCGATTATTATTTGGTGTTGTCTGACACCCTCACTGTTTTCTTTTGGCTATAATTTGTTAATTCCTAGACTATTTGCGTAACACTTAACATATTCTTTGTCAGCAAGTCCTAAGGAACCCAAATATATAAGTTTTAATGGAGCTAAGTGGCTGCGTTCAAAATATGCATTTTCTTCTACCTCCCGTTCACTTCGATACGACGTGGTGTCTGGGTACTGTCAGGCTTTCAAACGTAAACCAGTATAATGTCATGTTTCCCAATAAGCATTTTACAGGTTTTTAAACCTAACTCTCGTATGGGTAGTGTTTTTTATCACTGTCCATTTGAAAAAAAAGCTAGTGCTTCAGGCCTTTCGCGTTGGGGGTTTCAGTAATTGTATATCGCGAGACGCGTGTTAGTGTTGCCGGCGTTCCTGCTTTCAGCCCTCCCTCTCTCTATCCTAATTCCATCTGTCTTTTCATTACGCAGTGTATTAATCTAGGTCATTAATCAGCTTGCGTATCTCAAGGTTTTCTTAGAAATGCAGTACACGTTTTATTGTTTTGTGGAAACGCGTGTATGCTGCTGTAGGCTTTACTAGTAAACGTGAAAACGTGAGAATATGCAGACGAAGCAGAAAAAGGGGGGTCACGAGTACAGTCATGGTGATAGCACTGTTCTTTACCATTCTTCTTTTCCTTTTATTGAATTAATGCGTTAGGTTTTACATTTATCTTTTAATTTATATATGTGGATTTAGAATGTTTCACGACACTAACAAGGAAATATAAGCAGGCAAATGGCCTCATAAAAGATAAGAATGGAAAATTGCTTAGTAATATACAAGAACAAATGAAGATGGACATATCATTTTGAGGAACTTCTCAATAGACCATCTCCAACTAATCCCTCAGACATCCAGCCAGCAGAAGAGGGGCTACAAATCAGCTGTGAACGACCAAGTAGAGAAGAAATAAAGAAAGCCATAAAGCTTCTGAAAGATGGAAAAGCAGCTGGTCCAGATTGCATTCCAGCAGAGGCCATCAAAACAGATATTGATACCTCTACAGAGATATTATACAAACTACTTGGCAAAGTCTGGGAGAGAGGAAATACCAACAGAATGGAAGGAAGGTTATCTGGTCAAGTTGCCTAAGAGGGGAAATTTACAAGAGTGCACACATTAAAGAGGAATAATGTTACTATCAGTGCCAGGAAAAGTATTAAACAGAATCATCCTTGAGAGATTAAAAAAGCCCATAGACAAGCAACTGAGAGATGAACAAGCAGGTTTTCGACAAAACAGATCCTGTACAGACCAGATAGCCACATTGAGAATAATAGTTGAACAAAGTCTGGAATGGAATTCACCGCTATACATCGGATTCGTGGACTATTAAAAGGCATTTGACAGTGTAGACAGAGAATCGCTTTGGAAATTGATGAGGCATTATGGAGTTCCCATGAAGATCATTAACTTAATAAAGAAGACCTATGAAGATATGACATTCTTCATGAAGGACAACTTACAGAACCGTTTAGGATTAGAACAGGAGTGAGACGGGGATGCCTCTTGTCTCCATTTCTTTTCTTACTAACAATAGATTGGGTTATGAAAACATATACATCACACAACAGAAATGGAATCCAGTGGAATCTGACTAAACAGCTTGATGATCTGGATTTTGCAGATGACTTGGCTCTTCTGTCCCATAACCATAATCAGATGCAAGAGAAAATGAAAATTCTCGATGAGAGGTCACATTAAGTGGGCCTGAAAATACACAGGGAAAAGACAAAGATTATAAGAATAAATGCAAGAAATGATAACAAGGTTGTACTTGAAGAAACACCACTAAAAGATGTAGAATCGTACACATATCTTGGAAGTACTATAGACAAAGTTGGAGGGACAGACAGTGATATCAAAATAAGAATACAAAAAGCAAGAGGAGCTTTCATTGCATTGGGAAACATATGGAGAACAAGAGAAATCAAGTCCAACACGAAAATAAGAATCTTGAACTCAAATGTCAAGTCAGTCCTATTGTATGGCTCTGAGAACGGAGAGCAACAAAAACAACAACCAAAAAGCTACAGACTTTTATAAACGGGTGCTTGCGTAGAATAGAAGGACTGAAATGGTATGATAAAGTCACAAATGTGGAATTGATGACAGGAACCAGACAAGTGCCAGTGGAACAAGAGTTGAGAAGAAGACGCTGGCGACGAATAGGACACACATTGAGGAAACCTGTTGATAGCATTACAAGGCAGTCCTTGTTCTGGAATCCACAGGAAAAGAGAGGCAGAGGTAGACCAAAAAACACATGGTGAAGAAAACTGGAAATAGAGGTGAAAATGATGAGAAAAACACGGAAAGAACTTGAGCGGATGGCACAGGTCAGGAAGACTTGACAAGTGTTTGTTGAAGGCCTGTGCTAAAGGGTATTGATTTAAATTTCTTGAGGTAGATTCTGATGGAGATTTGACATGACACTTACTGTTACTTCACATTTTTTTATCTGTACCTTTTTTTTTTTTAAAGATATATGCCATAAAAAATGAACGAAAGAAACAGTTTTCGTTCATGTGAGAAGAATGCTGATTTTCTTGTCGTCATAATATGTTCTTGCACTAAGTTTTTTGTCCACTGATAAGGTTGATAATGTTGGATTTTTATTCCCGTTAATGATATCCACCAAAAGATAGATATAAGTGGATGGAAGCAGACATCATCATCATCATCAGTTGATAAGATCTCTATGGTGTTGTTTGCTCCACTGTAGTGTATGGAATGTCAACTTGACCTACGCAGTGGTGTGTAGACATGGATTGAGTGTACAATGTGCGAATGATGATAAGGGTTCGTGTTGTTGACAAATGTTCTTTTCTCACACTCATGTATGACTGGAAGTCATCGACACCAACGACTGTGTACCTTTTCTAAAGTTTAATTGGACGTACACACTCGACAGCACAGATAGTGACAAATCACAGGTTGGCATAATACATCATAGTACAGTGGATAAATGGTCCTGCAATGTTATGTTACATGGGCACTCATGTAGATTAATATTATATTGGACTGTCAGTAGCCAAGCCCTCAGCATCGCCCATACATATAAATCATCTGACTTCACTGACTGAGC
Source organism: Oreohelix idahoensis (assembly GCA_024509875.1). Taxonomy (NCBI): domain Eukaryota; kingdom Metazoa; phylum Mollusca; class Gastropoda; order Stylommatophora; family Oreohelicidae; genus Oreohelix; species Oreohelix idahoensis. Next base: position 90,240 of record JAMPIV010013030.1, on the reverse strand, counting down.
ACGTCAGCTTATAAACAATATTTCAGATGGCTTCTAGACCTAATCTCGTTTAGCGACGATTCTCCCACATAATGTTCAGCACATATTTTTTTCATATAATAATATTGAACCGCTAATAACGGGTTCTCATGTGTAGCAGTGATCTCTGGACTAAACAAGCGATAATACGGGCATCCCCTTTCTCTTCTTGAAAGTCGCTACATGTTTTGGTTCCGAGATGGCTTCACTCGTGAACTGTCACTCACGTTTGGATGCAGATAATGAATCTGTCCTAAAGTTAGTCATTCATAAAACATTGCATTGCTCTGTAGATTTGATCATGAACAATTGACTGCATTCTACAGAATATAGTGCTGCTAGGAATCGAAGTCGTTTTCATCGAGTCAAATATATTCTCTTAGACATTCAAATCGTAACTATCGAAAATGGTGGCTTCGATCGAGAGTTCATAAGAGTGTCTTTGATTACCTTGGTAGAGGGAATATGAAACTGCCATTCCTTGGCAATATGAATAAACACTGGGGTAAAGCATACACGATAGGTCTAGACGACTATCACTTTCCCCACAAATACTGAGATCACTTTTTCCCGGCGACAGGCCGACATAGGAAACACACACAGTCCCTATCAGGACGAAGCCAAATCACACCACACTCTAGCGACACATCCGCCGAATAGCCTTTGACCTCTCTAGAGACAACAGAACATATAGTTCGACTTAGATATGTAAAGATATACAGATATAAGACAGACTCGTCCTACTCAGACAAACAATACACATAAATTCAGGCCATAGATATTCTGAAGCAAGAACAATCTATTATTACCCAAACAACGAATAAATCGCAGTAAAATGGATTTATCCGCGGAGTTTGATCGAAGAGATGGCACAACTTTCAAGGGAAGTAACTCAATAATGACTTTCCCTTAAGCACAAAAAATTACCTATGTATAATATTGTAAGATATCAAAGACTGCACGTAACATCCACCTTTATGGTTGATATGCCTGCGACATAGAGACTGATCTTTTGCTATTTTATAAAACAAAAGATATTGATAGCTAAAGTGATTGCCTTCCGACGATGTGTCCAAACCATTACTTTTCTTTCTCTTCATTTAACTGGTTACATTATGGTGTTCAATTTCACACTTTCTTCTTTCTTTAATTATTTATTGTATGACTATATTAGCAGCTTATCTCAAGTATCTCATCGGCTTGTCCTATCTTCTTTTGTCGGTGTAAGGTAATGACCATCATTGTTGACGCTGGTAGTGAAGTATGGGTACGAACATGCTCCTGACAAAACCTCTGTTCTATGGGATATGATTAAGCACACCAAGCTCGTAGTGTCTAACAACAAAGCAGCAAATTGTGCACATAATAATCAAACAAGGCGATGCTGTTGATCATCCTCTACATTTATTGATGTCATATTTCTGTGCAAATTAAAACGAAGGCAACATATCAGAGTTGACATCCAGTTTTTCTGTCACTCAAATATCACTTGTAAACTAAATACTGTGACATATTGAAAATGTGACATTAGCAAACTCCTTGTGGACAGTTCTCTGGTTTGGTTTGGTTGTAAGGACCATCTTCACATCACACGGACAGTTCTCTATATAGTTTCAATAGCTTAATTCAATAACTGAATTCCTTGTACTTAGGTTCCAACACTATTTCCAATGAGGCATGTCCACAGGGTCCACTCACTCGTCCACTTGCTAGTTACACGTCTTCGTCTCAGGTGTTTTAACATACCACAAAGCAGTGGCATACTAAAGGGGTACAATGGGTCGCCCGTCCCGGGGGACAGCCAGGAGAAGGGTGCCACCGGACGCTGTTATGACATTACTGTACTGTTTAAAAAATCTACTTGCACGCATAATATATTTTTAAGGGTGCCTAATGAAGGATCAGCCACGGGTTCCAAATACTTTAAGTACGCCACTGCCACAACGTCTCCATCTAACAACGCGCAGTCTCCAAACAGCCAAGATGCGCTCCGGTGTAAGAAATCTGAAAGCATGGAAATCCCCAATGTTTCAACTACAGGGCTCATATTTTGACACTGCTATTTATCAGATATCACGTCTATTCTACGAAGATATTACGGGTATCTGAACAGTGGAGTCAGTTAGTAAAGTGTTGCGATCGTTTAAAAAAAAAACATATTATCTACATTTCTGCACATATTACCATGTTAATGATTCATAAATCTGTTAACTGCCCTTTTGTGTATTCTTCAAAATAAGGTAGTCCCATAACACATATTGCCGTAGGGGAGTTAAATGTTAGAGACTTCACTATACTAGGTTTAACATACACAAGTAGGGTGACCAGTTCCCTTCCACTCTGCCTTTTCTTTCCCTAACTCAAGAGCAAAGTCAGGTACCTATTTACAGCTGGGTAGATTGGAGCCTTGGTAAGAAGACGAAGATGGCTGTATACCGCTCCACCTATGTCCCAGTCTTGACGTATAGATGCGAGTCATGGGCAATGACTACAACCCACAAAAGCTAGATCCAAACGTCAGAAATGAGGTATCTGAGGAAGGTGGTTGAAGTAACAAGAAGAGACATGGTCCGCAACCAGACGATACGTCAAGGCCTAAAAACCCAACCCCAGCAGACCCAAGTAGAACAGTCCCAACTGAGATGGTTTGGCCATGTCTGCAGAATGGGAGAAGATCGGCTACCACGGCAAGCATGGGAAACTAAGAGCCAGGGATCCAGACATCCAGGACGACCCAAAGTCCGCTGGGAGGACAACATTAGACAATCTTTGAAGGACCGAGGACTAGAATTGAACCAAGCCAGGAGGAAGACAGCCGATAGAATAGTACGGCGCTCTCTCTTACAAACCTCTACACCTCACGGTAGAAGAGGAACGACTATGTAAGTAGATTGGAGCGTATCGATACCGCCACGTTTACCCGTTGTATCCGCGCTGTTAAACTGACTAATGGCGTGCTCCTTAAACATGTGTATCCATTAAAAAAGTACGCATTTATATTAATTATCACTTTCCTTGCTTCTTTTTATCGTTTCTCCCTGGCGAAGACCCTGTGGTCGTGACTTAAGTCATGTCTTTGTCCTTTGTGCTAGTACTTACCAATTTTAGTTCACCCTACACGATATACTCGAGTTTATTCAGTGCGACCAAGCTGACGTGGCCAAATCTCTGTTGTATCTTCGTGTTAGGTGTATGAGACAGGTAAATGGCAGCGTGAGGTAGATAAATATTTACCTTCTTATTACTGATAATGAGTGTGTTTAATAACAGAATAAATCATTGTTTATGTGACATAACTCGTATATAGCAAGTTCTTGCTGTTTTTAATGTTTTTTGTTATACTGGTGTGCGCTTGTTAGATATATCATACTATACTATACATTCATTATACTAAGGCGTGTGACTATACTATACATTCATTATAGTAAGGCGTGTGACTATACTATACATTCATTATACTAAGGCGTGTGACTATACTATACATTCATTATACTAAGGCGTGCGACTATACTATACATTCATTATACTAAGACGTGTGACTATACTATACATTCATTATACTAAGACGTGTGACAATGTCAAGCATGAGATAATTATCAACATTTTAGAAAGCGTAAAATTCGATGGCAAAGACCTGAGACCGTATAAAGAATTTGTGTTGGCAACAAACAGATGTTATAGGAATTGGCAAGCGGACAGGAAAGTTGTAGCAGATAACACAAAGGGTTGGTAGGGATATGTTCTGCCACCTGATCTGTTCTATCTGCATAATAAAAATAAAATGAGAATCGTATAGGATATTGGTGAATAATTAATAATCAACTTGACATACGCTCATAATATAATCGTAATAGCAAAAATTGTTGAAGGAATGCAAAATATGATTGAAACCGTGGCCGGGTGATGACACAGGACGATCTAGCTGTCCGATGGTCGTAGTGTTTCCCAGTTCTTTCATCCTTTTGCGTACGACCTTCACACTTGTACAGACTTTCACACAAACTGTATTTTCCTAATAAAGAACACTTTGACTTGTAAATTAACTCGCTGGAGAACTGACAGTTTTCGATGCTTTATTTCAACAAAATCAACATCGTATGTACAGTTGAATATAATAGAACAGGGCACATCTTCTTACCTGTAGCGAATAATTTCATAATAGTTATTTACCTTAACATGTTGTAACGTACAAAAAGAGCTCATACCTTCAACAAATTCATGCACGTTCGGTATGGCGGCCGCCTCGAATTCTAGAGGTACTAGGTTCGATTCCCAATGGAGGAAATATAATTAATGGGAATTATTTTTCAGAACTAGTGGTCCTTATGATGTCATCCCCCCCCCCACCCCCCCCCCCCCCCCCCCCCCTCCCCCCCCCCCCCACCCCCCCTTTTACGTCTCCTGGGTAGTGAGATCGGATGCCTAGCCGTCTCGGATAAGGGTGAAAAAAGGAGACCCCGTGTGCAAGTTGCGCACGTTAAAATCACACGGCAGTTGGAAATAGTAAAGAGTAGAAATCAGGGCCGCTGCCCTGGCAAAATTTAAAAAATTTAGAAACCTACCCACCATAAAAATATTTAATTCCTATACTCACGCATTGGGATTCTCGCAGGTGCTACGGAGTTCTTGCGCTGTGCTGAGATCCTCCTTGCGTGATCTAAGGGAGGAGATAGGAGCACTGATTGAGTTTCCGTGTGCAATGAAGATAGAACCAAACAAACGTGCAAGTTCGTCTTGTTCTGTGCCATCAGTTCATGTTTTTGCGGTGTCTTCTTTGTCCAAATTAAAGTTTCTTTATGGCTTAAATAATAATTTACAAAAATGTAATGTTATATAGTCGAAACAATTCATTCTCTATTACCGTTTTTTTTTCCTTTTTCAGTGGGGAAATATAATGTATGTCCCTTAGATTTAAATCATATCCATTTTGAGACATAATGTTGAAATTCACCGCTAATGTATCGGGCATTACATTTTCTGGTTGTGGATTTTATCCCGAGGCTAAACTACACCACTACAGAAACTTGCTGTAACTATATTAGTTAGGAACATCATATTTAGAAATAATACAGTCGTTCAGATGAATGTCAAGAGGCTTTGGGGTTTAATATAGTGGTGACAGCTGGCAGACATATTATAAATCGGTTTTATTTTTCTAGCAGGAAAGAGAGAGCAACAGCTGAAAAAGAAAACAGTTGACCAGGAACCTAAAACTTAATCTGGAAATCAGGACGTAATATTTTTGATCTGCAAGCTGACAAGACCAAGCCATGCTTCAATACACTTCGGATAACTCCCTGGAGTGTTCAGGTGATGGCTGTCATGACTTTACTCTGTCAGATCTGATGTTTCCTAATATTGCGGATCACGATGGTCTTAATTAAGCAGTGATGTGTCCTGGAATTCACAGGTCGGACACCCTTTCTTCTGCGTGTACAGTGAATACTTTTGAGTAAATATTATCTCTCAGATATCAAATTTCATCCTTCTAGTTTTCAGCTTCTCTCTATCTTTGATCTGTGTGTTCTGTTCTGAGGAAACGTTTTTGGTCATGTCTTGTCACACAGAGGTCATTGGGTTAGATCTAATGAAACAGTCTGAACCAGATCTACGTATAAAAACAAGTGGATGATATTGAAAAAAAAAAAGATGATTAAAGTCAAAATAAAATGGAAATAGTTTAATAAAACAAGAGAATAAAAGTGCAGAACATGTCGACAAATGTAACCTCGTCAGGGCACAAACAAACAGGATATAATCGACACGTAAGGCTAACATAATGAAGAAAATAATAAGCCTAAACATGTGTAGATAAGAAAAGATGTTGTTTTCCATGCCGATTACTTTAAGTAAATCAGTCATGTGCACCAAAATCGGCCTCGCTGTGCATGGCTATTCATGATGTACGTGAAACTCTGTGACGACATCGACCTATTCGTTCGTCGAATTTTTCTTTCTACACTTCTATGTCAGTATTGCTGTCATTATCTCTCAGTCAAGGTGCTATACCACGTTTTAGCACTTGACCGCGCATGCCATCTTTATCTTCCTGATTTTGTTCAGTCACCGCTCAAACGAAGGCGGGGATCAATAAAGATTAAACTACATTGACATCGTTTGTTCGCCGGCCTATTGTTTACTCAAGACACAGGCAATTGATAGATAAGCTAGTTTATTGCTTCCGTTAAGTCTAGTGGTGGACTAATTGATATGTTGGATTAACAAGGAAATATTATTGTTTATGATAACGAGTTAAGGTGTCTAACCCCACATCCAGATTGCACATTTGTTATCGCTCAGGTAAAAAGTATGATTCACACATATGCGGCAGATTAGAAAGAGATGGCTAAGATAACGATTGTTTTTTTTTTGTTGCGGGCATGACATGATGGAAAAAGACAACTCTCAAATTTGTCTTGATATAATCGTTTCCGGCAAGGTCTATTATCGTAATAAATAGAGATGGGAAGAAGCGATAACAACATGGAAGAAGAATGGCAAGGCAGTTTATAGACTTGTTCCGGTTAAGGTAACAATTAGTTACATTTACTATATATGGCGACGTCAATAATTAATAATATTACCTATCCCTATAGATGGACAACCCGTCCAACATTACAAACCATATATGGGTGAAACATTTACTAAAATAAGACGCCTTACCTTGTGGTTGGCTTGAAATTAGAAAATATACTAAATTAAATTGTGATTGGGTTCCACCCAAAAGACATTCGCGTGGTTGAGTTTCGCTTGGACGAAATTTTGATTTTACAACCCATAGTATGTTGAAGATTCCCCATTTCATTTCAAACTTCGTTAATGAGACCAGACACCAGGGTAGAAGTTAGTAAAAGGTTTTCTCTAAATGACGTGAACAGGATAAAAGTAGCACTTGTGACTTTAACAGTGTAAACTACTACTAAATCCATAAAATCACAATCTGAGGACATCTTCCTCAAGATTAAAAGTTATGAGTGTGCATTAACAACAAACCTTAGCTCACTGGGAAAGACTGTATCTTAAACAGTTGCAGGACATACTACAGCCATCAAATTATGGATATAATAACCCATTCACAGTGAAGGCTTCCTGGTATTAGTTACTAGTATTAAACTCTGGAAACCACTTATAACAAACGGGTCTAGAGGGCACTTGAAGCGGCGAGATTTGAGGCAGTTACTCCTGCAACGCAAAGAACATGCTCCTCAACCAGATATTCAACTCCTGAAGTGAGAAAGAACAGTCAAGAGTGCGCTGAAAACTCAGCAACAACTACATCAGACTCCAGCAACGACCCATTTTCGACACCTGGCCAGTTAAGTTTGAAACATTGCCATCTTATGAACATGATCTTTGTCTCCATAATATAGCATCAATTACAAGGAAGAAAATCCCTTATGACTACTGTTTTTTCAGTAGATAACCAAATAAAATTTTTTAACCTTGTTTCATTAAATTTCATTATAAATATACCATTTATATACATGTAAATTTAAATCCTTCGTTGCGACAATAATAATGATAATAGTGATATCATTTTTAAAAAAACACTTTCCGGAGAACTGTTGAGGCCGAGATGCAAAGAATGAACCAGAGCTGGAGAACTGCACGAAGGATGACCGGTGACCACAATGGAAGCAGTTTGTTGTTGCCCTACAAGAAGCCACTAGGTGTGATCGCCACTGGCTGTTTTCACAGTCGTCGGCTAAGAATCACTGAAGAAGAAGAAATATAAAGCCTTAGTTGGCGTCAATAGCTTGGTTGATTGAAGTGATGACTGCACTCATATAAATAATTTTATGTATATATATATATATATATATATATATATATATATATATATATATATATATATATATATATATATATATATATATATATATATGAGAGAGAGGGATAGAGAGATAGAGAGGGAGAGAGAAAGAGTGAGAGCTAAAAAATGAATGCTTTCCTGAATTACCTTCGACTGGTTATTCACTAAATACAGAGTCAAGTGTTACATCGGAACACATATTTTTCTCACAGAAGTGGACGAGAAATATAAAGTTCACAACAAAATTAGTAAACGCAGTTGTTGAACTTGCCATCCTAAAATACCCTCGAGACTCCCTAAAATAGGGATAATAAAATAATAAACTCTATTAAATCACTGCCAAGAGTTATCTTGAGAGAAGGTTGTTACTTTCTGAAAACTCGTACTTTTACTAGAATTTTCGGCCAATAGTGGACCACTACTGCAGATGAAAGAATAACAACCAGCTAAAAATACCAGGTTTGGTAGACTTCCCGTGACACAGGGTGCATGTTGTGAAGGTTTAGGTCTCTATACTCACGCGTGATGGCCACTGATTGTTTTGACAGTGGGCGGCTAAGGATCAAAGAAGAAGAAGAATGATACAGGCAGCAAAGTCATTGCTTATGACCCATCAGTTGCCTATTGAAAGGAAATAATTTCAAGAACTTGATGTGAGAGGCAGATTTTCAAATGATTCCATCTCCCGTTATGACATCGTGTAATAGATCCAGATGTAGTACATGCCCTATGTTCTTCAGACTCGCACTGTCACCTTCCTTAATGCCTTCTTTCAAATTAGAGATAAGTTTTAACTTGTCAGACTCGCACTGTCACCTTCCTTAATGCCTTCTTTCAAATTAGAGATTAATGCCTTCTTTCAAATTGGAGATAAGTGTTAACTTGTCAGACTCGCAATGTCACCTTCCTTAATGCCTTCTTTCAAATTAGAGATAAGTTTTAACTTGTCAGACTCGCAATGTCACCTTCCTTAATGCCTTCTTTCAAATTAGAGATAAGTTTTAACTTGTCAGACTCGCAATGTCACCTTCCTTAATGCCTTCTTTCAAATTAGAGATAAGTTTTAACTTGTCAGACTCGCAATGTCACCTTCCTTAATGCCTTCTTTCAAATTAGAGATAAGTTTTAACTTGTCAGACTCGCACTGTCACCTTCCTTAATGTCTTCTTTCAAATTAGAGATAAGTTTTAACTTGTCAGACTCGCACTGTCACCTTCCTTAATGTCTTCTTTCAAATTAGAGATAAGTTTTAACTTGTCAGACTCGCAATGTCACCTTCCTTAATGCCTTCTTTCAAATTAGTGATAAGTTTTAACTTGTCAGACTCGCAATGTCACCTTCCTTAATGTCTTCTTTCAAATTAGAGATAAGTTTTAACTTGTCAGACTCGCAATGTCACCTTCCTTAATGCCTTCTTTCAAATTAGAGATAAGTTTTAACTTGTCAGACTCGCAATGTCACCTTCCTTAATGTCTTCTTTCAAATTAGAGATAAGTTTTAACTTGTCAGACTCGCAATGTCACCTTCCTTAATGTCTTCTTTCAAATTAGAGATAAGTTTTAACTTGTCAGACTCGCAATGTCACCTTCCTTAATGTCTTCTTTCAAATTAGAGATAAGTTTTAACTTGTCAGACTCGCAATGTCACCTTCCTTAATGCCTTCTTTCAAATTAGAGATAAGTTTTAACTTGTCAGACTCGCAATTTGATACGTTTTTTTTTACCAGCATGAGGTGATATACAACATACATAAGTGAAAAGGGCTGAATGTTAGCGGACCTTCAGAGAACATATACAGCAGTGGTTCTCAGCGTGGACCAAGCCATATTTATAGGGGGCCACAGTAAGATAGTAAAATCACTTTTTCCAGCTAAAACCACTAAAAGGGGGGTGGGGGTGAGGGGGTGGGAGGAGAGGTAAATGAGGCTCAGAAGGGGGCCATGAGCAAAAAAAAAAAAAACGGTTGAGAAGTCCTGATGTACAGGACATCCAGAAGCAGACAACGAAACCAGTTTCCAGCTACTTCAATAACACAGACTACAGTGACACAGACTACAGTGACACAGACTACAGTGACACAGACTACAGTGACACAGACAACAGTGACACAGACTACAGTGACACAATAGATGTTATAATCACAACAATGCTGTCTTATTTCTCTAGCTCCACGTATTACAAAGATTTGGAGAGTTAATTGTTTTCCCGTGATTTTTTCCCACGGTCTTCTGACTTCTGACTTCTGACTTCTGGCAAGACAAAGAAAAAGTAGGACCGTTGTTCCGTCAAGCATGTCGTACCTGGCCACTAATTTGAGACTGTGCATGAGGCTGGCAACGTCATCATGTTAATCCAAATTGCTACCTACAGAGCTAAAAAGGAGAGCTAAAAAGGAGAGCTAAAAAGGAGAGCTAAAAAGGAGAGCTAAAAAGGCATGTGAATACTTGACGTAGACTTTCTGCTGCAGTGATGTCTCCATAACAAGTGCAAAGAAAAATTATGACCATGATCCATAACTTTTAACGCGCACTATTCTTTCATTTAATTCCCTGGATCAAGCACCTTTCTCCATTCATCATCATTACTTCTATCGACCACCTGCTCATTAGTCCCTATACCCACCCGTTTACCTCATTATCCACCCATAAACTCTAAAACGATACACAAAGAAAACGACCCAGCCATGTTAATAACTCAAAGTCTGATCGTCCCATAAGATATAATAACTACTGAAGTTTATTAAATAAAGGCACATGAAGAAGATGATGGTAATATAAAAAATAAAATGTTCAAGACTAACTTTATGACAACATCTCAACAAGTATCTGAGCATAGATCACAACAGGAAAAGATACTTGGTTCTACTTGTAACAGACTTTTATTATATGCCTTCAAAGTTTAAAAATCTCTCCGTGTCTGTTCTCCCACACTCTCTTCCTCATTTTATGTCTTCTCATATCTTCTTTGCTTTAAGTAGTACGAGAAAGATAGATAGATAGATAGATAGATAGATAGATAGATAGATAGATAGATAGATAGATAGATAGATAGATAGATAGATAGATAGAGAGAGAGAGCGAGAGAGAGAGAGAGAGAGAGAGAGAGAGAGAGAGAGAGAGAGAGAGAGAGAGAGAGAGAGAGAGAGAGAGAGAGAGAGAGAGCGAGAGAGAGAGAGAGAGAGAGAGTAAAAGGGAAAAAAGATAGATATTTAAAACCACTTCGTTAAGCTATCGTAAACTTTGTCAGCCGACTCATGGGCGTGTACGGTGATTTTTAGGTATTCTATTCTATTTATTTACTGTTATGTTTCTATAATGCGGTTGTAGAGAATCCCCCTGTCGCTTGTAGAGTTTTAACGTGATCAAGGAAAATAAACTATGAAAGCTTGACGTGAACGCTGCTGAAAGACGTAATCGTATCATATTACGCATATGTGCTAGATTACAGTAAAAGGCGTTGCCCGGCTCAAAAACGTGACCACGTATTTTTCAGAAACTGGTATACGAAAGAGTGCTAAACAAGTATACTATTTTTAAAAAATCGAAAAAAGTTTGTGTTTTATTTTAACTATGAGTTTTTCTTTGATTTGATGATAGGCACACCTTTCCACCTAGACACGAGGTCAGTTGAGTATAATAGTGGTTATGTGAAAATTTAAACGACCTTCCGGGTTCGAGTGTTTCAGAACTACATGACGATATAAATAGAATATCTGGAAAACGTCAACATTGTTTTAAACAATTAGAGTGAAGTTCTTTAGAAATGTGTAGAGGTCTAGAACATTATTAGAATTATACCTTCATCCAACCAAGCTCACATACAGATTTATACTCAGACACGTGCGAATTTGTAGGCCTTTTATAGATGGTGATTTACAAAACCTCTCTGTGTGAATATATATATATATATATATATATATATATATATATATATATATATATATATATATATATATATATATATATATATATATATATATATATACATATGTGTGTGTGTGTGTGTGTGTGTGGGTGGGTGTATACTTAATGTGTGTGTCGGTGTTTATGTGGGTGTTATGGTTTCTACCTCGAGCACTGTAAAAAATGACTGTAAGTAATGTTATGTTTACCGTGAGATTAAGCCCGAAATACAAACTCTGGCAGTATTATAAGGAAAAGCTGAAGGAAATATAAAAAGGTATGAAGAAAGATGAAAAGCATAAGAGAATAAAAATCATTTCATATGAAATACTGCAAGGCGCAACAACCGGTCCAGACTTATGTACCTGATCGACATTAGACAATAGGAATGTAACAGAAGTGATAGCACTCCTGGGAAATTCGAAATAGTGACCATCTAAACGACTTCATGGTCTCGTTGTGAGGGCTAACCGTGGCCGGTCATACGACCAGCTAAGAACACACATACAAACACAAGTGTATCACCAGGCGCGGTAGCTCTCACGACGCTCCAAGCAACTATGGAGAGGGAAAAAATATAATTATAATATAAATGCGGCAAGTGATTACATTTGGCACATGGAGACGAGCCCATACAAGATGTGGACTTATATATCATGGCAGCGACATGGAAAAAAGTTGGAAGAACAAACGATGATATCAATATTTTAAAAAACTGAAAGTAAGACTGGGACTTTCATTACATCGGTAATCATACGGAAATCAAAATAAATCCAGCCCAACACAAAAATAACAATCTTCAATCCGAATGTCGAAGCAGTCTCGCTGCATGAGTATGATACATGGACAACAACAAAAACCACAATATTACAGACTTTCGTAAAAGAATGTGTGGTTAGATTAGACAGTTTAGAGTGGTATGACAAAATTATCACTGTGGAGCTGATGGAAAGAAGTAGATAAAAACATTAGATAAGGATAACTTTAAAAAGAAATAAAAGTTTGCGTCGTTTTGGCGATGTGTGCGCCCAGTTCAACCTAGATACGGGGTTCGTCGGTTATATTAGGGCAAATGTTCAAATGTATAAGGGTTTAGAATTAGATGAGGATCAGACATTGACTAGGGTACCAAATAATGGCAGCACTCTATTTTTGAGAGACCCATTAAAAAAAAAAACATACGGAAATGTAAACTGATACATGTAAAATGATGATACATGTAAACTGTTGATACATGTAAAATGATAGAGAAGACAGAAAGAGCTTGAACGGATGGAGAAGAGCAATATTGCTTGACATGAACTATACAAAGGCACATGCTCATTGGGAGGGAAGGGGGGGGGGGGCTAAAAGTAAAGCACAAATGCTAAAAACACAGTTGATCCAACACATGTTTAAAAGATTTACCTCTAGATGAAATCAGACAAATTACCCGAATTAGATCGTGATCTGACTTAACGAGTTTGAGTGTTGTTTAAAAGAAGTAAATCTTAATCCAATTCTCATTGCTTATATTACAGACTTTTTTGTATCAAATTGTTCAACAGACGTTCGTGCATCAATCTCTCAATCTCGCGGGTTGCACGAGTGCTCTGTTGAGTTCTGTCCTGTTCAGAGAACATCATTAGGGTATTTTTTTACTTACATTTTCTGAGTGAATTTTGCTTTGGTCTTCTTTTCGCAGAAAGACAGATTCTCTTCTCATTGTCATTCGAAAAACCCAATTTATTTTAGAAAAAAGATGTGACAAATTGTAATAAGGCGTTATTCTAAAGGTGTCTAGACTTTTTAGTCTGCTTCTATAAACGATTGGAGCCGCGGTAGCATAGTGGTTAGTGCACTGGCTTCCTAGCGCAGTGGTCTATGGTTCGATCCCCAGATGAGGCGGAAAAATTTTTAGGCCACAAACGGCTCCTGGGTCGACCCAGCCCCAAATGGGTACCAGAGCTACTCTGGGAAGGTTAAGGCGGCCGGCGTGATGCCGACCACATCACCCCTCGTGTGCCGACGGTCAAGATAATATGGGCCTAACACCATATTCCCAATATGCCTAAATGGGCGTGTAACGGGTTCCTTTACTCTTTACTTTCTATAAACGATTATTAGTTAGGGATCTACCTTGGTATATACTATAGGTGTAAGATTCTGCCCTTCTTGCTCGAAGCTCACCCTTTTAAACCAGGAACAAAATCCATTACATGTTCTTCACTCCCTTTCACCTAGAAACGTTGTCCTTAGTTTGTTATTTTATTTAATGCTATTTGAAATGTTAATCTTTCATGCCTGTTTCATTGTCCTGTTGACCAAAACACAATAACAAAAAATCGGGGCTCCTTATTCAATTTTTTGCCATTTATCATCATAATTGGGCAAGCTATCGTATTGCTCAACCATGTGACATTACTGGCATATCATTTATAAAACTAGATACAATTTCAGTGAATAATATGAACAGGCTATGTCTTACTGTACATTCCCTCTTACCACTTTGTTTAATGTGCCGAAATGTTCCTCTGGTTGTCAATTCTTGTAGCTGATGTTTATATGCTCACTATTGTCAGGTGCAACAGGTGAGTAGATGCCCCAGGTATGTCTCGGGGGTCTCTAAGGAGACAAAGAAAGAATAGAACTATTGCTTCATCATGCATGTCGTAAAAGGCTGTTAATGTGAGGAGGTTGTGGGTGGAGCTGACAATCTAATGATGTAAAGACAAATTGCTGCAAGAACTATACCTGGAGAAGCATGTGCGTTGACGGAGGCTTCCCACAAGGAGTTGCTGCAGAAGTGGATTCATGATTTGTAAGGAGCGAAACAAAATGAATTGAAAGAGAGATATGTAGGTGGGTTTACATGTGTGCACTGCTCGGCCTAAACACACCGTCTGTAGTACAAAACATCAGATGTAACAGATTTATTTTTCCAAGTTTTATTTATTTCTCTTTCTACAATAATTTAAAAGTCATACCACAATTACTGACATTCGTGTGGCTGAGTGGGTAGAGTACGTGTTTCTCAAGGTAAAGTTACTGTTGAAACTAGGTAGCGTCACGCTCCAGTCTACGAAGTTGTAAATGGGTACCTGACTCTGTTACTATATTAGAGAAGGCAAAGATAGCTACGACGGAAACAATCACTCCATTTCATTAAGCCGGGATATAGTACAATAAAGTTTCTAATATTTCACTCCTGTACGGCAATATCTGATATGAGACTAACTCGTAATGATGTTTGTTGTTATTAATAAAACAACGTTAATTCAGTGACGTTTGACTAACTATATAACCATGTAGACCATAATTTTATCCAGGCTTCAGTTTTTAACATCAGAAGTAAGATAAACTCCAGAGGTGAAAATTTGAATAGTCCAAGCAGAAACAGCATTCAGTCAAATGAAAAATATTTTATGCAATAAGTCCTCAATGGAAGTAAGGAAAGAAGTTCTCCACTATCATATAGAGCCATCAAGTCACATGGAGGCGAGTTACGGACAACTAGTAAACACGCAGTCAAATTCTTGGAGGCCACAGAGATGTGGTTGTACAGAAGAGTGTTAAAAATACAACAGACTACTAAAATAGTAATGAAGATGTCCTGAAAGAGGCTAGTGCGCAAGAGAAGCTTACTGATCATTGCAAGCCACATTCTTTAGGTATTTTAAGAGAAGAGGAAATCTAGAATATAATGTGAAAACAGGAAATATTGGAGGTAAAAAAAGGTAGAAGACTAGAAATGGAGAATATGCTGGGAAGTTGAATATCTTGTCATCTAAAGAAGTCACAGTGGATAAACCGGCACTGACAGATACAATTACCTGTGCCAGTTGGCATAGTACTTTTAGAAGATGAAGCAGTCTAGTGAGTGACTCATCATGTGACTTATTCTCTCCAGAACGTTGTCTCCATTACAGCTGCTCTGAACGCATCACGATTCTGGGCAAGTCGACCTGCATCAGCCAAAGACAAGTTCAGACTCTCTGTGATGTCCTGGACCCATCGTCGTCTTGGTCGCCCCCTTCCCCTTTTTCCAGGGACCATGCCTTCCATTACTAATTTTTCCAGACTATTATGTCTTTTTATATGACCGAAAAATTTCAGCTTCCTTATTGCGATCGTATTTAGGAGCCCATTTTCCTCTACATTTAGTGACTGCAGTGGGTGTTTCTTTAGAACAGAAAGACTGAGAGAAAAAAAAAATTAATAAATGAGTGATTAAATGCTATTTCTGTATGAAAGAGATAAAATCCTCGCCCTAATCCTGGTACTGTGATTCTTTGTAATCCTTGCGTTTTGTTTGCGTATTTTCCGTTTACGTTAGTTTTTAAGTTGTATAATGCCATCTTTGCACTTTAATTAATTTTTTTAGACCTTTCATTATCGGATATGTTATTTTAAAAATAAATATCCATTTAATTTAGGATAGAATGTACTTGTAAGAGTGGTACAGCTAACATTGACAATTCATCATCATCGTTATCATCATCGTCATCATCATCATCATTATCACAATGATAATCATCATCATAATCATCATCATAAGCAGCAACATCATCATCATTTTCAATTTGGGCTCCTTATAGAGCATAGAGCCACCACTGTAGTTGGCCCCTTGCAGGTAGCCTGCTCTAAGCATTCAGATGCTCTTCTAGCTGCAGCTTCTGTGGCAATTTGTTTTACCTAGTGAGATTGCCAGCCCCTTACACAATCTCATATTGTAATACTATTGTCAAAATCATTGCTGTCACCACTATCAGAATTCTAGTATCGATGATAATACATCAGAAGTTCTGAATGAGTCATCAATATTAAATAAACATTTATTGTTAAATATTTACTTCACAACTCTCGTGTCTTAATTCGACTAACACGTGCTACTTGTCAAGTTAATGTTTCGATGTCTAAAAATATGAGTTCGCTTCTCTGAAAAAACAAGGATGATTTAGATATTAGTTGGCACTCCATTAAGTATTTTCTAAATTCAGACAGAAGTCTTCAAAAAGCAGTCGATTAAATTAACCAGATGACAGCTATTTGCTTTGCCGACATGAAAACAGACTCCTTTGAGTAGTTGGCTGGGATGAAAGACAAAACAAAACAAACTGACATTTTTTTGACATTAAAATATATTTTTCCCCATAAGTGCATTTTAGTTAGGTTGATGTTCCGTAGTTGTTTTTATTAAAAACTGGAGTGATTTCGTTGATTCTTGAGTAGCCTAACCTGTCTTGCGATATCCATTATCTTGTTAAAGTCACTTTAAGATTTCGAACGCTGTAATTTTCTCTGCTATTATTTTATTTCTCGCTGCGGTGGTCTGGGAAATTATTTAACGTCTAACGGAACCACGCATAATACAAACGCTGCAATGTTAAAGACAAATTTCAAAATGAAAGGTTTATATATTTTAAGAATTGGAAGGCTTGATGTTATAAATATCCCCAGGCGGTATATAAATACTATCGTTTCTGGCCATTAAGTTACAGTTTTTTCCTGAGCTGAAGGGTACGCTTTTTAGAAAACAGTACATCTGGTTCGCCCGAAGAAACTTTCGGAGATATTCGTTAGACATAGATTATTTTATCTAAGTGGTGCCATAAAACCACTACACCTCAGGGGAGAAGAGGAACGACAAAGTAAGTAATATTCCATTATTGCTTTTACCAGGTGTTAGGTTCCAAAGGAAGAGAAATATGGTTACAATATGATGTGTATATGGTCTTTAATTACTATCTCAATATTTGACTTCCGTTCATGAGTTGTGCTGTTGTTTACGCTATTGTTCTGCATACATTAGAAATAGTCGTTGTTTTGACTTGTGCACCTTACGCAGTATGGAACCAACACCGCAGCTGGTCAGCTTGCAAGACGCCGTCACCAAACGGTCATATATTACTGCAGCTTTGGTTTATGTAGCTCTTCGTATACCATGAAAAAGTTGCCAGTCTTATGGACAACTTCATGCTCGTCGCCTTGAACCAAATGCCAGAGGGTTCAAGAGCATACGGAACTATAGCTCAGTGTTTGTAAATGGGAGTTAATAGTAATTTCTGAATTGCAGTGTTATGGCCATATACACCACCTATTGATGTTTACCTTACATTTGGACAACTACTCTAAGGTGCTTTGAAAATGTTAACTCTTATTTAAGGTTATTTATTAATTTAGCAGGTTTGTTTTGTTGATGCAAAATGGTTCCAGACATGTGTAGACAGTGCTGGAGTACCAGATGAAACTGTTTGAAGTACACCACTGCATTGTGTAATGTAAATCTATTGCATTTTAAGAAACCTTCATATGGGCTAAGATTTTTAACCATACTGTATAATACGCGTCGTATGTAGATATTTTGATATATTTATTTAATAATCTCTAATATCTTCATATGTGTGAAAGTATTTGTCGTGCTTTATTTTATCTCGAGAAAAGTTGTTACCAGATGAAGAAAGTATATTTATGTGAAATGTAAAAAAAGGTAGACTTTCATAAATGTTTGTTTGTGCAGAATAAATACAAATGAAATAACAAGATCATCGATAGGGAAATAATGGACAGAGGCAGACAAATACTAGTGGAACAAGGAGTGGGAAGAAGACTCTAGCATTGGCTAGGACGCCCGTTGGGAAAAGCAGTTGATACCTTTACAAGACAGGACTAGTTTTGAAATTTCACCTTCATAACATTAATTTTTTGTTTAAAGAAGGGGGGAAGAGGGGTGGGGGGAGAAGGCGCTAATGGAGAAGGTAACTGAAGACAGATATGACAGAAGACTTGGTAAGACCTTGATGGCACAGAATAAGAAGGTGCTTGGTGTTAATTTGTTAACGTTCTTTTTTTTTTTTTTTAAAATAAAATTTTGCCTCGTTTTGGCGAGGCGCGTCCCGTTCAACCTAGCCGGTTATATTAGGGCGCATGTCCAAATATAAAAGACCTTTAGGTGTGGAGAATAATATAATCTTTAACGTTCTTTGTTCCGCGGGGAGCTGAAGGATCTTTAAAGAAATGTTTGAAACTCAAGTTATGACACGTTTAAAAGTGATGATTCAAAATGGGTCATCATTGCAATATAATTGCTTGTACACAGACTGGTTTAAAACGCCGTGACCAGATCATCAATGAAGAACTGATGGAACGAACAAGACAAATAATTGTGCATCAAAAGGTGAAGACAATAACGCTGGCGTTAGTTAGCACACACACACATTTAGGAAAGAGGCATTTAAGATGCCGAGGACAAGCATTTGTTTGGATGCAACTGCTGTTGTTGAAGCGGTTAAACATTGCTGACCGATATAAATCATCATCATCATCATCTCAAGCCGTAACTCGTCATGGATCGTAGGGGTGCCATGGTATCAGCATCAGCATACAGGGTCCTCCACTGCTCTCTGTCCTCAGCAATGCGTACAAATGTGGAAAAACCGTGCCCTCCCCATTCTTTGATGTTATCAGCCCAGGATTTTCTTTGCCTTCCTCTTCTCCGTTTACCTTCGACTGTTCCCTGGAGGATCGTTTTCGAAAGGGAGTCATGACGAGTTACTTGCCCAAACCAGGCAAGCTTTCGACGTTTCACCACTGACAAAAGTGGTTCTTGGCGGCCTGCATACGTGTAAATAATATAAACGATATAAATAATTGCTGATTAATGAGAACTAGCTATATCCAGTTTTATTCTATACCAGGGGTTTCTCAACTGGGGGGTTCATTAACTATTCTCCAGACCTAAAGGTCTTTTATATTTGGACATACGCCCTAATATAACCAACTAGGTTGAACGGGACGCGCCTCGCCAAAACGAGGCAAAATTTTATTTAAAAAAAAAAACAAACTGGGGTTCCGCGGAAATCTAGGGTTCCACGAGAGGTCGTTAGGGCTACCGCGAGAGATCGTGATTGAAAAAAAAAATCGTGTTTTGAACGCCAACCGAGGTTAAAGGTCGCAGTGGTGGGCATTGACCGAGCAGCCTCGTATGGCAATGCCCAATAGGATCGTGTTCACTCCTGCACCTACCATATATCATTAGCATATTGCAAAAGAGTAGACATTTGTGATAAGACTTTTAGGACTACTTGGATAAAATTTTAAAGAAAGAGTAAGAAATTAAAAAAAAAGAAAAACTGAAGTTTCTTCAACGTAAACTTCTGACTTGCATTAGAGTTGATATCCTTTGTGGGGAGGGTAAACAACAGAAAAACTGAAGTTTCTCCAACTGTTACGGTAGTTTAATTGGCATTGTCTGCTAGAGGTTAGCAGCATGCGATTTTAGGGGTTACAACGTTTAATGTAATGTAAAAGTATTATTAGCCTAGTGAACGCTGTGACGTTTCAGCGTTGGTAGTCACGCACCGTGACCAAGAGACGGGACCCTTTCTTGAATGACCGTCGAACGGAGAAGACGTGTCTTTATATTCTTATAGTGTCGGGCATGGAATGCCACACAGTTATATTGTATTTTATTATGGACATGGGTCAGTCCACTGTTATGATGAAGAAAGATGAAGTTACAGGTTAGTAATTGACTAAACCTTGTCGAGATGAATTAACAGTCCGTTTTAGTTATACTAGTGCCAGACGCATAATCTCACTGTCGGTCGTTGGGATTACCAACCACGCGTGCATATAGTTATGTTGTTCTGCCTACAGTAATTCAGATGTACGAGACAAAGGACTGATATGCAAGATAGCTAACTCAACATAGGATTCTAAATTATATTTGTGATGTAATTCATGATCAACGTACGATGTCTACAGAATGTATAATAAATTGTTTGTTTCGACTCCAGACATGACTTATCCCGTCTATGAACATTTGGGAGATTCAATTATTACTATCATGGTTTCAAAGTATTTAAACCCACATTCGCGTAATTAACATCGAAGGCACGATGCAAAAATGATGAACTGTAAACCAAGTTACAATGATTGACTATCAAACTTTCAACAATCCGTTGGGCTAATTTTCCGACCGCTGCAGAATTGGTTGGCCATCGCTGGGGATCGAAAGAAAAAGGAAAATTTTTCTTGTTTACATACTTTCACAAACTGTTTACGATTACAAGAAAGTCACATGATTTGCATAAATACGACGTTAAACACATGACTACGAAATGCCAATCTGACGTCACTACATCATGCGTAGATGCCGCGCTTCGAAAGTACAACCGTCAACGCATTCCAGGTTTGATGAAGATTTAAATGATCAAGAAGACCAGACGATGGAATACGGTTATCAGCCAACAAGGAACAAACAGTACTAGGCATGAATCTAGTCCGTTGATGAACTTGACATCGCCGGTGCCTTGTAAAGATAAGTCTAGACTTAGGACGGTTGTCATTCAGATAGCACAATACTGAGTCCATTTCTCTGTGCAGGCATGTCCACTCTATTTGTTATATATCTATGTTATATCTGTTTTTTTTTTTTTTCCGTTGATGTTGTCCCTTATATTCGTGGGTATGGATGGGCGGCGGATTGAAATCAATTCTATGGCTCCTTGGATGCCACTAACTGATTTTAATTGTTCTTAAGACCGTTAGTTAATTGCATTTTTACGAAGAACCCATCGATGGCTTTCCGATGATTTTTGTTCGTTCGTATTTGCAATTAATTGACCTTGCATGTTAGGTGTCTAGTCGTGTTATAACTGGGGTATTCTAGTGTATTTAGTTCTAATTTTTATTCAGTTCTGTAACAATGTTTGTAATCTATCGTGTTTTTCTGATCTGACTATTATTTCGTTTATATATTTGTACAACCGTTAATGAGTCCATGTATACGTCACTAATTTTTGTGTACGCAGGTTAATTTTCTATTCAGTTCATTCTTTGATCTCTCACTTCCGGTTTATTCAACTTAGTTATAAATGCATTTTTATTGTGAAAATGTCTTTGTCGTATGGTAATACTGTTCTGTAATCCTTGGTTAACAAATTGTGTTGTTTGTCTTCATTTCATCCATTTATAATTTAATATTAATACTATAATTTATTCATTAATAAGAGTGTAGATTAATATGATTAAATTTTTATGAGTTTTAAGGAGGAATTAGGGACTTTGCACCAATTTGCAGTGGTGGTCCAAGAAATGGGCAATGCACTTTATAGCTCATGATTATGACATAATATACAATGATTAATTATTATAAATTTATAACATATTAAGACATATTAAATGTTAATTAGTACACTTTCTCAGTACTACAGTGTGAACTTAGTAACTATCAAAGATTAAATAACCTAATTATTTAGGTATAATACCCATAATTATTGAATACTAATATTAAGTGCATGATATAATTTCAGCACCTTAGATAACTAACTATCATAACTATTTATGATAGATATTAGTGGGTATATATAATATTTTTACAAAATATTATAGATTTGTGGAACTTATAAATAACAGTACAGGAATATTGCAATTTCTTGTAGTGATTATTCATTCGTTGAGTAATTACAAATATCTACATAGACTTTATTGGTGATTACTAGACATAAGTGATTGAGTACTTAAATAAATTAACGTCAATATGCTTAACTTAGACTATTTTATTAAAAATGGGAAGGACTTTAATTTGAAAGGATCAGAACTACGTGAATATGCGGAACAACAACTTGCAAAATATAAGGCAGAGATGGAAGAACTTGAAAGAAAAGAGGCGGAAAAGAAAGCTATTGCTAAGGCAGAGATGGAAGAACTTGAAAGAAAAGAGGCTGAAAAGAAAGCTATTGCTAAGGCAGAGAAAGAAGAATTAAGACAAGAAGAAGAAAGAAAGGTGGCAAGAGATGAAATCCTACGGATTGAAGAAGAGAATAAATTGAAACGACAGGAAATCATACTGCAGCAAGAAATGGAATTGCAACGGCTTAAATTGGAAACAGCAAAACTTCATTCGCAGAATGCTGCAGCAAGCCAAGATGATAATGCTCAATCTGGATCTTCATCCAACCGACTTAAGGGCAATTATTACTTTAAGCTACCACCGTTCAAGTTACACGTGGACGATTTGTCATCATGGCTATCGCGCTTTGAGGATATATGCAAGGTCAATAACCTTGACAAAACTGCATGAGCACTTAAACTCAAGGATTTTCTAGATGGCGAACCTGCAAGTGCAGCACAAAATATTGATCCGACATTAGCCACTGACTATGAGGCCATTAAGACTTTGTTATTGCGTCGGTTCCACTTGAACGAAGAGGCATGTAGATTACGTTTCAAAAGTTTGTTGCCAGATAATAATAAAGACTTTACAGGGTTTATTGCTAACATACGCAATACTTTTAACAGATGGGTTGAACTGGCAGGTGTCAACAAATCTTACGACAAGTTAGTCGATTTGTTATTGAGGGATAAAGTGTTATCTTCTGTCAGCCCACCGTTCTTTGCTTATCTGCAAGAACGTAAACCAGAAACTATTGATGAGTTAGAAAAAATTTCATTAAATTACTGCACCGCTCATCCGAATGCTAACATTTCTGGCTCGTTGATAAGAGAACCTCTTTCTGTAGCCTCCAATATGGCATATCATAGTAATAACAAACCAAGAACACACAGTGTGGACAGAGGTAGGTTCAAAGGAAACCATGACATTAATTTTCATAAGGGACGTAATAGTTTTAACAATAACTTTAATAGAGGAAGACCACAAAATAGAAATTATTCACCTCATTCCAGATACAACAATAATCCACGTCACTCAAGTTATAATCGGTCATATAATTATAATAATGGTAACAATTGGAACAACAGCGATAATTATAACTCGAGACATCGAGATAACAGTTACAATAGGGGACAACGGGATAATTCAACTGATTATTCTCGTCATCGTTCTCATTCTCGTAGATCGACAAATTATAATCATAATACAGGGGCAGCCGTTACTACTGCTACAACCCCTGGGGTTCAGAGTTCACCTACTAATAACAAAATACAGTCTTCATCTACATGTTATGCAATGAATTATAACGTGGCAAATAGTTGCCCAGAATGTAATCTTATATTTCAGAAGGCAAAAGAGGCAGTTCTGAACTGCGGACACATTCTACCAGAAGTCAGTCTAGCAGTCAATGACGGAACAGGCTCGCTGATCTTCAACAGAGGAAAAGTTAATGGATCCGTCGTCTCAGTTTTAAGAGATTCGGGATCGATAACGATCGGAATCCGTCAGTCACTTGTTCATCCAAATTGTGCAACTGGAGAACATGTCAGGTGCATGACCTTTGGAGGAACCATAGAATGTTATCCAACTGCTATTATACATATTAATACACCTCTTTTCACAGGCAACGTTAAAGCATGCATGTTAAGAAACCCAATTGCCGACCTTATGGTGGGATGCATACACGGAAGTAAAGATTGCACACCAGAAGAGATTATTGAATGGGAAAAAAATAATCTATGCATCGGAAATGCAGTAATAACCAGAGCACATACGAAACAATTAGAGACTATGGACACTGAAAACAAGGAAACAGACAAACATGAAAATATCGAGGTTCATTCTACTATTGACCGAGTATCCTTTGCTGCAAAACAGAAGGAAGACAGATCATTAACAAAATTTTTTGCACTGGTCAACAAAGTTGACAATCTTGCTATGAACAATAATAATAGTCATTGGTTTATTATTAAAAACGACATTTTATTAAGATGTTTTATGGATAAAACTCATGTAAGACAACAGGTCATGGTACCTTTTGCTTTTAGACGGTACATACTTCAACACGCACATGATTCTAAGTGCGCAGGTCACATGGGATATACTCGGACACGTTCTCGAGTATTATCTTCTTTTTTTTGGCCGGGAGTGTCACGAGATATTTCACAGTACGTACGCTCCTGTACGATATGCCAAGAAGTGAAAGCACGAGGAGCCTTTCACACGGCGCTTATTCAGGCTTGTGACATATCTGTGAGACCCTTTGACAAGATGGCCATTGATATTATTGGCCCACTTTTACCATCAGCCAGAGGACATAGATTTATTCTCACGTGCATCGATTTATGCACACGATGGCCAGAAGCCATCCCATTGAAAACAACCACCACCACAGATGTAGCTGATGCACTACACCTGATCTTCTCTAGAGTAGGTTTTCCTAGGAAACTTTTGTCAGATCATGGATCTCAATTTATATCTGAGACTATGACAGAAGTAATGAAGACTTGGAATATAGATAGAAATCTCAGCAGCATTTATCACCCAATGAGTAATGGTGCAGTAGAAAGACTTAACCGCACACTCAAACAAATGTTACATAAAGTTACAGTTAACCATCCACAGGACTGGGACAGAGTACTCCCAGCCGTGTTATTCGCTTATCGAGAGGTGCCACATGAACAAACTGGCTTCTCTCCATTTCAATTAGTCTTTGGCGCTCCACCAAGAGGTCCTATGGGACTAATAAAAGACTTATTGATTGACTCCGAGAAGACTCAGGATACCCAGTCATCCTATGAGTATGTAATTAATCTCCGGAATAACATTATTGATGCCTGCAAAATGGCAACAGCTTCATCTGAGGCTGCTAAAGCGAAAGCTAGAACTTTCCAAAACAGTAGTAGACGATTACGTCAATTATTTCAAGGAGATCAAGCTTATGTGTTATTGCCATATAACGATAATAAACTACTCATCTCGTGGAACGGTCCATACCATGTTATCAATAAGATTTCTGATGTTGATTATGTCCTGGACATTAAGGGACATCACAAAATATTTCACATTAATATGCTCAAACAATTTCATACTCGACCTGAACATCTACAAGCTATTTTTCATGACCTAGATGACACTTTCGTACCAACATGTCACTATTCTAATTTGTCTGTTATCCAGGAAGAAGAATCTTCTTTTCCTGAGGTACAGTTAGCATTACCTGTACCTGTAGTACAGCCTACTGAATCTTGGCGGGACGTAACCATCTCTTCGTCTGTTACACCGCAACAGCATCAACAGATTGCTGAACTTCTACAATCTTATCCAGATGTGTTGACCGACGTTCCAGGTCGCACATCAGTCATTAGTCATGACATATCTCTTAACGATGATACTCCAATTCGGGTACATCCATATTCTGTTCCTCTACACTTTCTTACTAAAACTACTAAGGAACTTGAACAGATGTTATCTTTAGGAATTATTGAAACTAGTAATTCCCCATTTTCTTCTCCATTAGTTATTGTCCGAAAGAAGGACAATAACATTAGACTATGCGTCGACTACAGAAAATTAAATGCACAAACGATAGTTGATAGCGAACCACATCCACTTCTCGACGACTTACTGTCACGTCTATCGACCGCAACTATATTCACTAAGATAGACTTAACTAAAGGTTATTGGCAGATACCACTAACCGAAAAAGCTAAATACTACACAGCGTTTTCCACTCCACAAGGTCTATACCAGTGGAATGTTATGCCTTTTGGGCTTGTTAACGCTCCAGCTACCTTTGTTCGCATGATGCGACACATTTTTTCAGGTAGACCAGACATTATTACATACACAGACGACATATGCTTATTTAGTTCATCTTTTGAGGAACATTTTTTGGGTCTTGAATACGTTTTGGACACATTAAGAAGGAACAATTTAACTGCTAAACCCACAAAATTACAAGTAGCGTTTCACGAAATAACTTTTTTGGGACACATTATTGGAGCAGGATATATCCAAACACTACCCAGTACGGTTTCTAAAATTTTAAACATTTCCGTTCCTCAAACGAAGAAACAGGTTAGAAGCTTGTTAGGACTAGTCCAATATTACAGCAGATGTGTACCTAACCTGTCATCTATCACGGCTGTCTTATCATCACTGTTAAAAAAGGACATGCCAGTGAAGGTGACATGGACTAGTGAATGTGATAGAATATTCCGTCAAATAATTAATATTTTTTTCACACCCACCTATTTTGAGACTACCTGATGCTTCCAAAAAGTTTATTCTCCGTACAGATGCGAGTAATTACGGAATTGGCGCATGTTTGCTCCAATATCATGACGACGTCCTCCATCCCACACTGTACGTCTCACGGAAACTGAAGCCACCAGAAATCAAGTACTCAACGGTTGATAGAGAATTACTATCCGTCATTTGGGCGATCACAAAGCTCGAAAAATTCCTATTAGGCGCACCCTTTGTGGTACAGACGGACCAAAAAGCGGTGGCATCACTACGTCGTGCTAATCACAAGAGCCCGAAGCTGACAAGATACGCCATTCTACTTCAGCCGTTTGACTTCTCAATCGAGTACATCACAGGATCAGATAACGTCTTGGCAGATACTCTGTCTCGAAATCCTACTGATGTCGAGTCCTGAACTATAGTAACGTCGCAGATACTTACCCGAGAGAGACATAGCACTATCATTGCTGTTCTACATAGACAGAAACAATTGCCTATAATACACGTATCTGCTTACTAAAGACATATTATATACGAAATGAACGAAATCAATTGACTCTATGTTCGTATTTACGCCAGTACTTTGCTTGATATCCAGTCATGATAAAACTATTGGAAACATTTTCGTGCATCAAGTGAAAATAATAGAAAATACTATCAAAGTAACTCAGTATGCGACATGAACTATTGTCAATAACGTCGATACTTATGAACTGAAACACATAAACATTTTTTTCTAATCGGAATTCACAAGGATCAAGCCTACGGATGGATCATCATATCCAACTTTAATTAATTTTAATTAAGTCGTTAAAAATAATGGAAATTAAAATGAATGGTGAGATAAATATGAGAAAAAAAATGAAATGAAATTTGAAGAAAAAAAAATGAAAGAAGAAAAAAAATAAGAACTCACATGATTCTTAGATAATGTTATTGTATGTAACTATTATATTATATAGTTAATAATTATGTTGATACATTACATACTACATTATTGTTTAAATTGGTTAATTTAGATAGGTATTAACAACTTAATACTAAACTTAATTAATGTCCAACACACATAACTAAGTTAAATTTATACATTACTTTCTTTCTCTACTTTACTCTTCATTTATTTATTTCTCTCTTTAACATATCCTTTCATTTTTCTTACATTAGATTTTCAACAACTTTATTCTTATTACACACTCAATATAATTAATTAGTTTAATTTTAACTCTTTAGATTAGTCTGACGTGACATTTCATTGCGACATATTTTAAGTTAATTAATTATTTAATTAGATATCAACATTAGCCATTCTCTTTTAGTTCATATAAAATTTATGTATAACATTTATGTATAATATGATCATTAATATATTAGATGACTGTTAGTAAGTCGACATGACCACGACACTGTTCTAGACAGAACATCGTAGGCCATATGCCGCATTTTTGTTAAATTTTTTGATATTGTTAAATTTTTTGATATTCATTCATATAGGTTTTTGAATAAAAAATCTATCTAATAGATTTTTTTCCCCGGTGGACAGGGAATTGTTACGGTAGTTTAATTGGCATTGTCTGCTAGAGGGTAGCAGCATGCGATTTTAGGGGTTACAACGTTTAATGTAATGTAAAAGTATTATTAGCCTAGTGAACGCTGTGACGTTTCAGCGTTGGTAGTCACGCACCGTGACCAAGAGACGGGACCCTTTCTTGAATGACCGTCGAACGGAGAAGACGTGTCTTTATATTCTTATAGTGTCGGGCATGGAATGCCACACAGTTATATTGTATTTTATTATGGACATGGGTCAGTCCACTGTTATGATGAAGAAAGATGAAGTTACAGGTTAGTAATTGACTAAACCTTGTCGAGATGAATTAACAGTCCGTTTTAGTTATACTAGTGCCAGACGCATAATCTCACTGTCGGTCGTTGGGATTACCAACCACGCGTGCATATAGTTATGTCGTTCTGCCTACAGTAATTCAGATGTACGAGACAAAGGACTGATATGCAAGATAGCTAACTCAACATAGGATTCTAAATTATATTTGTGATGTAATTCATGATCAACGTACGATGTCTACAGAATGTATAATAAATTGTTTGTTTCGACTCCAGACATGACTTATCCCCTATGAACATTTGGGAGATTCAATTATTACTATCATGGTTTCAAAGTATTTAAACCCACATTCGCGTAATTAACATCGAAGGCACGATGCAAAAATGATGAACTGTAAACCAAGTTACAATGATTGACTATCAAACTTTCAACAATCCGTTGGGCTAATTTTCCGACCGCAGCACCAACGTACACTTCTGACTTGCATTAGAGTTGATATCCTTTGTGGGGAGGGTAAACCAGAGAAAAACTTAAGTGTCTTCAACGTACACTTCTGACTTGCATTAGAGTTGATATCCTTTGTGGGGAGGGTAAACCACAGAAAAACTGAAGTTTCTCCAACGTACACTTCTGACTTGCATTAGAGTTGATATCCTTTGTGGGGAGGGTAAACCACAGAAAAACTTAAGTGTCTTCAACGTACACAACTGACTTGCATTAGAGTTGATATCCTTTGTGGGGAGGGTAAACCAGAGAAAAACTTGTCTTCAACGTACACAACTGACTTGCATTAGAGTTGATATCCTTTGTGGGGAGGGTAAACCACAGAAAAACTGAAGTTTCTCCAACGTACACAACTGACTTGCATTAGAGTTGATATCCTTTGTGGGGAGGGGAGAACCACACACACAGAGTAGACTAACAAGTTGGCGAAAATAAATAGAAACAAATCATTCTCTTCTCAAACCAGCATTGACAATTTATATTGTATTATTATATTTACAACTTACTGATTACGCTATGGTACCATGAGCTGTAGGTATAATAACTTGTATGCAAGGGTTGTGTGGTAAAGTGGGATGATATAAATATTTATAGGGGACTTAGTGTACTGACTGAGATCAGCTGTGAAGGTATCTGTATCTAATAGGTGTAGTGTTTTACAGATAACCTTACTTGCTACCACATTTATAACTCAGTCAGAATTATTCTGGAATATTGTGATGACTACGTTAAATGTCTAGGGTTATGTAAATGATGAAGTGTAAGTCACAACAACAACAGACAGATAAACAATTTAATTTATTCCACCACACTTGACAACACTGTGACACTCACACTTTTAACACTCTATAAGACTATCTTAAATGAGTCACTGGTAAAGTTTCAAATATTTATGTATTAATTACTTTCACTACTATATATATATATATATATATATATATAGATGTATATATATATATATATATATATATATATATATATATATATATATATATATATATATATATATATATATATATATATTCCATATATATATCCTGATTCAACTACAAAGTGAACCAGGAATCACATTCAAATGTAATCACAATTTATATGTACAGAATTTATAAATATGAACATTGTAGTGACATATTTTATTAATATTATCCTATGTGTGTCAGTGTGTAGTAGTACTATGAGGTAATACTGGTTTTGTTTTTCAAGCTATGTTGTTATTTGTCATCATGACTTCAAGTGTTTGTTTATCTGAGAAATAGTATGGGGAAAAAGTTCACAGTTCCTGTCAATTTAAGCAAGGTATTGTCCCTCTTTTTTTTCTTTCTAAAATGTCAATTTTTGAGGGGACACATAATGTTGAGCTCCACTGGCCACAGAGGCTTAACTTTCGTGATGGCGGCAGGAAAAGACTCCTCTGCTCGATTGCTCCCCTGTGTTCTGGAGACACCTCACTAGTCGCTATCTGGACCCAGGAGTATGCTGTCAGCCTCCAGATTCAGCAAAGCTCAGACCAGGTGCTGCTCAATAACTTTAGGACCACAGTCCATGAAACAAGAAGGTTGTACCTCCTACTTCATAACTAATTTATAATCTATTTCTAGACTGAACACCATACATGACAAACACTGAGTTCAGAGCGGTAGGCCAACTGTCAGCTTCATCTGAAATAATTTACACCAGTATACTCCTCCCTAATGGTCACTACGCCTCTGCAATTCCAGCATTAGTTCTTCTAGTCAATAAGATAGGTGTCAGTGTACTGTTTGGCCATTCCATGCAGTTTTACTTTTCTCCGACACCTTCTGTTCAGGTTGGAGCACTATATAGGCCTTGCCTCATGTTCGCTACTGAACCACACACATATACAGACATAAATTACCAATTCACATTCAATTTTCATTAAAAAGATATTGAATATATCAAGCTTACCACAATTCATGGAATAATACACAGTTACGTTGACTGGCAATGAATAGAGCACAATTTCGATCTGCCGATGTCCCAGGCTTTTATTTAGAAAAATATGCACTGGCGCTCAACGCACTGGTTCTTTAGTAAGTTTATTTGAAAATGTGGTGCTAAACTGACGCTTCTAATTGCCTATATTGGCGGGTCTAACCAATCGAGCCATGTTTACACAGCTTTTCAAAAAAGTACCTCTACTACTGTTTCCCCTAACAACAAAGAAGTAGTATTTATAGTCCGACTAATCGTGTTTAGCCTTACATTTACTTTCCGCCAATCAAATAGGAGGTAACATGTTGGCCTATTTCCCGTACAATGGTGGTGTTGTCGTGAATTATTCTAATCCCCATATATAAATTAAAACGTAAATGCAAAGTCTAACAAATAAATTTAATAAAAGGAAAGAAGAATGGTAAAGAACAGTGCTGTCACAATGACTATACTCGAAATCCCCCTTGTTTTCTACTTCGTCTGCAAATTGTAACGCTTTCACGTTGATAGTAAAAGCCTACTGTATTATTACCCGCTTTCTTCAATGAAACGTGTACTGTATTTCTTGGAAAAACCTTGAGATACGCAAGCTGATCAATGACCTAAATTTAATATTTCATTCATTCCATTTTATACACGCGTAACTAAAAGACAGATGGACTAAAGGATAGAGAGAAGGGAGAGGCAGAAAGCAGGGACACCTGCAACACTAAACACGCGTCGCGCGATACACAATTGCTGCCATCACGCGTGTAAGGCCACATGCACTAACTTTATTTCAAATCGACAGTGATAAAATTCACTACCCATACCAGAGTTAGGTTTTAAAATCCTGAAAAACGCTTATTGGGAATTATGACATTATACCGGTTTACGTTTGAAAACATGACAGTACCCAGACACCCTCAAGTTTGGAAGTGAGAAGGTAGTAACAGCACGACTATCCTAGAAGAAAATGCATATTGGCTCCATTAAATTCGTATATTTGGGTTCCTTAGGGTTTGCTGACAAAGAATATGTAAAACGTTACGCAAATAGTCTAGGAATTACCAAGTTATGGCCAAAATAAAATAGTGAGGGTGCCTGACAGCATGAAATCATTTCTGCTCATAAAATTTTTTTATAACGTGTTTGAAGAAACATTACGTTACGGAAATAGCCTACCATGTTAACTCCTATTTGATTGGAGCGCAACAAATGAAAGACTAAACACGATTGGTCGGACTATAAATACTATCTTGTGTTGTCAGGGGAAACGTGAGAAAGGGGTACTTTTTTGAAAAGATGTGTAGACATGGTTTGATTGGGTAGAGCTGCGAATATACTCAATTCAGAGCGTCTGTTCATTGCCACATCTTGTAATAAACCTACTAAGAAGCAGTGCGTTGAGCACCAGTGTATATTTTTTTATAAAATAAAGCCTGGGACATCGGCAGATCGGAGTTGTGCTATATTCATTGCCAGTCAACGAAACTGTTTATTATTATTTCCATGAATTGTGGTAAGCTTGAAATATTCAATATTTTTAAATGAAAATTGAATGTAAATTGATAAATTATGTCTGTATATATATGTGTGGTTCAGTAGCGAACATGATGTAAAGCCTATAGTGCTCCAGCCTGAACAGAAGGTGTCGGAGGAAAGTAAAACTGCATGGAATGGCCAAACAGTACACTGACACCTAGATTATTAACTAGAAAGAAATAATGCTGGAATTGCAGAGGCGTAGTAACCATTAGGGAGGGAAATACTGGTATAAAGTATTTCAGATGAAGCTGACAGTTGGCCTAACGCTCTGAACTCAATGTTTGTGATGTATTGTGCTCAGTGTAGAAATGGAGTATAAATTAGTTCTGACGTAGAAGATACAACCTTCTTGTTTCAGGGACCGTGGTCGTAAAGTTATTGAGCAGCACCTGGTCAGAGCTTTGCTGAAGCCAGAGGTGGACAGCATACTCCTTGGTCCATATAGCAACCAGTGGGGTGGCTCCAGAACTCATTAAAGTAATCGAGCAGAGGAGTCTTTTACTGCAGTCATCACGCAAGATAAGAGAGTGTGGCCATGGAGCTCAACATTATGTACCCCCATCTTAAAATGACATTATAAACTAAAATTAAGAGGGGAATTTAATTGTTTTAATACCAGGAACTGAGAACATCTCCAATACTAGTTCCAATAGAAACAAACTATTGAAGTCATGATGACAAATACCAACAGAGCTTGAACAAAACCAAACCAGTATTACCTCATATTACCACTACACAACTGACACACATAGGATACCATTAATAATATATGTCACTACAAGAATCATATTAATAAATTCTGTACATATAACTTGTAATTAAAATTGATTGTGATTCCTGGTTCCCTTTGTATTTGAATCAGGACACATATACATTCATGACAGCACTGAATACATATTGTTATTTGAAAAGTTATCAGTGACTCCTTTAAGATATCCTCTTAGAGTGTTATATGTATGTGAGTGTCACAGTGTTGTCAAGTGTGGTGGAATAAATTAAATTGTTTATCTGTCTGTTGTTGTTATGACTTACACTTCATCATACACATACCCTAGACATATAACGTAGTCATCACACTATTCCAGAATAATTCTGACTGAGGTATACATATGTGGCAGTAAGTAAGGTTATCTATAATACACTACTCTTATTAGATATAGATACCTTCACAGCTGATCTCAGTCAGTACAATAAGTCCCCTATAAATATTTATAACATCCCACTTTACCACATATATTGGGGGCTCGACCGGGATTTTGAATCTTTCCCTATTACAAATATTGGGGGTAACTCACTTCAGGGAATAATAAGAATTAAAAGGTATCCTTGGGTGAAAATAAATAAGGTTGAGCTCACAGTGCCTGTGTTGTCTTGAGTTAATTAGTCATAGATAAAATTGTTTAGACATTTATCTGTTAGACAATGGCCGACCTGGCAAAATTTCGATCTGCTGCTGTACAGACTGCGAAAGAGTTAGGAATGGACGGGCAAATTATGATTTCTTATGTCACTGCTGAATGTGACAAATATATTGGACGGGAAGAAAGAAGATTAGAAAAAGAGGCCGAAAGAAAATTAGAATCTGAAAGATTGGCCGAAGATAAGAGAATAGAAGCTGAAAAAGAGACTAAGAGGTTGCAGATTGAGGCTGAGGCTAAGAGGTTGCAGATTGAGGCTGACAAAGAGGTTAAAGCATTGGAGGCAGAAAGAGAAGACAAAAGATTAGCTGCAGAAGAAAGAAGATTGACTGCAGAGAGGGAAGCAGAAAAGGAGGAGAAGAGATTACAAAGGGAACATGAGTTACGACTAAGGGAGTTTGAGTTTCAAGGCTATGCTCCTGAAAATGGTGCCAGTCCCTTTGCCTCTGATGCTACTGCTGGCCAGGGAGCCTCAACCTCAGCTATGAATTTTCATTTAGATCATTTTGTTGAGAAAGACGATGATATAGAGAGCTATTTAAATAGGTATGAACTATTAGCTACCACATATGGGTTAGAGAGAGAAAGGTGGAGCTTAAAGTTATCTCAGGGACTTCGTGGGGCAGCTTATGAAGTTTTTGCAAAAATGAGCAGAAGTGATCAGGAAAATTATGACATGCTAAAGCAGGCTCTTTTGTTAAGATATGAAAAGAATGCAGAATTTTATAGGAAAAAATTTAGGAATGCTAAACTACTGTCAGGTGAAACCTATCACCAGTTCTCTGCACGAATAGAGACATACTTGGAGAAATGGACTTCTCTGGGGAAAACCCAAGATCTTAAGGAAATGGTCCTTATAGAGCAATAAAGAGAGTCCATGGCTCCAGACCTGAGAAAGTTTCTCATGGAACAAGGTGCAGAGAGGCTGGGTGAGTTGCTAAATGTTGCTGAAAGGTATCAAGCAGCTCAAGCAGAGGTAACAGGTAATAAAAAGAAACAAGTGGATAACTTTAGGGCACCACAGAACTTTAATAAATTTGATCCTAGGGATCAAAACAAAGGTAAGCACCAGTTTGATAGGCCACGGTATGAAAATAAAAATAAAACCCCACAATTCGATGAAAGGAAATATGATGAAAGAAAATCTTACAACCAAGGAAAAAGGTGGTGTAAGAATTGTCAGATGAACAATCATGACACTGACCATTGCAGAAGGAAACCTGTGTATATGGCCACCCTTCAGGTCAGGTCGACCTCAAGACAGGAGGAGGATATTATGTTGGATACCACTCCAGAAGAGATGAGGAAGGCACAGGCTGGGGATAAGACTCTCAAGCCTTGTTTCAGGAAATTGTCAACTTGTCATACAACTCCAGGCAAGGGAGATTTTTACATGAAAAACAAGTTGATGTATAGGAAGACTGGAGCTAGATCCAAAGGTCAGGGACAGCTGGTACTTCCTAAAAGATATAGGGCAGACTTAATAAGGAGCCTACATGTGAAACCAGATGGGGACCATGAGAAAATAGGTACCATCATCCAAAAGGTGGCTCACAATTATTATTGGCCCAAAGCAAGATGGGACATTGAGAATTTTGTAGAAAGGTGTAGCATAGCACATGAGGGAACACCCACAAGTGGGAACATTGATCAGGACCTGGACACGCCAAGGGGCAAAATTAGGCCTGACCATAAAAAGAAATATAAATTTGATAAAGTGGACCAAATGAAATGGGAAGCCCCTTTTCACGGACAAGCTTCACTTAACTGTTTTACAATGGCCACTATGCAGAAAGTGCAGAAGGATGTCTTACCCCAGGATAAGCCGAAAATCCCTCAATCGGACTTAAACAAACTGGAGGAAGAGGATGTAGAGAGGAAATCTCTCATCAAGAATTTTAAGTGGGGAGAAAGCCCCAGGAAAAGAATTGGTAGCGGTCGTTTTGTGAATGATAATTCAGGGAAGAAAAATCATCACTATATCGCTTCCAGTGGAAGAGACCATACCGGTGCATGGACAAATAGGTCCACACAATAAAAGGTCCACTCGAAGCTTTGTTAAGAACGTGGACTGATGAAAAGGCAGAGGAAAACATTACATCTTCATACCAATATGTGAATGAGCTGACCACTCGTTTAAAAACTGGCTGGAAACTTGCCAATGAAAATTTGAAACAAGCCAGGAAGAAACATGCTGCCTATT
Source organism: Oreohelix idahoensis (assembly GCA_024509875.1). Lineage (NCBI taxonomy): Eukaryota > Metazoa > Mollusca > Gastropoda > Stylommatophora > Oreohelicidae > Oreohelix > Oreohelix idahoensis. Next base: position 54,152 of record JAMPIV010013030.1, on the reverse strand, counting down.
ATAACAGGAAGGCGAAAGACAGAGACTTGGCTGTGGGAGAGAAGGTACTGCTTCTTCTCCCCGGGAGTCAGAATAAGTTACAGATTGGATGGCAAGGTCCATATACAGTTTTAGAGAAGGTGTCTAGAACAAATTATAAGATAGATAAGAAGGGGAAAGAAAAAATCTATCATGTGAATCTCCTGAAGAAATATTTGGAAAGAGAACATCAGGAATAGACACACTTGTTGACCTTGTCCATCGCCATGGAGATGAAAAAGGAACCACTTTCATCATTTGAATATCCATTACACCCCTGTGAGACAGCAGCACAGGTGAAAATCAGTACACATTTAACAAAAACTCAGAAAGAGAGAGTGCAACAGGTTCTAAATAATCATGCAGAGGTGTTAACAGACCGACCAGGGCATACAAACCTATTGGAATATGATATGAAACTGATAGACCCCACACCTGTCTGTATGAAACCATATTCGATTCCGTTTGCTAAGGAGAAAGCTTTGAAGGAAGAGATAGACTATCTGTTGAAGGAAGGAATTATTTCACACAGTGAATCCTCATATAGTTCCGGTGTTGTACTCTTAAGGAAGCCCTCTGGAGAACATAGACTCTGTATAGATTACAGGAGACTGAATGCTATTACAGAAGGACAGGTGGATCCATTGCCGGATACAAATCAGCTGTTTGCCAGACTAAATAAAGCTAAATATTTCTCAAAAGTGGATCTGAGTAAAGGATACTATCAGATTCCAGTAAAGCCTGAGGTTAGACCATACCTAGCTTTTAGTACCTCAGAAGGACACTATGAGTTTAATAGATTGCCATTTGGATTGAAGAATGCGCCTAGTGTCTTCTCTAGAATGATGAGAAAATTATTGGACCCTCTGAATAATCCATGTATAACAAATTTCATGGATGATATCCTTATAGCAACAGAAACATTTGAGGAACACATTGACTCTCTGAAGATGCTGTTTGATCGACTTAGGGAAGCAAATTTAACAGCCCGACCAACCAAATGTTGCGTTGGATGTAAAGAATTGGAATTTTTGGGACACACAGTTTATCAGGGAAACATGACCCCTGACCCAAAGAATTTAGAGAAACTAAAGAAAGCCCCGAGACCACAAACCAAGAAGGACGTGAGATCCTTTGTCTCATTATGTGGTTTCTACCAGAAGTATATCAGGAACTTTAATTCCATATGTGCACCGTTAAACTGATTTGACACGTAAAGGACATCCAGATCGCATTACATGGACACCACAATGTGAAATGGCTTACCAAGAATTGAAGGAAAAGCTCACAAGTAAACCTATTTTGAAATTACCTGACTTAAGTCAAGAATTCATAGTAAGGACGGATGCCAGTAATATTGGGTTAGGTGCAACTCTACTACAGAAATCAGATGCATTGGATGGGGAATTAAGCCCAGTGGCATATGCTAGCAGAAAATTGAATAAAGCTGAAATCAACTACTCAACTAGCGAAAAAGAATGTCTTGCAGTAATATGGGCAATAAAGAAATTCAATATTTATCTGTATGGGAAGGCATTTAAGTTGCAAACGGATCACAAACCTTTATCGTTTCTAGCCCAGGCTAGGCATGAGAACTCTAGGTTACTCCGATGGTCCTTACTTTTGGCTCCCTATAATTTTAGCATTGAGTATATATCTGGAAAAACAAATTTGGGAGCGGATTTTTTAAGCCGCCATCCGTGTGATGAGAATCACCGTAAACCCCAGAAATAATAATAAATTTCTCTATGTGTATATAGAATAAAGGACTGACATATAATGTCTGTTTTAAGAGGGGAGATGTCGTGAATTATTCTAATCCCCATATATAAATTAAAACGTAAATGCAAAGCCTAACAAATAAATTTAATAAAAGGAAAGAAGAATGGTAAAGAACAGTACTGTCACAATGACTATACTCGAAATCCCCCTTGTTTTCTACTTCGTCTGCAAATTGTAACGCTTTCACGTTGATAGTAAAAGCCTACTGTATTATTACCCGCTTTCTTCAATGAAACGTGTACTGTATTTCTTGGAAAAACCTTGAGATACGCAAGCTGATCAATGACCTAAATTTAATATTTCATTCATTCCATTTTATACACGGCGTAACTAAAAGACAGATGGACTAAAGGATAGAGAGAAGGGAGAGGCAGAAAGCAGGGACACCTGCAACACTAAACACGCGTCGCGCGATACACAATTGCTGCCATCACGCGTGTAAGGCCACATGCACTAACTTTATTTCAAATCGACAGTGATAAAATTCACTACCCATACCAGAGTTAGGTTTTAAAATCCTGAAAAACGCTTATTGGGAATTATGACATTATACCGGTTTACGTTTGAAAACATGACAGTACCCAGACACCCTCAAGTTTGGAAGTGAGAAGGTAGTAACAGCACGACTATCCTAGAAGAAAATGCATATTGGCTCCATTAAATTCGTATATTTGGGTTCCTTAGGGTTTGCTGACAAAGAATATGTAAAACGTTACGCAAATAGTCTAGGAATTACCAAGTTATGGACAAAATAAAATAGTGGGGGTGCCTGACAGCATGAAATCATTTCTGCTCATAAAATTTTTTTATAACGTGTTTGATGAAACATTACGTTACGGAAATAGCCTACCATGTTAACTCCTATTTGATTGGAGCGCAACAAATGAAAGACTAAACACGATTGGTCGGACTATAAATACTATCTTGTGTTGTCAGGGGAAACGTGAGAAAGGGGTACTTTTTTGAAAAGATGCGTAGACATGGTTTGATTGGGTAGAGCTGCGAATATACTCAATTCAGAGCGTCTGTTCATTGCCACATCTTGTAATAAACCTACTAAAAAGCAGTGCGTTGAGCACCAGTGTATATTTTTTATAAAATAAAGCCTGGGACATCGGCAGATCGGAGTTGTGCTATATTCATTGCCAGTCAACGAAACTGTTTATTATTATTTCCATGAATTGTGGTAAGCTTGAAATATTCAATATTTTTAAATGAAAATTGAATGTAAATTGATAAATTATGTCTGTATATATATGTGTGGTTCAGTAGCGAACATGATGTAAAGCCTATAGTGCTCCAGCCTGAACAGAAGGTGTCGGAGGAAAGTAAAACTGCATGGAATGGCCAAACAGTACACTGACACCTAGATTATTAACTAGAAAGAAATAATGCTGGAATTGCAGAGGCGTAGTAACCATTAGGGAGGGAAATACTGGTATAAAGTATTTCAGATGAAGCTGACAGTTGGCCTAACGCTCTGAACTCAATGTTTGTGATGTATTGTGCTCAGTGTAGAAATGGAGTATAAATTAGTTCTGACGTAGAAGGTACAACCTTCTTGTTTCAGGGACCGTGGTCTTAAAGTTATTGAGCAGCACCTGGTCAGAGCTTTGCTGAAGCCAGAGGTGGACAGCATACTCCTTGGTCCATATAGCAACCAGTGGGGTGGCTCCAGAACTCATTAAAGTAATCGAGCAGAGGAGTCTTTTACTGCAGTCATCACGCAAGATAAGAGAGTGTGGCCATGGAGCTCAACATTATGTACCCCCATCTTAAAATGACATTATAAACTAAAATTAAGAGGGGAATTTAATTGTTTTAATACCAGGAACTGAGAACATCTCCAATACTAGTTCCAATAGAAACAAACTATTGAAGTCATGATGACAAATACCAACAGAGCTTGAACAAAACCAAACCAGTATTACCTCATATTACCACTACACAACTGACACACATAGGATACCATTAATAATATATGTCACTACAAGAATCATATTAATAAATTCTGTACATATAACTTGTAATTAAAATTGATTGTGATTCCTGGTTCCCTTTGTATTTGAATCAGGACACATATACATTCATGACAGCACTGAATACATATTGTTATTTGAAAAGTTATCAGTGACTCCTTTAAGATATCCTCTTAGAGTGTTATATGTATGTGAGTGTCACAGTGTTGTCAAGTGTGGTGGAATAAATTAAATTGTTTATCTGTCTGTTGTTGTTATGACTTACACTTCATCATACACATACCCTAGACATATAACGTAGTCATCACACTATTCCAGAATAATTCTGACTGAGGTATACATATGTGGCAGTAAGTAAGGTTATCTATAATACACTACTCTTATTAGATATAGATACCTTCACAGCTGATCTCAGTCAGTACAATAAGTCCCCTATAAATATTTATAACATCCCACTTTACCACAGGTGTCAAAATCTGCCACTGAGCGATTCTGATTTTGGGGTTGTCTGACACCCTCACTATTTCTTTTGGCTATAATTTGTTAATTCCTAGACTATTTGCGTAACGTTTAACATATTCTTTGTCAGCAAGTCCTAAGGAACCCAAATATACAAATTTAAAGGAGCTAAGTGGCTGCGTTCAAAATATGCATTTTCTTCTAGGATAGTCGTGTAGTTGTTTTTTTATATTTTTTTTGTTTAGAACCGCCACCTGTCCTGCTGTACTGTCAGACTAATGTCAGGATTTTAGACATAAAACAGTAGAATGTCATGTTTCCTAATAAGCGTTTTGTAAGTTTTTTTAAACCTAACTCTCGTATGGGTAGTGTTTTTTATCACTGTCGATTAGAAAAAAGCTAGTGCTTGTGGCCTTACACGCGTGATGGTAGTAATTGTATAGCGAGACGCGTGTTTAGTGTGGTATGCGTCCCGGCTTTCAGCCCTCCCTTTCTTTCTATCCTAAGTCCATCTGTCTTTCGTTTATGGTAACGTAGTGTATAAAATGACATGAATGGAATATTAAATATAGGTCAGCTTGCGTATCTCAAGGTTTTTCTTAGAAAGGTAGTACACGTTTTATCGTAGAAAGCGTGTATGCTGCAGTAGGCTTTTACTATCACGTGAAACGTTACAATTTGCAGACGAAGTAGAAAACAAGGGGGATTTCGAGTACAGTCATGGTGACAGCACTGTTCTTTACCATTCTTCTTTCCTTTTATTGAAGTCATTTGTTAGGCTTTACATTTACTTTTTAATTTATATATGTGGATTAGAATTTCACACGACAGGTTGCATGAGACCTGAAAATTACTTCAAAGGTTCCTCCATGATAAAAAAAAGGCTGAGAGAGGCTGCTACAAAGTTTGAAAGGTTTGCGCACAAAAGAAGGGATAAAGGTGATTTCTAAAGTGTTCCATTGTTGGCAATCTTTCCGTACTGTAATTTCCGTTCATATTTATAATTTCATTATGGCGTACTTTTTTGGCATAGGCAAGGTGATAAACCACTAGAGTAAAAAGAGATGTTGACACATTTATGAGTGTTTTTTATGGCACCTTTTAATCTAGCGCTTTCAAGGTGTAGCCGCATCTAGTTTTTAATTTCCATGCGTAATCCCTATTTCAAGCAAAAGCACCTATTTTATTTAATCACGTACAGTGCGCATCAGTGAGTGCATGTGTTTTTGTTATTGCATACGTGCATGGAGTGTGGAAGGGCAGAGTGATAAGAGCTGTAGCTTCTCCAGGTAAAGTTACCGGGTTAGAAACCCGATACCGTCAAATTGCAGTCTACTCAGCTGTAAATGGGTACGTTACTGTGCTTTTGAGTTAGGGAAGGCAAAAGCAGTGAGAAAATGAAACGGTCCCCTCACGCCATAAACCTGAGTCTCTAACACTTTAATCCTACACACGCAGTATCTGCTATGGGATTTCCGTTACCATACATATGTGCTTGAGTGAGTGGGTGTATTCGCCGTTTTTGTGTACGAGTGTTTATATGGGTATGTGTCTGCGTGTGTATCTAAATATGACAGTGTAATGTTTGTGTCTAAGCATGTATGTATTTGAGTGTTTGCTTATGTGTATGTGTGCATTTCTATTAGTGAGTTTGTGTATCTTGTATTTTTGAGCGCACAAGCAGGTGTACAAATAATATAAGTAGGGTTACCATACGTCCTCATTTATGCGGACATGTCCTCATTCTGGGGGTAAAAAATTACTGTCCGCACACATTTTTGTGAATTCCCTGTTTTGTCCGTATTTCCAGTGATTGGACGTTTTTTTTCTTCACTCTGGCGGTACCCCACAAATTTTTTTGTTAAGATTTGTAATTACTTTTCAATTTACACTGTCCATGTTGAGTCCCTAAAAGAGTTCTGTGAGTTTGTTTATGTAGAATATCAGCCACTCCTTAACCACAGCAAAACACGGTAGCTGTCTCTATTTCCAGCTGTTCAAAGACTTCTACAAATGTTTCCAGCTCTCAAGTCATTCTTTCTTTCACAAAACAAACCACCAGCTGTACTGAAAAAGTTTTTTGAGGACCCATTAAGTGAAATCTATTTATGGCATGTTCAGTCCTTAATTAGTGTATTTCATGCACATATTAACATATTAGAAACGGAAGATAACTCCCTCATTGATGTAATGAAAATCCTTTCATCCTTGCAAGACCTCCTTCAAGAAAGAAAGAATATCAACTTCATGCCACTCAAAGTGAAGGACATGCTAAAGCAAATGGAAAGTGATGGCTACAAATCTGAGGTGCAACAGTTTCATTGCAATGTAGAAGCACTGTATGAAGGATGTTTAGATATTTAAAGATGTGGATGCAGCCTTTTCGGGAATTTTCTGGGTTTAAGTGGCTACATCTTGAAGATATCTCCTTGGAAGATGTAGAAATAAGTTTACAATTTTTGATACAAAAAGGTGTACAAATTGATGATACAAAGTGTTTTGATCAGTTCTCCAATTTGAAGAAATTTCACTATAATGTCCGCCTTGTCCCCCTTTTCATTACTAAAAATTGAAAATTGTCCTCCTTTCTGCGTTGAACGATGTGGTAACCCTAAATATAAGTGAAGATTAATAACAGTGTCTTTTGTATGCTTTCTTACCGAAACGGTTTCACGTATATACAGACGCATGCAAGGCGTGGCATTACCATCTGTAAGCATGTTATACGTGTCAAACACAAACATTTTTCCTACCGCTCTTCCATATCCCGGGAGCAATAATGGTTGGGCGCTCACAGGAAGTATTTGACATTTCATGTAAACACAGCATTGTGCATGCCCGTTATTATTTGCCATCTTGGCTGTCATAGACCCAATTGAATTATCTCGGAAATAAGAGAAGCAGAATAACGTAGAATATGTTTTTTTGTAGGCTGCTTTTTTCTCAGAGCTTTGCAGTAATAGAATTATTCTTCAATTGTAAATATTGAAGTTATTTTTAAGTTAATTGAGAAATTATTACAGAAACTAAACTTAATATATTTTGAATCTCATGAATTTTTTTACAGATATCTTTTTGAGCTGGAGTACTGTATCAAGGACAGAATAATATGTTATCTTTCGGACTCTGTGACTTGAGTAGGATGAGATAATATATATATATATATATATATATATATATATATATATATATATATATATATATATATATATATATATATATATATATATATATATATATATATATATATATATATATATATATATATATATATATATATATATATATATATAAACTAAAACTGTGACTATGCTAGGATGAGATTTATTGCTCTGTTAAAACTATAACTCAGCTAGTGTGAGATTGTGTACTGTTTGTTAAAACTATAACTCAGCTAGTGTGAGATTATGTACTGTTTGTTAAAACTATAACTCTGCTAGTATGACAATAGCTACTGTTTGTTAAAACTATAACTCTGCTATTGTGAGATTATGTACTGTTTGTTAAAACTATAACTTTGCTAGTGTGAGATTATGTACTGTTTGTTAAAACTATAACTCTGCTATTGTGAGATTATGTACTGTTTGTTAAAACTATAACTCTGCTAGTATGACATTAGCTACTGTTTGTTAAAACTATAACTCTGCTAGTATGAGATCAGCTACTGTTTGTTAAAACTATAACTTTGCTAGTGTGAGATTATGTACTGTTTGTTAAAACTATAACTCTGCTATTGTGAGATTATGTACTATTTGTTAAAACTATAACTCTGCTAGTTTGAGATCAGCTACTGTTTGTTAAAACTGTAACTCTGCTATTATGACATTAGCTACTGTTTGTTAAAACTATAACTCTGCTAGTGTGAGATTAAGTACTGTTTGTTAAAACTATAACTCTGCTAGTGTGAGATTAGGTATTGTTTGTTAAAACTATAACTCTGCTAGTATGACATTAGCTACTGTTTGTTAAAACTATAACTCTGCTAGTTTGAGATTAGCTACTGTTTGTTAAAACTATAACTCTGCTAGTATGACATTAGCTACTGTTTGTTAAAACTATAAGTTTGCTGGTGTGAGATTAGATACTGTGTGTTAAAACTATAACTCTGCTAGTGTGAGATTAGGTACTGTTTGTTAAAACTATAACTCTGCTAGTGTGAGATTAGGTACTGTGTGTTAAAATTATAACTCTGCTATTATGACATTAGCTACTGTTTGTTAAAACTATAACTCTGCTAGTGTGTGATTAGGTACTGTTTGTTAAAACTATAGCTCTTCTAGTATGAGATTAGCTACTGTTTGTTAAAACTATAAATTTACTAGTGTGAGATTAGGTACTGTTTGTTAAAACTATAACTCTGCTAGTTTGAGATTAGCTACTGTTTGTTAAAACTATAACTCTGCTATTATGACATTAGTTACTGTTTGTTAAAACTATAACTCTGCTAGTGTGTGATTAGGTACTGTTTGTTAAAACTATAGCTCTTCTAGTATGAGATTAGCTACTGTTTGTTAAAACTATAACTCTACTAGTGTGAGATTAGGTACTGTTTGTTAAAACTATAACTCTGCTAGTATGACATTAGCTACTGTTTGTTAAAACTATAACTCTGCTATTATGACATTAGCTACTGTTTGTTAAAACTATAAGTCTGCTGGTGTGAGATTAGATACTGTGTGTTAAAACTATAACTCTGCTAGTGTGAGATTAGGTACTGTTTGTTAAAACTATAACTCTGCTAGTGTGAGATTAGGTACTGTTTGTTAAAATTATAACTCTGCTATTATGACATTAGCTACTGTTTGTTAAAACTATAACTCTGCTAGTGTGTGATTTGGTACTGTTTGTAAAACTATAACTCTGCTAGTGTGAGATTAGGTACTGTTTGTTAAAAATCAACGTTGCGTACAATGCAAGAGATTAAACGGCAGGTGGTTCAACATCAGATCATGAATTAAACATTGATTGTACTGTACTATCTTTTCTGTTCACGATTGAAACATTGTGGTGAATAGAAATGAAGTCGAACCAAAACAAATTAATCATCTTTTCCTCAAATGTTAAAGCTGTCATATTGTATTGCTCAAAAATATGGACAACAAGAAAAGATGACAACCAGAAACATACTGACATCCATAAATGTGTGTTTACGCTGACAAGGAATGAAGTGCTGTGACAAGATCACCTAATGCGGGACTGGTGGAAAGAACCAGATAAATCACCAGGGGAAAAAGATGTGAGGATATGGCGTTGGAGTTCGATTGGACACACATGAAGAATATCAGATGACAGCATTACAAGGAAAGCCTTGTTTTGCAATTCCCAGGTTAAAATAAATAGCAGGGGACAAAAGAAACAAGTATGTAAAGGAAATGAGACATCGTCATTAAAGGGATAATGAAGACATTAGAAAAGTTTGAACGGATGGCACAACACAGAAATGATTGATGAATACTCCTTGAAATTGTGTGCTCCACCAGGAGCTGAAGATAATGCATTGAATTGGTTATGAGAGACGTGCAGCAGGAACAAAAATAGAGAGCCGTTGTTCTAGTTTTTGCTAAGGAATTTAGAAGGAGTAGACATTGCAGACAACATGTCATTACTGCCCAGAAGAATGATAGGGGACACGATTCCCAGTTGGTCTTTAATGGAGCCTCGTACTGGCACAGTGATTAGAGCGCTAGCCTCTCGCGGCACATTTATCGGGCTCGAAACACGTTAGCATCACGCTCCAGTATACCCAGCTGTAAATGTGTAGCTTACTCTGCTCTTGAGTTAGAGAAGGTAGATGCAGAGAGGAAAGAAACTGGTCACCCAATATATTGTAGTCTCATAACTTCACTCCTCTACGACAGTAAAAGCTTCAGGACTGTCTTTGCCTTTTTTTTTACTATCTTACAGATCACGAACCCGTTAATTGTTTCGAGTTATTTGTATGTTTATTTTTTTATTGCGTGTGTTTTCAAGTCTCGTTCCGTTATTTCCTTTCGTCTTATTTCATTCGCATTTTTTCTGTCCGTGTTTTTCTTCAAATGCTTTTGTGATTGTTCTTTATTTTTTAATATGCTCTTCGTAAACTTCTTATATTTCTTCCTTTCCCAAAAATGTTTTTTTTTTTTTTTTTCTATAACCAGCGGCACTCGAGCTTTCCGGCTCTTTCGGCCCAATGACATGTCATTGCGAGGCTGGGGGGTCAGTGGACTTTCCTTCCAACCCGGTCAGGAGCTTCGCTCCTTCCCATCCACACGGGATTTATGTGCTTCTTCGTAAATTTCTTAAATTTCTTCAAACCCGACGGCCGGGTTTCCCAAAAATGTAGCCATTACACCAGCGTTGTTGTTAAAATACATCCAAATATTGTAAACACCTATAGCACTTTCATCAGAGTTAGCTCAGACTTTTCATATCGTTTCGAAGGTCATGTACACCTAAAAATCCAGGCAATTTCTGTGTGTTTATGATCCAGGCAACTGCTGTATGTTTATAATGCATTTATTCAGTTAATGAGTTTAAACTGGCATATTTAGAAAATTGCTATGTTGTAATTTTGCTGTGCGTTATCAGACGACTCTCAATATTCTACAGAATATATTGTATTTCTCCGTCTAGTCCTTGATGTTTCAAACTATATGAAATCTTGCAATGTCTTTTATCCATATATTTTCAGATGGCTCCGACGGCCCAAAGCTTAGGGATCCTGCTAAGTGACGCGGAGAGATGATAGAGGAACAAAGTGGGATCAGTTATACAATCCTACCAACAGACAAGCCAGTCCCACTATCGCCAATGGGACGCTGTCCCAAACTGACTCGTTATAAACTGATCAGCGGTTTTATCGTATTTGCTTTTTCTACCCTCCTAATGGTCACCACAATGACCAGAATGGGCGGGATTCAAATCAGGGACACAACCAAGGCATTTACTTTCTATTCCATTGCTTTGTTTGAATCCAATGGCAGCGGTGGTAGCGCTGTTCAGTACAATGAAGATGAAAACGTTGAGGATTTAGTCGCCGAGGATGTGGGATTTGAGAGTTCAGGTAGAGTAATATGGAACCTAAACACCTTAATGAAAATAAACTAATGTTTGAAAACTAGAACGCCAATCAACATTTTTTATGTCCCATTTTTACGTTTTTCTCAACATAATCAGCACAAAGACCCCCACCACACAATAGTTAAGATCAGCTAATGCTCATTGCCAATAACAGGTAATTATTTAGTGAAAGTCTGCTATTTGTTGCGCTGATTTGTGTTAATATGACAAGGATTTCTTAGATTAGAGGTGTGGAATTTTTTAAAAATTGATTTGCTGTATTAATACTAATAATACTAATAATAGCCCTTTCAGTCATAAATGACTATGGGAATGTGCCCCTGAGGTGACAGCCCTCAGCTGCGTATTTTCCTGGTGTTCCTTTCGACGTTTTCTCCTATCGTCTGCTTGCCGTAAGAGCTTCTTTTCGCCCAGTCTGAGGTGGCGCCGTAGAGAGCATCGCTACTTGGTGCGATCGGCAGCTTCATCCTCCCAGGTTGCTGGATTTATGCATTAATACTTAACAAATAGATAAACAAAAAGACAGAAACACACAAGAAAGCAGGCACACAGACAGACGGACGGACATGCAGACATGCAAACAGACAGACAGACTGACTCATCGACCGACAGACTTACAGAGAGACACACTCATCGACCGACAGACACACAGAGAGACACAACGATCGACCGACAGACAAACAGATAGATTGATAAATTTGATTCGATTAGATAGATAGATAGATAGATAGATAGATAGATAGATAGATAGATAGATAGATAGATAGATAGATAGATAGATACATACATAGATACATAAATACATAGATATATTAGATTAGATAGATAGGTAGATAGATAAATAGACAGATAGATAGATAGATAGATAGATAGATAGATAGATAGATAGATAGATAGATAGATAGATAGATAGATAGATAGATAGATAGATAGATAGATAGATAGATAGATAGATAGATAGAAGCAGGCAGAAAATACAGACAAGCAGGAATAGACAAGCAGGTAAACAGACAGACAACATGTCAAATCTGCAAAATTTGCACGTCTCACTTGCCAGTATGGCCGCATATTGTGTGACATGAATACATAACCCTGCAGAAGTTTATGGGAAGTGAGAAATATTTGCTGGTTGATGTAAGGAAAATAAACTCCCAGAGTTCCCCTTCCAGTCACAAGGGAATAGCGAATATTTCTGTTAACCCTCGTGCAGCGTTTGCATCACCTGCCACTTTCATCATTCTATCCTTTCATCTCCTGATAGGTTGTATCTATATTTGTTACTTTTGTTATCCGGGTCAAGTTTTGCTTTCCACCCACAGACAGTATGCTTGCTTCGTTTTGTTAGAAGCTTATTCGTTCTTTGAAATAAACAATCCACCGGCTTTTATTCCTATTCCCACCACTCTTCATTATATTCACTGCAAGAGAGACGTGATAAATCCTGTCGAACATTACTTACATTAATGTCTTTTAAAAGATTATATACCTCAACAGAATTTCCCTTGGTAATCGGCGTGGCGACATCTTTTCTGACTGTATATATATATATAATCTTTTTAACGTAATTGGCAATATGTAATGTTCAACCTGTATTGTATAGCTCCTTCTCTTTTTGTTACCTTCTTTCTCTTTTTCTTTCTTTATTCCTATTGTCATACCATATGTCAGCTTTCTTTTTCTCTTAATATGTCCAAGAATGTACATTTGTGTCTGTCTAATATTAGTAACAAGCTTCCTTTGCAAAATGGCTTCTGTCAGGACATCTTAATTATTGTTATTAGCCATCAATAACATTTTTAACATCCTTCTGCAAAACCCTTTTTCTGTGGCTTTCAAGGATTTCCGTGCTTGACTAGGAAGATTCATGCTAAAATTTGGAAATGATGCACCTTGTGAATCTTTCCAATCTGACTGCTGAGACGTCAGAGAAGGTAACGTGAATTTCCAGTTTAAACTTGAATTAACGTGTGCGTTAACATGACTGAATAAAACTGGTTGAAACTCGAAATCAGAGCTTCTTAACTCTTAAAGGACACGGTGGTTTTTCTATGTTTGACGAACCGGGATTTTCTGTCACTAGGAGTATTCGCATACTCTGAAAGTTCAAGGGTCAATTCAAGTTTATTAAAAGTATGGTAATGTTATACACAGTTTGTACAGGTAACTGAATGAGGATTGTTAAAATATAAAATTGGAATAAAATGAAACAAAAACTTTGGTCAAACATAGTGGCCCCGAAAACTCAAAGACATGGAAAAATTGACCTAGAATACTGGTCTCTCGTCCTTTAAAAGTTAAACTGTGGTCCACGAAACCCATACATGGATTTTAGTGGGTCCATGTATTTGAATTTCTTATTTCATCGACATTTTTAGTATGACAATTACTATAAATTGTTACATTTAAATAAATGTATTCTTTTATAGATGGTTTTTGTATTTCAGTATGATTATTTGTAAGCTTTACGATTTTTATTTGTAAAAAAAAATGTAATGTTTGTATGCAAATATTTTAATTATGCGTCTAATAGTCTACGGTAATTTTTTTTTCTAATAACGGGTCCGCTGCCGTCACCGGACAATGAATGGGGGTCCATAGCAAAATAAAGGGTAATAACTCTTATTTTAATACACGTAATAGTTTCACAAAAATCCTTCAAGAAACTAGGTAAATATAATAAATAGTGTAAATAAATCAACACTGAATACCCTAACAATTAACCAAAAGAAATGCATGTTGTAAATAACACGAATATGGCTGCTGAAAGAATTCTTCAACATAAACAAGATATTTTTCCTCAAACCCATCTTACCTCTTGCGGTTTCGCCTGTACTTTCCTTTGTTCTAGAATCTCGTTTCCTGGATTATAGTTACACCTTCTGTTGCGAAAAAAAACTACCATTGTTCTAACGTATACAATAGCTTAGAACAACAGAGATACGCGTAGAGTGTTTCACAAGGGATTTCCGCCAGTCCATGGTGAAAAGAAAGCTCATTGCAATAGCGTATCTAAAGTCCCTGCGTTGTAATTCACCAACCAGTTACATTTGTCAATACCCTTAGAGACACAAATTAAAGTCGGCAAACGACTACCTTTGTATACGAAATGTGTGTATATGTATGTTTGTATGTATGTTTGTAGGTATATATGTATGTATGTATGTTTGTAGGTATATATATATATGTGTGTTTGTATGTATGTTTGTATGTATGTTTGTAGCTATATATGTATGTATGTATGTTTGTAGCTATGTATGTATGTATGTATGTATGTATGTATGTATGTATGTATGTATGTATGTATGTATGTATGTATGTATGTATGTATGTTATATATATATGTATGTATGTTTGTAGGTATATATGTATGTATGTATGTAAGTTAGAATGTATGTATATATTGGAAAAAAAATGAAACAAAAACTTTGGTCAAACGTAGTGGCCCCTGAACAATAAATACACTATCGTTTACAGTACCATATAAACCACCAATGGAAGAGCTGGTGATTGCTTCGTGCGGGTTCGTAAGGAACCAATAGCAGAGGTAGCCCCAAGCTCTATAGGGAGCAGAAATATAATAATGATGGCGTCATCGAATATACTCGTATATATACTATTTTTCTATGTCAACAGTTCTATTTCAGACTGTTGTATTTGTCACGGAGTGTTCGAAGGTTTTGTCTAGATTATTTTATAATTCCTTACTTTTCTATTGCTTCACATTTTGTCTGTTTTCTCTACGAAATATTTGCACCTGCGGTCTGTTCTTTCGCTGTTTTTCAAGTCTTCACTAATAGTCCTGTCATACGATCCTAATGCTATCGTCTCTTACAATTCACTTAAAGTATTTCTTTAAGGACGTCAGTACAATTTATTCGCTTGGTCGAAACCACAGCGGTTCCCAGAGGATTATATTTCCGTGTTCACTGGTCAACTGAAGATGCCATGATAAATCTTCTTCTGGCATGGCTGAACGAGAGACGGGAAATAATTAACTTGGAGTGGGAATAAGAAATGTCTTAACTTTGTGCGAACAAATGCTGAGTTTTAAAATCACTTGCTGATAACCGTTGGAAGAGAACGCACGCTTATAGAATAGAAGCCTCAAGCTACCTCATTTCAACAGTATATGTGATTTGAGAGTAACGATACTAAAATTCTAGTTCTTAAGCTGGGGATAAGTCCTGAGCGGTAAGCAAACTCTCAGTATTCGCTTAATTAGCTAACTCTAATATCCAGGGATTAGTTAATTGATGTAAAGTGTGAAATACTTAATATTGTGGTTTTATTTCTTTACATTAGATTAATAGCTATTTTACATTTATGTATTATGAATGTATCAGTGTTGCATTATAATGATGTAAGTACAGGCTGATATCTACGCACACGGCCAAGCGTCTGCTTGTAACAAAGGTTGACCTGACTGACCCGACCAGTGTGAGACTTCTGCTATACAGGAATTTGTAAACAAATGGACAGTTGCCTTTAAGGAAAAGACTGGCGTTACGGTTCAGGTAAATATATTATTAGGCACCATTCTGAGACGAAATGTCCAGAGTGGCTGTAGTTAATAAATCTGTATAAAACAGAAGATTGATTACCTGTATTATCTTCACAGCGCAGTTGCAGAAACCTAGCCAGTTTTTGGATTTTGATTGCTGTAAATTGTTACAGAGAGAACTAGTGCTTACATCTCAAACCCTCTAGCGCTGATCACAAGTCAGCAACCCCGAGCAGTCTACAGCATATAAGCATTCAACACCTCGTCAGCACCTGAACATCATAACTCAACTTCACAACCAGGTTAACAAAAACGCCTAGTCATCTCTTGGACTGTAGCCCCACTGAATCAAATTCTCCAGTTGGTAATCCCTACCTACTGAGACGCCCAGGAGAGGTCCAAGGAGATAAGTCTACTTAAAACCCAGGCCAAAATCAGAATTCACTTTTCCAAGAAATAGCCATAGGAATAAACTTTCGTCAGTGAGGAAAATAGCCTCTTATTCTTATCTGAACCAAAGACACTGACAGTATTCTGAATCCTTGAATAAGTAATATCTTAACTGTCTGTTTTAAATTTCCTAGTATTTCTTTTTTCAAAGTACATGACAACATTTATTCTATTTTTCACTGTAATTAAAGTAATTATGTACATTCTGTAACTCACCATCATTCTGAGTTTGACTTAGTAGATTGTATGTTCTGTTCAGAAAAACATACTCAACCCTCCTTGTATTACTTGTTACTACTAGTTCTTCTTTTAAAAGATTTGAGTAAGAAAGAGTTAGTCGTCGCCAGAAAAATACAAGAGTTGGTAGTGTAAAAGGTGAGAGAATCACTGACACCAACCTGTGCCCTTCTGTTAACTCTTTCCCTCAACACTAGCTCACCTCTGTGAAAACTAGTGTCTAAAGGTCTATGTGCTTTCTACACCTCTTCCTTTACTTACTTACATACATCTCTAAAATTAATTTATCCGACAATTGGAGTGCTCGATCACAATCATCTGCGACAGTATTCTATACTAAAATTCATCTGCACTCTTTTGCTCTCCTAACAAATTTTCACCCGCTTTGATGACCCGAGATTTCATGCTCATGGACATCGGGAAAATTCAGAGGAAGATGAAATGGTGGAGGAAAGCAAAAGGCTCTTAATGCTAACAGCAGGAGACAAACAATTTACGGAAGCTTCGATTTATATTTCTCTCAGTTTCTGGTACTAATTACTAGCACTCAACTCTTGACACCACCTATTAGAGATGGGTCTAGAGGACATTCGAAGCGGCAGTATTTGTGAGACTTACTCTTGCAAAGAACGTGATCCCAAAAGCCATTAGACTCCTGACGTGAGAAGGAAAAAGTAAAAACTTCACTGGGAACCAGCATCCCTTACACCAGACTCCAGCGACAACCCCTTGTCGCCACCTGGCCAGTTAAGTTAACATAACGGACACAGTAAATGGAATAAAAATATCCACCCTTTATTCAAACAGTTCTTTGACATAAATCTCTAAAGATAACTTACTTCCAAACTGTTTGATCTAAGTTAACCATTTTCATTCTTTACACTTGTTTCAACAATATTTTATAGATAAATATACTTGTGTTTATATGTGTCAATTTAAATCCATAGTAGAAGCTGATAACTTGGTTGATTGAAAGTTGATGGTTGCACCCGTATGACTCATTTTAAATGCATAATATACAGAGCTAACATATTAATAATTCTTTGCTGAAATATCTTCGGCTGGGGGATAAATACATCCAAGTCTGTTTTCACAGCGTGAAAAAATTACTTATCTAACATAAATGGGCGGGAGATACACATTTTTATAACAATCGAGAGAATTCAATTTTTTTCGAACTTAGAATGCGAGGATGTATACGAGTTTGAGCAGATATACTTCTTACAAAATATTTGTTAATGCCTCACAAGTTTTTCTGCTATTGTAGTGTGGAAGAAAGATATATGCAAGAATGTGTTGATATATGCTTAGGATGATGATACATTCATGGAGATTAATTGTTCACGGTTTGACTGCATGAGCGAATATCAGGACACAGAATGAAAGACATGGGGCAGATTGTCAGACGGGCTTAAGTGCCTAATTCTCAAACCTTTCAAAATAAAGTTCTTCGTTCGTTCATCATTATTTTCCTATGCGATCTCTACCTAGTATAGAGCTACATTGTAGCTAGTCCCCTTGCAGGAAATCTGCACCCAGCAGTCACGTCCCCATGCAGGAAGTCTGCACCCAGCAGTCACGTCCCCTTGCAGGAAGTCTGCACCAAGCAGTCACGTCCCCTTGCAGGAAGTCTGCACCCAGCAGTCACGTCCCCTTGCAGGAAGTCTGCACCCAGCAGTCACGTCCCCTTGCAGGAAGTCTGCACCCAGCAGTCACGTCCCCTTGCAGGAAGTCTGCACCCAGCAGTCACGTCCCCTTGCAGCGGTGATTTATTTGGCAATTTGTTTCACTTGATGAGATTCGTCTCGTCAGACATAGAGAGCAGACATTTGTCCACATTTTAATCTGACACGAGTTTTTTATTCGGCTAGTTTCTCGGCGTGAGGTGTGGAAGGCGCCAATCTGCATCGCTCAGAAATGAGACATGTCTTAGTAGGTGTGAAGACGCGTTTTGGTAGTTATGGCCAGCGTCTAAGTTAATGTGAAGTGTTAAGAGAGAGAGAGAGAGAGAGAGAGAGAGGGAGGGGGAGAGAGACCGGCGCTATTTCTGGTTTTCGTATTAGCGTGGGATCATTTGTCTGTTTCATATATCTACACGAGTCGCTTAGACTAGTCATTCAGTTCTCCAAATGTTGCAGTAGACAGGTTGCTCGTGCTAAGGAAATAAGCTGTATAGCGAAGTCTTAGTTTGTTCTCGACAATTCGCGAGCTTCTAGACTACTAATAAATATAAGCGTATAATTCTAAGTTTGTGCGATCGCCTGTAGTTCTGTCTGGAGGTAAATATATTATATATCTAGTAGTGTTGAGTGATTCAGTGATAACCGCTTATTTCATTTTACTAGTTAGATTTATGTGCAGAAGAAATTAATTTATAAGTCTGTTATATTCTCTAGTTGACATGTCTCAGTGGAAAGCAGAATAAACTATAATTTCTAGCTTAAACGCATGCAGCTATAATGAATTTAATTTAACTGCTAATAACCAGTCGAGAATATTCAAAACTAACTTATAACTGCACTGATTCATCATTGAGTATTGACGAAATACCTATGTATTTCTAATTCATGATGACTGATTTTATTTCACGGGAGATTTAAACGATAAGACAAGCTCTACGCTTGCAGTTTATAATGTAAGTTATAACCGAGGAATAGTATGTATAAGTATTTTATATGTTGTTTTCTCTTTATTCAGTGAAACTGGGGTAGCCCAACTCTACCAGCGTTTTAGTACTGAGAAATATCTGTGAAGAAAAAAAACATTTTTTTCTTAAAGACTTTGGTGTATAAAGTAAAACCTGTCTGGCATTGCGCTGGCATCCAGAATGACAGAGTACCCATTACATGATCTTTAAGATTAAATGAAGTAACGGGCCCATCGAGCCAGATTTTATTCTTCCTGAGAAAAACCTCAAGTACATTTCAGCCCTTGTGGCAAGTAAAATATTACTATCAGTAACATTCCGACGGAGTTCTGACTCATAGTGGTGGTGTGACCAAATAAAGTCTTATACTGAGAGAAGGCACCGATCTGACATTCCTCGTTACTAGAAACCTAAGCTATTGACACTGTGCTCGCTGTTAACGTTCGTGCTTGGACAATTTTAATGTGACCTAAACAGACATCCAAAAGTATTAATAACCAAGGAAACGTTCCCTGATGTAGTGAACTCAACCTGACTTTGCGGGATTGGGGTTCTCTTGGCCAAGACTAACCCTGGAGATTCTGTATGTGCATGTTCTAAAAATTGTTTTCCAGAAGTTGCTACCAAAGCTGTAAGTACGAATGCAAGCTAGTGATCACGGCTGACTGAATAGAGTGAATGCAGGACTGAGTGATTCCTTTATTGTTGTATTTTTGGCACCCATTTTGCTGTCTTAAATTTCTTTATGCAAGTTTTTTTTTGTTGCTAACAATATTTTCATTAGGATAGATTAGAGTATCAAAGTCTGTTCATACCTTTAAAGGGAAATCTTAGACTATAGCATATGTATCCGTGACTCTTTGGGGCTATCGCGTTTCTTCTAACAGAACTGTGGGCTATAAATCGAGGGAAAAGATCATACCAATGGGTCTATCATTCTTGTAGCAATTCATGGACTTTAAGACTATTTGTATATGCTTGATGTAATTTGTATGTGTTGCGATGGAATTTTCTGATGATAATTAAAAAATTCACTTAAACTTGATCAGCGTGTCGGTCAGCTCGTTCCAAAATATTTATATAATCATTGTCATAGTTTTTCCACGTCGGTGCGTCTAACTGTCGTCACTTGTGTGTATTCTATGTGCTCTAAGCTTGACATTGATGGAATAATTCCTTTCGTTGAATTATTTCGTACTTATGTCTCTTCCATATACATTTCGTCACCTTAATTATGTATATCAGTTTAGTGCTGCGATCGATCTTCGCTTTTGTTTGTTAATCTGTCTCATCTGGCTGTCACAGTGCAATGAAGGTGCTGTTGATTATCTGCCGGTTTCCTTCCATATGAAATATAATCTTCGAGAGGATTGTGTTTTCAGATAATATCCCATCTATTACAAAAACCAGTCTTTGGCTGAGCTATAAGCTATGCGTAGTCCCGTGTAGATAGCTTATGGTCTGTAGAAGCCAAATAAACAATAAGGTCACTGCTCACTCCGGCACGCAATAAAAGGCAAATAATATGAGGTTGCTCATGAGGCCGGCAACCTCATCCTGTAAAACAAAAGCTACAGACGCCACTGCCGGCAACCTCATCATGTAAAACAAAAGCTACAGACGCCACTGCTGAAAAAGCACATGAATGCTCTGATGCAGGCGTTCTGGAAGGAGATCAGCTGGAGTGGTGACCCCGTGCTGTATAAGGAGAGAACCAAGAAATGATGAATGATTGAGGCAGGTTCTCGAGATTACGTCAATGAGTTTTACAAAAATAAGTGGATGCTGAAAGAACAGACGTCGGTGTTAGCGGGGATTGTGTTCATCCTCCTTAAAGTAGGCCGTTGGTCACAATGCCTTCGTTAGGGACAAAAATAACGAAATCGGAAAGGGCAGAAAGCGAGAGCTAGGTGGGATGTTTTCTTCATATTTCTTGCATCCCTGACGAAAGTTATGTGACCGTAACGTAGGCAGTTTTCGTTGTTCTTTGCCCTAGTAAGACATATTATACATGTTTTTTTCTAATTGATTTAACCGATTTTTTTGTCCAACATGGTCATAACGTTATTCATTGTAAAAAGGTTTTGATTTGATTCTGTTGTCTTGAGTTGTTCCATTTTTCTTCTCTATTATCTCATTAACGTCCGTATTTTCGACTCCCAAACTGTCTGTAGCCCTTTTTTATAATTTCTTCAGTAAAAGAAGGGAAATATCTGTAATTTGTAATTGTGATGTGAATGTGAGCAAGCAGATAATCAATACGAATGCTTGTGTCATATTTTGGCTCACCAATATGGCGCCACACGTGGACCTGAAAGTCCTCACATACTAAATTCTCTTGTCTACCCGTCCCTTTTGTCCCATCTTTTCCCACCAAAGCTGCAATCTTTTTCATGCGCATATTTCGCTCGAGGAACTAAATTGCTCGCTTGTTCGATTAACGCAACTTTTTGGTCCTATACTTAATAATGGCGATGTTTAATTTTTTTACCCCATTTCTTGAATTTTCCCATTTGTAACTCGGGTGAATATGAATAAACAATGGAATTCGTTACATTTACAGTAACTCGGCCAACTTATTCACTCAAGTCCATACTCTCTTAAATAATGATTTGGAGATGGAGTAATAGAAAGTTTATTTTGAATTTTTTTTTCTAATACTTACCAAGGCAAAGTTAAAAAAAATAATGTTCATACGTTTACAAAACGTGTATCGATAAAGCACCTGTTAATTCATTTGTAAAATTTCTGTCCATTGGCTTGTTTTTTAACTTCTTCTTTGCCATGTTTTGACGCATTGTTCTATAGCTTGACAGCCAAAGCATCCAGATAAATGACGTCACGAGAATTAGTGACGCCATGAGGACATGCAGCAGAAAAAGCACAGCATATTTTTTACCTGCCATATTTTGGCGGATAACTTACTCGCTTATCCTATTTGCCAGTTTAATAAATAGAAGGAAAATTCATGAAGTTTTGAAAAGCGTGAGAAAAAAATAGTGTGGTTGCCAAATACGTTTTGCACGTCTGCTTTCTTTTGACGCCACCAACGCCATATCGATAAACTTTATTGTTTAACCCTAGCTTTGAACGACAGGTAAGAAGTGAAGAGCCGTTACATCTGGGCAAATGTCAGCTTGGCATTCATTGAGATGTAGGTACTAACTACTTTATTTTTAATCGTGGCTCATGCTGTTATAACTAGTACATTTTTTAAGAGTTCCTCTAATATACCCATTTATATTTATTGTTTACTATTTACAGGCCTTGAGTTTCCATCTTTGCTTGTTTCTATGTTATAACCATATACATTTATGTCTATCATAAACTGGGCGGTCTACCTTAGGCTAGAGCGCCATAATCACGGTTCATGCACGCATTCTTTCTTTTGTTGACCAGTACGGCAGGCTGTGCCATGATGAACAGTTTCCCTGCATTCCCGTGACGTCATGGCCGGCACCGTCTGTTTTCAGCAAGCATTTTTAATTATGTTTGTTTTCCTTAGCCAATGGCTGTCCCTAGCTGACATATACAGGTGATATCAGGGCGTTCCTTCTCCTAGATGAGTGCCAAGCAAGGCTGATGAGGCTGATGTGCCAGATGCTTAATGGTTGTAGTGTCACAGTGATTCTCCCTCCCCTCGCCTTTTAGTGGGTACAGACTTGCAACGAGATGACGAGGAGCTGGAATTTTTCTGTCAGAGACTATTCATAACTCGTGGCTTAGGAGTTTTGCAACTCTTAAAGGACGAGAAGCCAGTAATTGGGAGCCGATTTTCCCAGGTACTCATGAGGGCAAGTCAGTTTTCGGGGCCGGCATATTTATTAGTTATTTATAACTTCACCCTCTGCTACGGCAATACGAGTAGTTTGGGCCAGTACGGAATTCCGTGACATCAATAAGTACAATTTTATTAGGCAGCATTTGTATCAAATTGTTTAGGTATTTTCTGTCTAAGACCTTGTTACGAAATATTCTGACATCTGCCTGGAAAGATAAAAGATTTACCAATTTGTTGTTATACTTTCATTGTGCTACTAGACTGTGTGGAAAGAGGCATTTTTGTTCTTCTTGTGCAATATTTTACTACATTTTTGTCCATTAATCCGCTCTATGAGTAAAATAGACAACTTCGACATATTGTGTGATTTCATCTCGCTGAAACTAACTCTTTATGAGCCTGTGTGTATATTTTTTGTTGTTGTTATTTGAGCTTCACCAGGTTTATGGCATGGCCGTCAAAAATTGAAAATATGGCTGAAACTATCTTGTGTCTAATGTTACAAATTTATATTTTGTCTCTTCTTATTCTAGACAGCGCTAACCCCGGAACTGATAATCAGCAGGAGGGTCACGGATTATTGAAGAAGCGTCTCCCATCTGCCATTGTCATTGGGGCTCGAAAAGCTGGGACCAGGGCTCTTCTTCGCTTTATTAACCTTCATCCTGATGTTGCAACTTCTAGGCAGGAAACTCATTTCTTTGACAGGTATATTTAGTATGTCTAGTGGCTAGGACAACCATTGCTCATTTCTTTGACAGGTATATTTAGTATGTCTGGTGGCTAGGACAGCCATTGCTCATTTCTTTGACAGGTATATTTAGTATGTCTAGTGGCTAGGACAACCATTGCTCCACTAACTGCATGTTTACAGCTATTGTTCAAAATGAAAACCGATAATTCATTTGATTTAGTAGACACTTTTTCATGTACTTCTTTTTTTTATACTATAGTTTCATTGCTAGTCGAAGTGTGATGATGATTATAGTTTCATTACTTAGCTAGCCCACTCACTCTGTTTGACAGATTTCGATAATAATTACCCTACAGCAACTTCTGTAGCATTTTTTCAGTTATGGCGCCAAGGACTTCAATTTCGGAGACAATAGCAATCAGATCTCTGTGGTTTTCTCTCTCTCTCTCTCTCTCTCTCTCTCTCTCTCTCTCTCTCTCTGTCACATGTTCATGCACTGACCAAGCAAACGGCACAGAAAGTTTACCAGTTAGCTAAAATCAAACATTTCCTAGATGAAGATGCACGTAAATTGTTCTATATATATCACATACAAACAAACCATGACTATTGCTTCACAATCTGGGATGGTTGTTCTATGTCCAACACAAAAAGACTCCATTCACTACAATAGCGTGCAGTGCGTCTAGTTTCTGACAACTGCCAAGCACAGTGTGTAGATCTATATAAAGATCTCAAAATACTGCCTCTAAGAAAGCGCTTTCTGTTCAACAAAGCTAAATTTGTTCACAAAATCCTGTTACAGAATGCTCCAACATATCTGTGGCCAATGTTCAAATACAGTGAAAGACGCAGTCAATGCCTTAACAAAATACAAGTGCCCAAGCCTAGGCTTGACTTATTCAAGAAAAGCTTAGCTTACTCTGCTGCTCATCTCTGGAACTATCTTCCACATTATCTGAAAGATAACAACCTCAGTCCCTATTCATACAATCGTAAACTTTTCGATTACTTTATGAGTTCTGATTATTTGCCCCCCTAATGTGATTATTTTTCGAAACAAATGATATAATATCGAATGTAGGTTTAATGATGATGATAGTGTTTTTCAACATATTTTGTTTCATGGTGATACTTAGTTTGTATTTTTCAACATACTTTATTTCATGTTTATAATTAGATACTGTGAATGTGAGTATGCTAGTATTTTACCTTTATAACGTTGAATTCCTTGAATTGATGGGTAAAATGTATGTGAGAATAAATGAAATCAGTATAAAAGACGAGAGAAAGGAAGGGCAGAATGTCAGACGGGCCTGCGTGCCCAATTCTCAACCCTTTGAAAATAAAGTTCGTTCGTTCGTTCGTTCGTTCGTTCGTTCTCTCTCTCTCTCAGAAAAAAAAAAAAAATAACAAGAATTTAAAAAAAAAATGGTCACTCGGAAACATGGGGCCCGAAGAAGACACGGAGAAGAGAATCTTAGACAGACATGAAAGGGATGAAGCAGACACGGAAATACCTTGAGCTTATGGCACAGTACATGAAGAGTTAGCATACATTCATCATTGAAGGCATATGCTCCGTGGGGTTCTGACTTGTAATGAAACATGGAGATATAAAATAATACCTTATGTCAGAGAACAATCTCATAATCAAAGCGAATGTTCCTTCTAGCTTCTTATACGTCTCAACTCAAGTACATCTTCTGGACAATCCTACCACACAGAATTTCATCATCTTCCAATGGAGCATAGGCCTTCAAAACATTTCATTGCCAAACCTTCATTTTCTGGGCAACCCATTCAAGGGGGTTCCACATTTGTCTCCAGTTCATCTCCTCGTGTTATTTTTGGTCTCCTACTATATCTCTGACCTTGGAGATTCCAGAACCAGTACTGCTGTCTAATGCTATCTCCAGGTTTCTTCAATGCCTGACCTATCCATTGCCAGGGTCACATGTCATCTCTTGTTTCACTGGCATTTGTCTCAGTCTTGTCTTTAGATCCACATCGGAGTTCTTGTCATACCGTTTCAATTCTTCTATTTTACGCCAGCACTCATTTTTCAAAGTTTGTAACTTGTTGGATGTCGCTTCTGTTGTTCTCCATATTCAGAGTCACACAATAGATCCGTCTTGACAGCTGAGTTGACAATTCTGATTTATTCAGAATTTCAGTGCTCCTAACCGACCCGTTTCCTGGCACAGCATTCCCATGAACTCCCTTGTTTTTAAATTGTCGGCAACTATTTGTCCTGTTTGGTATTAAGTATACTAAAATGTATGCATATATTTCGTTTCCAGATATTATAATGAAGGCCTTGACTGGTACAGACACCAGATGCCATTTTCATCTGAGGGACAACTAACAGTTGAAAAGACTCCTAACTATTTTGTGGACTGGGAAGTCCCAAAGCGGGTTTACAACTATAATTCCACCATTAAACTCATACTAATTGTTCGTAATCCGATAGACAGGGCGGTTTCTGACTATGTGCAGCTCAAGGTAAGGAGTGATAGAATCCAATACTTTGTGAGCTTTTGATTGATTATGCTGCTACCTAATTAAGTTGAGTAAATCGTTGATGTTTATGTTAATTTGTTGTTTTTATTGTATGTTGTTTTAGTATGGGATTATCTGAAGTGGTAATTGTATGTTGTTTTAGTATGGGATTATCTGAAGTGGTAATTGTATGTTGTTTTAGTATGGGATTATCTGAAGTGGTAATTGTATGTTGTTTTAGTATGGGATTATCTGAAGTGGTAATTGTATGTTGTTTTAGTATGGGATTATCTGAAGTGGTAATTGTATGTTGTTTTAGTATGGGATTATCTGAAGTGGTAATTGTATGTTGTTTTAGTATGGGATTATCTGAAGTGGTAATTGTATGTTGTTTTAGTATGGGATTATCTGAAGTGGTAATTGTATGTTGTTTTAGTATGGGATTATCTGAAGTAGTAATTGTATGTTATCTACCCTTCCAAGATGGAGGTGAAATTCGTTTCTCACCTTAGACGCCGAAAGAAAAACATCAGGAATGTGTATATTTCGATGGATAATACCATGTTATGTTAAATTATAGAATAAAAGATACACCAGAGTATCTAGTGGTGTAGATATTTCCCTATAACTGACCTCGAAACCCTCGAATCGGTCGGTTGGATCGGAGGGTTGATCAGTGAGTTAACAATTCACTATCGTAAAACAAGCTATTGTTACCGAAACAGAACCAGGCTCGACAGTAAACATGACTCACTCTAATATCTTGGGGGCTAAGGAGATTTTTAAAATTGGATACTGGAATGTAAGAACTATGTATCAAGACGGAAAATTGGAAGAAGTAATTAAAGAAATGGATAATTATAAGTTGGACATATTGGGTGTCAGCGAATGTAGATGGACGGGGAAGGGCATAAAATATATTTCAGAAGAAAAAAAGCAAATTATATACTCTGGTAGTAATGATAATCGTCACACAGAGGGAGTAGCCATCTTAATGACACAGAAAGCAGCAGCATCGCTTATCAGCTGGGTACCTATCAATGAGAGGCTAATATTAGCTAGATTTCAGACACGATTTTTCAAGCTCTCAATTGTACAATGTTATGCACCAACTAACGACGCTCTTGATACCACAAAAGATGACTTCTATGAAGCACTTCTAAGTACCATCAACACAATACCCAAGCATGACATAATAGCAGTCATGGGTGATTTTAACGCCAAAGTAGGTGACAACAACGATGGAGTACAAAGATATCTCGGTACTCATGGCATAGGCTGTATGAATCAAAATGGCGAAAGACTTCTAGAACTTTGTGAAATATCAAACCTCGTTGTGGCAGACACCATCTTTCCACATAAGAATATCCACAAGATAACATGGAATTCACCTGATGGCAGAACTAAGAACCAGATAGATCACTTCTGCATAAGCGCTAAATTTCGCTCATCAGTTCAAGACGTCAGAGCATACAGAGGTGCAGAGATCGGAAGTGATCATAACCTCTGCATAGCTAAACTGAGAATTAAACTGAAGAAGTTATACCAACAGAATAAAAATAGAAGAATAGATGTACACAGACTGCAATCAAATGATATAAAGGAGGAATATAATGTCAAAATGAACAACTATTTCGATGCTTTAGGCAAAATTGACAACGATATCACCACCAAGACAATCGATACTAAATGGGAACAACTGAGAACAGCAATGACAGAAGCAGCAGTAGCGACCACCGGATACCTAGTACATAAAAAGAAAAAATGGATGAGAGAAGATACTTGGGATAAAATACAAGAAAGGAAAACAGCAAAACTTAAACTACTAGTGGCAAGTACACATAATGCAGTTGAATCTTGCAAACTAACTTATAACTTGTTAAATAAGGAAGTGAAGACAAAAAAAACTCGAAGAGATAAAAGACATTTCATCAATGAACTGGCCGTAGAAGCTGAAAATGCTGCAAGAACTGGTAATAGTAGGTGCCTTTATCAAATTACAAAACAACTATGTCACCAGCCTACTGCTATGGAAACACCTGTTAAAGGTAAATTAGGGAATTCAATACCAACAGAAAAAGAACAAATGAAGAGATGGGCTGAGCACTTCATGGAGGTGCTAAACAGACCACCACCAACAGTAACACCTGATTTTAATAATGAAACACCCACAACCACCTTGCCAATAACTTGCGATGAATTCACGCTGGACGAGATCAAACAAGCCGTTAAAAGATTAAAAAATTTTTAAAGCTGCTGGAGTTGACGAAATTTCAGGGGAAATGATTAAAGCAGTTAATGACAACAACCTCTTGACAATTTTAGATATTATAAATGAAGTATGGAGAGAAGAACAACCACCACAACAATGGAAAGACAGTATTATTGTAAAGTTACCGAAGAAAGGTGATCTATCAGACTGTAATAACTGGCGTGGTATATCTCTATTATCAGTACCTGGAAAATTATTATGTTGCATGATGTTAGAAAGACTTAAATTGCATGCTGACGAAAAGATCAGAGAAGAACAAGCGGGTTTTAGGCCGAAACGATCATGTATTGATCAAATATTCACACTAAGAACAATTATAGAAGAATCAGTGGAAAGGCAATCGCCACTTATTATCACCTTCGTCGATTTTCAAAAAAGCCTTTGATAGTCTACACCGCCCATCATTGTGGAAGATACTTACAATCTATGGTTTTCCAACAAAATATGTGAATATAATCAAAGCGCTATATGACAATGCAAGATGTTGTGTTAGAACAAATAAAGGGAATACAGAATGGTTTACAGTAGAAACAGGGGTGAAACAAGGCTGTATTATGTCACCACTACTTTTTGGAATAGCTATTGATTGGGTTATGAGAAACTATACCCACAATGAACAATTGGGTATAAAATGGACAAATGGAAAATTCCTGGGGGACCTGGATTTCGCAGATGATGTAGCATTCTTAAGTTCAACACCAAGACAATCCCAAGAAGCAATAAATAATTTGTGTCATCTCTCGGTTAAAATAGGTCTCCAAATAAATGCCTCTAAAACTAAAGCTATGAACTTTTCTAACGAGACCTTTGATATCATCTTGAACGGGGGAGAACTACAGAAAGTTGAAAGTTTCAATTATTTAGGCAGTAAAATGACTCAGGATGGTGACACAACAAGAGAAATCCATACTAGAATTGCTTTGGCAGCTAGCGCCTTCAATAGATTATCTAACATTTGGAAATTACGATCATTGAATATACATACCAAGCTTCGTCTGTTTAATTCAAATGTTATCTCAGTGTTAACGTACGGCTGTGAGAGTTGGAAAATAACAAAATCATTGGAGAACAAGCTGAATACATTCGAGAACAAATGTCTTAGAAAACTCATGAACATCAGTTGGAAAGAATTCAAGACTAATCGACAAATAAGAGAAGACTCTAGGCAGAAATATGTCTCTGACTATATAAGGAAAAGACGATGGTCATATATCGGTCATGTCCTACGAATGCAAAACAACAGAATACCACTACAGGCGCTCACTTGGGTTCCTGAGGGTAAGAGGAAAAAAGGAAGACCAAAAGAAACACTCAGAAGAACAATAATAAGAGAAGGAAGAACGTTGGGCCTAAATAATGTGCAAGAGCTAAGAGGAGTGGCGTCGCAACGAACAAACTGGAGAGCACTGGTTTCTGCCTTATGCGCCGTGTTTGGTGCTTAAAGAATTTATTATTATTATTATTTATATAAGGAAAAGACGATGGTCATATATCGGTCATGTCCTACGAATGCAAAACAACAGAATACCACTACAGACGCTCACTTGGGTTCCTGAGGGTAAGAGAGGAAAAAAGGAAGACCAAAAGAAACACTCAGAAGAACAATAATAAGAGAAGGAAGAACGTTGGGATTAAACAATGTGCAAGAGCTAAGAGGAGTGGCGTCACAACGAACAACGTGGAGAGCACTGGTTTCTGCCTTATGCGCCGTGTTTGGTGCTTAAAGAATTTATTATTATATTATTATAATTGTATGTTGTTTTAGTATGGGATTATCTGAAGTGGTTATTGTATCTTGTTTTAGTATGGGATTATCTGAAGTGGTAATTGTATGTTGTTTTAGTATGGGATTATCTGAAGTGGTAATTGTATGTTGTTTTAGTATGGGATTATCTGAAGTGGTAATTGTATGTTGTTTTAGTATGGGATTATCTGAAGTGGTAATTGTATGTTGTTTTAGTATGGGATTATCTGAAGTGATAATTGTATGTTGTTTTAGTATGGGATTATCTGAAGTGGTAATTATATGTTGTTTTAGTATGAGATTATCTGAAGTGGTAATTGTATGTTGTTTTAGTATGGGATTATCTGAAGTGGTAATTATATGTTGTTTTAGTATGGGATTATCTGAAGTGGTAATTGTATGTTTCCTATGGAGCACAAGATGAAGAAAACAACGTAAATAAAATGAAAAAATTGCAATAAATCTTTGTCAACGAAAGTAAGAAAGGAGGCTCTTCAATGTTAATATAGCCTGCCCTGACACATGATGAAAGTGAGTGATGGACAATCAGTCAAAAAGCAAGAATATCCGTTTCTATGGGCACGTTATGAGAAGAGGAAAGCTTGAGAAGATTGTGACAACATGAGAAGTGAATGAAACATAATAAAAGATTTGCATTCTTGGTATATAAAAATTTTATACAAAAAAAAAAAACCAAAAAACTGTTGACAGTAACAATATAATGTCACTGTTAGTCCTTTTTAATCATTACGTGGTTTGACGTCTTGATTTGTGTTTTCCCTATGAGTAAAATAACGTGCGTAGCAGGTGGTTGTAGTTGACTTCCCTGGGTGGTTACATCTGGACATTGAAGACATTATGCTTATACAAGTCGAAGTAAATAGACATGAAGATGATGTTAAAAATAAAATTAATTTTAAATATATATCAATTTTAATTATACATTACTTAAAGCGACAGTAAGATAACCTACAGTTTTCAAACATACACTCAGAACAGTGGAAGTACGAAACTGCTGCTGGGTTTTGACCTTCGATCTAACGATCGCTCATAATGGCGGTTAGTTATGAGTCATCTTCTGCTACCTGATTGTGTTTCTGCTGATTACTTCTAGCAATAACAGACAGCCCTCTGGATAACTTGAGTGAGATTCAGGGAGAACGGACTAGGTCTGAGACGGCTTCTTTATATACCCATCTCTAACCATTTTCTCCAAAAGTCCAATCATTTCGTTCCTGTCTTGCTTGAAAGTTTTCGCGGAATGTCAAGGCTGTTTTGCGAATTTGTGCTAATTTAGTGACAAAATCATTATTTCCTTGTCAATTATCAAAGATAGTGCTCTCTCACTGCCATAATTACAAGTATTAGTAGTTTCTGCACAAATCCTCAAAAGAATTATTCTGTTCGGGACATTAATTACAAAAATATCGAAGAATATATTTTGTGCGAGTTTACATGGGATTTTCCTATAGAAGTTCCTTACGATTTCCAGTGTGTATCTGGTATTGTTATGACAACATCATAAGTCATGAGTATGAATTTGACATTAACATTGATACAAGATGAACTATGATAATTAGCAACGCAGACGATTCGCCATCGTTTAAGATAAGAATAAATGGGAAAATCCGGGAACACGTCAAGAGTTTCTCATATCTTGGTCATATAATAACAGAAGATGGCAAATGTGAAACAGAAATCAAGAGAAAAATAGGAATGGCCAAAGCTACATTCAACACATACTAACATCTAAACAATTAACTCACAAATTCAAACTGAGAATCATAAAATGCTATACATAATCTTCTTTATTGTATGGTGTAGAAACATGGACAATGAACAAGCAATTAGAAGAAAGAATTGAGGCCTTTGAGATGCGGATATATAGAAAAATGGGGTACGACTCATGGAAAGAGAAGAAAAGAAATAAACAGATCCTGGAAAACCTTGGATTGAAAAGAGAATTAATGAAAGAGATGACAGCTAAAATACTTTGGCCATATAAAAATACATAACACCTTACTAAAGACCATTTTAGAAAGCAGAGTTGAAGGCCAACGTGCAAGAGGAAGACATCGATAAAAGTGGGAAGATAACACCAAGAGATGGACAGGAAATAGTGCACCGTCAAGACAAGAGACAGAAAACTTCGGAGATCAATTATAGCCAACACTTCAATGTAATGGCAGCTTATGATCATGTTTTGTTTAATCGCTAGAAACTGTTTTCTCGGTGTTTCTTGTATTGGAGTGTATATCTTTGTTCTTAGTTAAATGTATACTGATCGTATTTTTCTATTTCTTCTTCTGGTGAAAACATTTGCGGGTCTTGTCTGTCTGATTGTTTGGTTAAGAAGTGCTTTTTCTGACATTCTTTTTTTTTTTGTTTCTTAATTTTTTGGGTACATAAGTTGCAACAATGTGTGTTATTTCTTTTATTGTTCTTTTTGGTACATCTAAGAATTGCATAACGTTTTCTGTTGGTGCGTTGCTGGTATAATGTTGGTTATATAATGTAAAAGGTTTTTTTTTTTGCTACCGTGAGTCGCTTTTTTTTTTTTTTTTTTTTTTTTCCCTCGCTTGAGGTCGCATATTTTTTCCTCGCATAAGGTCGCATTAGCCCCGCCCAAACCCGGCCCTGGTGAAGACCACATGTCCCAACACAAGAAGACCCAATGACAAAATGTGTCACTGTAGTGATCTTCTGTGTTCTCCCACAAAGGACCTAATGACACATGAATGCCACTGTACCGGTCCCTGTGTCTAGACACATGATCCCAGCCAAAAGCCGGATTCTAGGCATTGGGTTGTACAGCTTTTTTTTTTTTTTTTTTTCCTCGCTTGAGGTCGCATATTTTTTCCTCGCATGAGGTCGCATTAGTACCCGCCCAAACCCGGCCCTGGTCAAGACCACATGTCCCAACACAAGAAGACCCAATGACAAACTGTGTCACTGTAGTGATCTTCTGTGTTCTCACACAAGAGACCTAATGACACATGAATGTCTTTTTTTTTTTTTTTTCCTCGCATGAGGTCGCATTGTCCCCGCCCCAAACCCGGCTCTGGTCAAGACCACATGTCCCAACACTAGAAGACCCAGTGACAAAATGTGTCACCTAAATTACTTTTTTCCAAAGTCTTTGTATGATCGTTTTTCGTATGTATGATCATTATTTGACTGAAATGCATGTTATATATATTTTATGGTCAAAGGGACAGAACCCGATATATCGATACTGCTATTTTTTATGAGTTTACCTCCTCTTGTATAGAGACACGTTCGGTCTATAATGTCTTGAACGAAGCGTGACCATATCTCCTTATTTGGTAGTATCAGTCAACTGTTGTAGATGTTTGAAACCTTTCTTAACGCTTCTGTTCATGTCCATAAAAGGCGCGACTGTGTAAGACTTTTATCTCGAATGTTCTTAGAATCGTCTTATTGTGAACAGCGACTCAGAGATTGTCACTCTGCGCATGTCTCGACTTGGTTGTCGTTTGTTGTTCCGCCCAGGTCGGGCAGTTGAGAAATGGACTGATTAGCGAGCGGACGCGACTGCGTCTTGTGATTCTCTGAGGGAAATACATTGTCTTTGTGAGTTAGTTAGCTAACTAGACTATTTCCCCGTATTATTCAAGCCTGCCTGGAGGCATATGTTCATGGTTGATTTTCCGAAATAAGGTAATTCCTCTTGTATCGAACTTTAGGCTATCATCTAGAGGTTCGTCATTTTGTCGCCTTTTTGCTCGCCTGTGTGATTCAAAATGGAGAGGTACTTTGACTAGGATTAAGTCATCGGTATCTTTATACCTGAACTAGTTATATATCTATGGGTCGCTCTAGACCAACAAGACTATTGTCTGTGTTCCAGGATTCGTTATATCAGAGATCACGTCCAAGTCAGATGGTTAGACTTAGGAAGGTTATAAAGGTCGAGCTGACCTGTAATCCATGTATGCTACTCACGTGCAGACAGTAAACGGACGTATTGTATACATCTGATCTGCTAGCATCAGGAAGGAATAATTATTATTGTCTATGAACATTAAGGATCTGCAGCGGACCACGGTTGCAGAAGTTATATGTATTATTTATCAAGCTTCGCTATGATATTTGTTTTCCATACAACTATTGAGTATTGACTCCTACATGACTGTCAGTTAACATGAGTTTGAATGCTGCATTCGTTATACTATGCTGATGATAACATAAGTATCATGACTGTTTTGTGGCGTGCAATAAATGGTATAAACCTAAAGCGAAGTTACCATTTTTATGACTCTACACGTCATGTTGCCTGTGGTGTACCCTGAACTGTTCTACTGCAACACACACACACCGCAACAATCTAAACCAGATAAGACACCCACATCTTGCATTGTAATACCTGGTGTCGATAGAGGTGGTAATTTGACGGCATCCTAATTCCACCCTTATCAATTCATGGTGGCCAATAGTTGGTTTATTCTGGTACCAACTCTCAAGGGGGTCAACAAACCCAGACATCATCAGCAGACTACAAGACAACATTGCAGTTGCTATTCATCACCTTTGATGAAATTTTTTGAAAGACGCAGCAGTACTGACAGTTGTTGATATTTTGAAACTACCCGGCGCTGCTCGGCGGTATTGAAGTTTGTCTACAAATAGAAGGACAAGTACCGAGCGAATGGATTTCCTGATCTGTTGAGAAGAAGGACAAGTGCCGTAACAACTGTTCCGGTCTCAGAATTACTGTTGCAGATTCAGAAGGTCAAGTTCAGAAGCTGTTTCCTGTCAGAAGCTGTTTCCTGTTAGAAGCTCATTTCCTTCGTCATGGCAGTTTACGAGAGCAGATATGGATCAACGTTGGATCATTGTCCTAAGAATGCTGATCACATCCTGTTCTGAACTGTGCTGACGTTGTGGATACATAGAAGTTAAGTGGCCTGTTTTGTTTGTGAACTGTGCCCTTATGTTCTAACTGAGCCTTCTGTCTATCACATTTTTCGCACTCTTTATATGTTTACATGTTATATGTTATTTGGATTTGTATTTATATGTTTATATTTCTGCGGGTTTTCTCGGTTGGGCGGTGTCTTTCAGTAGATGATACCACGTCACAGAGGTTCTACTGTTAGCGTTTTCGTTAGGGACTGTGCGAATTTCCTACTGTGAAATTTGCTAGCGACAATCGTTGCTATATCTGTTTAGTTGTGACGAGTTGTGCTTTATTTTCGTTTTTTGTATATATTTTTTTTTTTTGTTTCTCTCTTTCTTTCTGTTTTTTAGTTTCGATTTCAATTGTTTGTATTTGTAGGTCTCCTCTTTTCTATTATTCAGTTCTTCACGTAAATTGTTGTGTATATACTGTAGCGTCATTTGTTTGTCATATCTTCGCATTCTGTCATCATATTCTTTTTAGTTTCGCTGTTTATTTATTTGACTTATGCGAATGTTTTCGTATTGTTTGATCTTTGTTATTGTTTACATTGACTCTGATCTTTGTTATTGTTTACATTGACGTTGATCTTTGTTATTGTTTACATTGACTCTGATCTTTGTTATTGTTTACATTGACTTTGATCTTTGTTTTGTTTACATTGTTGGTACTTTGTTATTGTTTACATTGTCTTGTTATTGTTTGCATAGTTCTTGCATAGTTAGCTTTCACTATTGTTACATATATGCTCATGCACTATTGATCTATAGTGCACTTATCATAACTAGCTGGTGGTTTTTTCCTTATGCACTATTGTAGTGCAGTTATGATAAATAACTGATGGTTATGCACTGATTTGGGTAGTGCACTGATAATTAAGAGGTGACTTGTGATATTATTGTACAACTGATAATACAAATTGGTGTCAAGTCTTGTTTCCCACAGAGATTGGAGTAAACATAGTAATTATACAAGCACTTTATTAAGTCTTGTTGCTATTAAGATTGAAATAAGATAATTAATTATTTCAGGTTCTGTACTCACATTTTAGACATCATGTCTACATTTGAGTACTTTATTGAGCAGGGTAAAGCCCTTGGGAAGACAGGTGATAAATTAGAAGAATTTGCGACTGTTCAATATGCCAAGGCATTGAAGTCGGAGGAAAAGAAAATGAAAGAACTAACTGAACAAAAGAGAATAGATGCTGAAAATTTAAAACTGCAGATGCAGGTAGATGAAAAGAGATTACAAATGGAAATGGAAAAACAAAAAAGAGAAGCAGAATCTCAGGAGAAGAGACTTCAGGCTGAGGAGACTTGAAAATAAAGAAAATAAGAGACTTGAAAAAGAAGCTGAAAATAAGAGACTTGAAATAGAGAGGCTGAAAATAAAAGATTAGAAAAACAGAGGCTGAGGCTGAAGAAAGAAGGTTACAAAGAGAAGCTGATGAGAGAAAAGCAAAAATGGAACATGAAGAAAAACTCTTAGCTTTGGAGTTAGAAAAGTTGAAGTTATCTAGTAATGCTAATGATGCTAATAAGGTATCATCTGCTAATAAGTCTAGTGCTGTTGATTTCAAGCTTAATTTACCAGCATTCAATGCTTCAATTGATGATATAACATTTTATCTTGATAGATTTGAAAGTGCATGTAAGGTGCATAATATAGATAAAACATTATATGTTTATCATCTGTCCAAGATACTTAGAGGTGATGCTTTGACTTTGTTGGGTATGGTAGATGTGCCTGACAAGAACAACTATGAGGTTGTCAGGGCGGCATTGTTAAAGAAGTACCAACTTAACGAAGACGGATATCGTCTTAAATTTAAAAACATGTTACCAGAAACTGGAGTTGAATTCTCAGAATTCATCTCAGGCATACGTCTTACTTTTTTACGATGGGTTGAGCTTTCTAAGACAGAAAGTACATTTGAAGCCCTCATGGACTTACTTCTTAGAGACAAGGTTATGTCTTCTGTTAATGAAGCTTTTCTTTCTTTTCTTCATGAGCGTAAGCCTAAAAATATAAAAGAAATGGAAGAATATTGTAGCCAGTATGTTACTGCACATCCTCACATAACCATTAGCAACTCTAAGGTAAAAGAAGGTCTGCCAGTTGCTTCGGCAGCACCTTATGGCCCGAATTTTATGCGTAAATTTCAGGGTAGCCAGCAAAATTTCAATAAAAAGAGTAACCGTAATTATGCCCAGAACCATGGTAATCAATTTCAGGGAGATTCTTCTTCCCAGAACTGGAGACAACCTAATATTACACGGTATTCTATTCCCGGTAACTTTAGAAATTTTCATAAAGGTAATCGGTATAGAGGAAAATATTTTTTGCAGAGACCTCAATACCAAGATAATAGAGGTTCTCAACAGCATAGAGATGGTAATGACAGTTATGGAAACTGGAACGCAAACCAGGATAAAAATTACAGTAGGGACTTTAATGATAATTGCAGAGGCAATAATGGTCGCGGTAGATCGCAACAGAAGAGAAAAAGATATCAACAGACAAACTCTGTTCAACAAGAATCTCAGGGAGCAGATAAACAGGTTAATAATGATAAAGACCATAATGCTATCGGATGCTCATCTTTTGACTTTGGTAGGGCAAATAAATGTATCCAATGCAGTACTTTATTTGATCCGAAAACCATTAGTACTCTAAGCTGTGGTCATCCTTTGCCCGCTCTTCCTGCTAATGTTGCTCATGATGGGAGAGGTTCTCTTATATTACATAAGGGGCTTGTAAATAGTAATCCAGTCTCGGTGTTGTTTGATTCTGGATGTACTACTGTCGGGGTTAGGCAATCTCTTGTAGATCCATTCTGTGCTACAGGAAAGGTCATCAAATGTGTCACATTTGGTGGCACGTTGGAAAAATATCCTACTGCCATAATACATATTGCTACTCCTTTCTTCACGGGAGAGGTCCACGCGTGTCTACTTCCAAACCCTATTGCGGACCTTATTATTGGTCGTATTCACGGAGTTAGGGAATGTACCCCACAGCAGATTGCTGTTTGGGAAGAGCAAAACATTGAAGCTACCAATACGGTGGTCACAAGAGCACATGCTCTGGATCCACCTCAAACTTCATTAACTAATAATGATGAAGTAAATGAACAAAATAGTCACTTGACTATTACACGTGACTCATTTATCAAATTGCAAGAAGAAGATCCGTCGTTACAAAAATTCTTCATTCTAGCAAAAAAAGGTGATCCTAATCAAAATACTAATAGAAAATCTTGGATTTCTATGAAGAACGGCGTACTTGTACGTATGGTACAAGACTCGACTACATCCACTCATTCACAAATTCTTGTGCCTAAGAGCATGAGGGTGCAAATATTGCAACATGCTCATGACTCGCAATGTGCTGGACATATGGGTTTTTCCCGTACAAAGTCGAGAGTTCTTGCGGCTTTCTTTTGGCCATTTGTAAGCAAGGACATACGAATGTACTGTCGCTCTTGCAAAGTATGTCAGGAGGTCAAATCTAAAGGACCACGACATGCTGCGCCTATTCAGGCTGCTGACATTCCAATTCGCCCTTTTCAAAAAATGGCAATAGATATTATCGGTCCTTTTAGAATTAAGTCGGCTAGAGGGCATCAATTTATTCTTACATGTGTCGATATGTGCACACGTTGGCCAGAGGCAATACCTCTCAAGAGCATCTCAACTGCTGATATCGCAGACGCTCTTTGGCTGATATTTTCTCGCTTGGGTTTTCCCGGAGAAATATTGTCAGACCATGGCACTCAACTGATATCAGACACTATGTCACAGGTAATGTCTATGCTACATATAAAAAGGTCTCTCAGCAGTATCTATCACCCAATGTCTAATGGGTTGGTCGAACGTTTAAATAGGACTCTAAAAACTTTACTGGGTAAAATAACTGAGGATCATCCTCAGGATTGGGACAGGGTCTTACCCGCGGCTCTCTTTGCGTATAGAGAGGTCCCCAATGAACATACGGGGTTTTCCCCTTTTGAACTTGTCTTTGGCGCGCAACCGCGCGGCCCTATGTCTTTACTTCACGATCTAATCACTGCCGATAATATTAGCGATGAGACTCAGTCTTCTTATGAGTACGTCATTGCTCTTAGGAAAAAAATCATTGAGGCATGCAGACTAGCAACTTCGTCTTCCGAATTTGCTAAAGAAAAGGCAAGGCAGTTTGCGAATAAGAATAGATGTCTACGACAACTTTGTCCAGGTGACAAAGCTCTCGTCCTACTTCCTTCAAGGGAGAACAGACTTCTAATTGCATGGAAAGGTCCATATGCAATAGTCTCCAAAATTTCTGATGTCGACTATGTTGTCGATATTGATGGAAAGCATAAAACTTTCCACATAAATATGCTCACGGAATTTCATGAAAGACCAGACTATTTGCAGCCTATTTTCCAGGCAACGGACAATTCTCAAGTACCTCATGGTCAATACTCATCGCTGTCAGTTATACAGGATGAGGAAACTACTTTTTCTGATGTCAATCTTCCTCTTTCTATGGTCCCACTTTATTCTACGGAATCTTGGAAAAACGTGACCGTTTCTCCAAATCTTTCCGCTGAGGAACATCGACAAGTTTCTTCGATGTTGCAAACATTTCAGGATGTTCTTACAGACATCCCGGGACACACACATGTCATTGAACATGACATTGTGCTGACTGATCATAATCCTATCAGAGTCAGACCCTATCCAATACCTATCCATTTCCAGTCTCAAGTCGAAAAAGAATTGGATGAAATGATACGTTTGGAAATCATTGAACCATCCACTTCAGCATACTCTTCGTCTATGGTTATTGTTCGAAAGAAGGATAATAACATTCGCATTTGCGTAGATTATCGCAAATTGAACCAAGTTACGAAGTTCGACGCTGAACCTATGCCTTCATTAGAAGAGCTACTCAATAAACTTTCTAATTCTAGATTCTTTACCAAACTAGATTTGTCTAAAGGTTATTGGCAAGTCCCGCTAACTGAACGTGCCAAACCTTTTACAGCTTTTTCTACACCTAGGGGTTTATTCCAATGGAATTTCATGCCTTTTGGTCTTATGAACGCCCCTGCTACATTCGTACGCATGATGCGCCGAATTCTCGCATATCGTACAGATGTCATAGCATATCTAGATGATATCTGTCTATTCAGTGATTCCTGGGAAGATCACTATTTGGGTTTATACGAATTACTGTCTACTCTTCGCGAGTATAACTTGACTGCAAAACCCTCTAAAGCCTTTATAGGATTTAGTGAGATTTCTTTCCTAGGTCATCGTGTTGGTCATGGTCTTTTAAAGACAGAGGACCACAATGTTTCAAAAATACTTAACATTTCGGTCCCTAAGACAAAGAAACAAGTAAGGAGTCTATTAGGTTTGATCCAATTCTACGGACGATTCATTCCGAATCTGTCCTCCATTATGGCACCGCTTTCTACTTTATTGAAGAAAGGGTCGCCTAATTTGATCCGCTGGTCAAAAGAATGTCAATCCTCATTGGACCAGGTTAAAGACCTATTTTCATCTCCACCTATTCTTAGGTTACCTACTATTGAGAAGACTTTTGTTCTTCGAAGTGACGCCTCGTCAACTGGGATTGGGGCAGCACTAATGCAGGAGTATTCTGATACTCTGCATCCGGTGATGTATATCTCTAGGAAATTAAATGCTGCAGAAAAGAATTACTCGGTTTTAGACCGTGAGTTATTGGCTATGGTATGGTCTATTCTGAAGTTACAAAGATTTCTTCTAGGCGCACATTTCATTGTGGAAACCGACCAGAAAGCGCTTACTGCTATTCAGAGCAAAAACTTGAAGAGCTCGAGGTCCACTCGTTATGCCATAGCTCTTCAACCATTTCATTTCTCGGTTCGAGCTATCCGTGGTTCGGATAATGTAATGGCGGACATTCTGTCCAGATGCCCACACGATTCCACATGATTCTTCTGTCATATATATATTTCCTGATATACAGTCCAATGTTATAATGACATGTTAGTAGATTTTTTTTTCTCACTTTTTTGAGGGGGAATTTATAACATTGTTCCATGTAATTATCTAAGAAGGCTTAGTTAGTGATATACGGGCCAAAAGATCACTCGGCCACATTTAAATAAATTATTTTCAGGATTGTATTGAGAGATTTACCAGTTGTCTTTAAGATTTGTGTTATTGATATTTTCGCAGCACATCATTGAAGATGCGAGATTGTGTCCATTGTGGAACTTTGAGTATATCAAGTCCTGTCCTAGATTGGGAGCGGATGATGTCCACATCTTCTTCTATTGAATGTTTTATGTCAACGAAGATCAACACATGTATTACTTATTAGTTACTGATGCATTACATAATGTAATAAAATAGTGCGGTATATTAATATATTACACCGCTATTTGCAACACATTGTATGATATCATAATAATATATTTGATTTCATATATTGGTATGAGAATAATTTGACTTTTATTATGATGTTGCCAGCATTGTGGTTTGTGTTGGTGGCACCTTCCTGGGATATATACGCGTATACTTAGATAAATTTTTCTCTAAGGACCTGGGATATGATCTCAGTTTTGCTCCAAGTGTTGAGCTATTTTGTTAGGTATATCCGCGCATCATACGTGCGTTAGGAGCCTAGATTTTTCCGGCTCCAGGATTTAAAAAAAAAAAAAATGTTCTTTTTTTTTTTCCCGGGAGGGTGCGGTAATGTTACGCACAAATAATTACTTTTTTCCAAAGTCTTTGTATGATCGTTTTTCGTATGTATGATCATTATTTGACTGAAATGCATGTTATATATATTTTTTGGTCAAAGGGACAGAACCCGATATATCGATACTGCTATTTTTTATGAGTTTACCTCCTCTTGTATAGAGACACGTTCGGTCTATAATGTCTTGAACGAAGCGTGACCATATCTCCTTATTTGGTAGTATCAGTCAACTGTTGTAGATGTTTGAAACCTTTCTTAACGCTTCTGTTCATGTCCATAAAAGGCGCGACTGTGTAAGACTTTTATCTCGAATGTTCTTAGAATCGTCTTATTGTGAACAGCGACTCAGAGATTGTCACTCTGCGCATGTCTCGACTTGGTTGTCGTTTGTTGTTCCGCCCAGGTCGGGGAGTTGAGAAATGGACTGATTAGCGAGCGGACGCGACTGCGTCTTGTGATTCTCTGAGGGAAATACATTGTCTTTGTGAGTTAGTTAGCTAACTAGACTATTTCCCCGTATTATTCAAGCCTGCCTGGAGGCATATGTTCATGGTTGATTTTCCGAAATAAGGTAATTCCTCTTGTATCGAACTTTAGGCTATCATCTAGAGGTTCGTCATTTTGTCGCCTTTTTGCTCGCCTGTGTGATTCAAAATGGAGAGGTACTTTGACTAGGATTAAGTCATCGGTATCTTTATACCTGAACTAGTTATATATCTATGGGTCGCTCTAGACCAACAAGACTATTGTCTGTGTTCCAGGATTCGTTATATCAGAGATCACGTCCAAGTCAGATGGTTAGACTTAGGAAGGTTATAAAGGTCGAGCTGACCTGTAATCCATGTATGCTACTCACGTGCAGACAGTAAACGGACGTATTGTATACATCTGATCTGCTAGCATCAGGAAGGAATAATTATTATTGTCTATGAACATTAAGGATCTGCAGCGGACCACGGTTGCAGAAGTTATATGTATTATTTATCAAGCTTCGCTATGATATTTGTTTTCCATACAACTATTGAGTATTGACTCCTACATGACTGTCAGTTAACATGAGTTTGAATGCTGCATTCGTTATACTATGCTGATGATAACATAAGTATCATGACTGTTTTGTGGCGTGCAATAAATGGTATAAACCTAAAGCGAAGTTACCATTTTTATGACTCTACACGTCATGTTGCCTGTGGTGTACCCTGAACTGTTCTACTGCAACACACACACCGCAACAATCTAAACCAGATAAGACACCCACATCTTGCATTGTAATACCTGGTGTCGATAGAGGTGGTAATTTGACGGCATCCTAATTCCACCCTTATCACAGTGCTCTCCAGGTTGTTCGTTGTGACGCCACTCCTCTTAGCTCTTAGAAAAGTTCATAGCTTTAGTTTTAGAGGCATTTATTTGGAGACCTATTTTAACCGAGAGATGACACAAATTATTTATTGCTTCTTGGGATTGTCTTGGTGTTGAACTTAAGAATGCTACATCATCTGCGAAATCCAGGTCCCCCAGGAATTTTCCATTTGTCCATTTTATACCTAATTGTTCATTGTGGGTATAGTTTCTCATAACCCAATCAATAGCTATTCCAAAAAGTAGTGGTGACATAATACAGCCTTGTTTCACCCCTGTTTCTACTGTAAACCATTCTGTATTCCCTTTATTTGTTCTAACACAACATCTTGCATTGTCATATAGTGCTTTGATTATATTCACATATTTTGTTGGAAAACCATAGATTGTAAGTATCTTCCACAATGATGGGCGGTGTAGACTATCAAAGGCTTTTTGAAAATCGACGAAGGTG
Organism: Oreohelix idahoensis; assembly: GCA_024509875.1. Lineage (NCBI taxonomy): Eukaryota > Metazoa > Mollusca > Gastropoda > Stylommatophora > Oreohelicidae > Oreohelix > Oreohelix idahoensis. Next base: position 10,546 of record JAMPIV010013030.1, on the reverse strand, counting down.
ATAATAAGTGGCGATTGCCTTCCACTGATTCTTCTATAATTGTTCTTAGTGTGAATCGCAAGTTATTTTTTAATCTTTTAACGGCAAGGTGGTGATGTGTGTTTCATTATTAAAATCAGGTGTTACTGTTGGTGGTGGTCTGTTTAGCACCTCCATGAAGTGCTCAGCCCATCTCTTCATTTGTTCTTTTTCTGTTGGTAATCCATTTCTTTAATTACTTCTTCCAATTTTCCGTCTTGATACATAGTTCTTACATTCCAGTATCCAATTTTAAAAATCTCCTTAGCCCCCAAGATATTAGAGTGAGTCATGTTTACTGTCGAGCCTGGTTCTGTTTCGGTACTTTAGTATAAAATAATTATTTATATTTTGCTCACATCTGTTGTTAAATGAGAGCTCAACTTTAACAGTTTTTAAATATTTTGATAGTTTTTTTAAATACTATCTTGTATATTTTTCTGCGTTTAGCTTTTTTGACTGAGTTATCTTATTTAACTGGAAAGTGTCAATGAATTCGAATACTTAGGATCAATCATTAACAGCTCTGGCGACTGTGCAGTAGAAATTAAAAGAAGACTTGCAATTGCTTCACATAAGCTAATACAGATGAAAAACCTATGGCAAGGCACAAGCAAAGAAACAAAGTTACAACTGATCAGAGCATGTATATTCCCAGTAGCAACATACGGCTGCGAGACTTGGACACTCAATAAAACAGTTGCAAAAAAGATTACATCATTCGAAATGAAATGCTACAGAAGGATGTTGAGAATACGCTGGACAGAAAAAAAGACCAACAGAGAAGTACTGCACTCACTAAACGTACAGGAACATTGGCTCCTAAATACCATCGCAATAAGGAAGCTGAAATTTTTCGGTCATATAAAAAGACATAATAGTCTGGAAAAAACAGTGATGGAAGGCATGGTCCCTGGAAAAAGGGGAAGGGGTCGACCTAGACGACGGTGGACCCAGGACATAAAGAGAGTCTGAACTGGTCTTTGGCTGATGCAGGTCGACTTGCCCAGAATCGTGATGCGTTCAGAGCAGCTGTAATGGAGACAACGTTCTGGAAAGAATATGTCACATGATGATGATATCTTATTTACTTATATACTGACACAAAAGTATAGCAGGAATGTTTTTCCAAAAATAATTGTTTGTTAATAATGTTATTGTTAATGTAGTTTAAGGCTACCTCCCATAGCTCTCTTATGCCTGCCCGAATTATCCCCCTTTAAAGAATAATTTTTCTTCTTGAACTTATAAATGAGGTGCTTTATTTTTGGTGATTTTTTTAAACATTTATTTTTTGTTTCTATAAATCGAGGATTCCTTAGCAAAAGAGAAATTGGCAAGAAGTCGAGATGGCTGTATTCCGCTCCACCTATGTTCCAGTCTTGGCATATGGATGCGAGTCATGGACAATGACTTGAACCCACAAAAGCCAGCTCCATACCTCATAAATGAGGTATCTGAAGAAGGTGGTTGAAGTAACAAGAAGAGACATGGTCTGGAACCAGACGGAACGTCAAGGCCTCAAAAGCCAGCTCCTGCAGACCCAAGTGGAATAGTCCCAATAACGATTTGTTTGGCCATGTCTACAGAATGAAAGAAGATCGGCTATCACGACAAATACGGGAAACTAAGAGCCAGGGATCCAGACCTCCCGGACGACCCAAAGTCCGCTGGGAGGACAACATTAGACAATCTTTGAAAGACCGAAGACTAGATTGGAACCAGGTCAAGAGAAAAATAGCCGATAAGATAGAATGGCTCTCTCTCTCTCTCTCTCTCTCTCTCTTGTAAACGTCTACAGCCCAGGGTAGAAGAGGAGCGACTGAGTAAGTAATTAAGTAATTTTTATTTCTTTGATCTTCCTTTCCTTCTAGAAACAGTGCCTAATTTTTTGGTACTGTAGAATATATAAATAGATTTTACCTTTAAGCCATCGTGACATGTAACAAACAGTTGCTCAGAGCGATTATTTCTAGCATCTCTGTGTTTCACTGACCAAGTAGCTTCACAGCTGTCTTGAGAAATGATATTAACACCCAGTTCTCATGTCCCATTTTATCTTCAGCGCAGATTTGGTTTTATTTACTATTATTTTTTTCCAATAGTTATATTGTATAGTCTCTTCTTTACATTTTTCTCACTTTGTTGTGAAATCTGTCTCATTCTGGTCCTGATATTAGTGAGTCTATCTATTGTTCCCATTTAATATACCCTTCATAATTGTCACCGTTCGCTTTGCTAGGAGCATTGTAAAATGATCAAGCAGGAATTATAAGCGGTGATTTGGTTTTGGTTAAGAGGGAAGGTATGAAAAATGGTTTAAGAAATAAAAATAGATTTGAATAAAGACTATTTGTCTTGCTAAAAGGGAAATAAGATGAGTGAAATCATGCTTTGATCAAAGGGAGAGGACTCTAATGATTAAAGTCAGGGGAGGAAAGTGCTTAATTACACTTAAGTAGATTTGGTGAGTTGGTAATTATGGTTTAGAAAATATACATATAAGAATTGTATAGCAAGCTTTAGAGAAGACAATACAAGCTTAAGTCAAATATGCAAAGGGAGACAACGGGTAATTACCTCCCTTATATGATTAAGTGAGTTGAGAGGAAAAAAATATGCACGTGAAAAGTTTACCAGGACAACGGATGACACTTCACTGAGTTGTTTACACAGCGGATAAGCGTGAACATATTTCAGCTGAGCGAAGAATAGGAGGAACCAATGAATTTACAGTAAACAAGGACAGATGAGCTGATAATGATTTTATAGAGGAGAACGTACGTAGACGCGCTGTCGAGCGGTCGCATTTTTGGAGGAGCAGTCCTAGTTAAGGACGTAGAGTGGCAGGAATGTCTATTCTGCCAGGCTCAAGTTTAATTTCTGTGGGAAACAGAATGAATACTTCTGAAGAATCCTATAGACCTAGTTAGAGTAGTAGAATCTGTTCACAGGAGAAAGACAGAACTGTGTTTAAATCATAGGTCTAGAGATAAGAGGTGATAGTACGAAATATGAGTGTTGTGAGGATTCTGTGCAACCAGAGTAAGTAGGTCCTTTGACTCATAACTTTTGATAGACATTAAATAGAATTATTTCAGAAGTTGAAATGAGGTATTGCAAGGCTAATGACGCCTACAACTAAGTGAGCGCAGAATATTGATGAGAAACGAAGCTGAAGTTACAAAATTGACTATGAGGTGAATAAATTGAGACTAAGTAGGCAGCTGAGAAGATTTTGCAGAAGAACAGGGACTTAATAGCCGTGCTGGGCTATTGTACAATGAACTTTGCAACATCGACTGCTACAAGTAAGATGAGTAAGCAATTGAAGGCTGATTGTATTTAAAGGATGAAACATGCGCTCTCTAGCAGGTATAAGTATGAGGATGCCGCAACAGGTGTACCCAATGTATTGATTTGCATAGATGAATTTTTAGATGATGGTATTTGATTAAATTGAGTCAAAATTGACAAGATTGGTAGATGAAGGAAAACAACTCAGGAAAGAGTTGATGGAAGGCTTGGGAGAAGCCAGAAATAAATAGAAAGGCCTTAAGGGAAGAAGATAGGTATAAACCATAACTGGATAGGTTCTCAGGCAGAGAGCTATAAATAGATATGTAGATATGTGAATGTGCCCAGAAGGGAATGGGACATACAAGAGGCAGTTAGGAAATGTTTGTACCTGGAATTTGTACCACATGCCTCCTGTTATGATGGAATTTATTTGATGTAAATAAATCACTTGTTTTAATGGAACACTTCTCAAGTTGGGTTAACTCTCTAAAGGGTTGTTGAGTGCATGAGTAAACAAGATAACAGACATAAGGGGATAACTGCTATACGAAATCTGTCACTTAAGTAACATCATAAGAAGGGATGGAACGAGTTTAGGTTGGAAATTTTGAGAGAATATCATCCAGGAATTAATAACTCTGGCGGTGAGGGCCAGTACTAAGATATACTCTTACTTGGAAGATAAGTCAATGGATCAAATTGACAAATAGAAGGTAGACAACTAGGCCTGCCCCAGTCACCTAGTTTACTATAATAAGAAGAAATTGCACTGTGACATTTAGTTTAATTGGTATCGTGACCAGTCCTGGGAGTTCACCAACACGGTCACAATATCATCATCTAGAGTCTTGTAATGTTTGTGAGAAAATGCTATGATATACCAACAACTAATCAAATGATGTCAAGTAGTTGTGAAAGAAACCACGAGTAATTAGTCGTAGGTATGGAAGACAGGGAAAACGACAGACTTTCACTGATAAATTCTTGCCCAAAATAAAAGAATTGAGAGAATTTGACAAGATCACAGATGTGGAACTGACAGAAAGGACCCGGCAGACACCAGTGGATAAGATGTAAAAAGAGGACGACTGCGTTAGGTAGGACACACACTGCGGAAACCGGTAAATAGCATTACAAAGCAGCCCTTTTTTAGAATCCGCAGGGAAAGAGATAAAGAGTAAGACGAACAACGTACGGAGAAGGAAAAGAGACATAGTCATAAAAGTGATCAAACGAAGCATGGTAAAACTTTGATCGGATAGCACACGACATGAAAGCTTGGCGTGTGTTTGTTGATGTTCGTCCATCCTGGATCACAAAGTGTGCTTCTGTTTGCTGTAACCCTGGGTTGGTAATTTGCTCCTTTCAAAATCCTGACAGTAGCTGCAACAACATGCTTTAAATCTATATTAATGCGGGAAAGGGTAAGGAGGGTAGACGAAATATAGACCACTGAGATTACCTTGACCGCGGGCAGTTCCCAGGGATTTATTTAGGAGATGAACAGAAAATATAGCTACTGCTCCCTCAAACATGTCGTAAGAGTAGACAACTATGATGGGGCGGGTAATCTCACTTAGCAACCATAAAAACAAAAAGTACATTAGAAACTGTCGAAATGAGTGATCAGGTGCAGACTTTCCCGAGGATAAGCTCGAGTAGTGGCTCCTAGTTCCATTGGGAGAAAAACAGGAAATAACGATTAAAAGAAACGTAAATAATATCAAGTTATTTTTTGTAACAAATATTTATTATATATACAGTGTTATTTCCTTTTTACTCGTGCTTTTTTGCTCCGCACAGAATATCTGTAGTTATGTTTGTTTCGTACGATTAGGGTTAGGGTTAGGATTAGGGTTAATATTAGGGTTAGGGTTGGGGTTAGGGTTAAGGTTAAGGTTAACCCTAACCCCAACCCTAATCCTAACTGTAAATGCTAATAAACAACTTATAACTAAACATATTCTGTGCGGAGCAAAAAAGCACGAGTAATAGAAAATTACCGTTTTATTTATAGTCAATCCTAACATATGGTGATATATAGAGTCAATCCTAACATATGGTGATATATAGAGTCAATCCTAACATATGGTGATATATAGAGTCAATCCTAACATATGGTGTTGTATAATCAGTTCTAACATATGGTGTTATATAGAGTCAGTCTCAACAAATGGTGATATTTTGAGTTAATCTTAACATGTTATGTTATATAGAGTCAATCCAAACATTGTGTTATATACAGTAAGTCCTAACATATGGTGTTATATAGAGTCAGTCCTAACATTGTGTTATATATATTTAAAAAAAAAAATAAAGTATTGCCTCGTTTTGGCGAGACCCGTCCCGTTCAACCTAGTCGGTTATATTAGGGCGCATGTCCAAACATAAAAGACCCTTAGGTCTGGGGATATAGAGCTAACCCTAACATGTTGTTATATAGAGTCAATCCTAACATGTTGTTATATAGAGTCAATCCTAACATGTTGTTATATAGAGTCAATCCTAACATGTTGTTATATAGAGTCAATCCTAACATGTTGTTATATAGAGTCAATCCTAACATGTTGTTATATAGAGTCAATCCTAACATGTTGTTATATAGAGTCAATCCTAACATGTTGTTATATAGAGTCAATCCTAACATGTTGTTATATAGAGTCAATCCTAACATGTTGTTATATAGAGTCAATCCTAACATGTTGTTATATAGAGTCAATCCTAACATGTTGTTATATAGAGTCAATCCTAACATGTTGTTATATAGAGTCAATCCTAACATGTTGTTATATAGAGTCAATCCTAACATGTTGTTATATAGAGTCAATCCTAACATGTTGTTATATAGAGTCAATCCTAACATGTTGTTATATATAGTCAATCCTAACATGTTGTTATATAGAGTCAATCCTAACATGTTGTTATATAGAGTCAATCCTAACATTGTGTTATGTAGAGTGTCGTGGATGGATTATCAGATAGGTATAGATGTTTATAGCCCTGTCTGAACAGAGGTGATAGTGATGACAATGTGAAAGTAAGGGGTAAGATATAGTTTTTATCACGAGGGTGATCGTGTAAGAGAAAGGACAGTCTCTGGATAGAATAATTTATCTAATCCAGCCTATCTGGACGACGATATTTAAATCAGACGCACTTTCTCTCCTTGTACGAAAATACAAGTTACACTGCACTCACATGCACACAATTCTGTGACATACGCACGAACGTGAAAACAAACTATGGATAACATATAATGAATATGGGGTTGACCGACACGATAACTAAAGGTTTAATAAAGTTTATTATCAATACACGCAGTGGCCACTTTCAGACTATGCTTACCCCAGTAGTTGTCGCAGGCATTCCAAGGAAATACACTAATAAGTAGTGATACTATTAAGTGTCAAATTTTAGTTTTGCGAAATCTAGCCCCATAGTTGATTCAGTTATTATAGGTATGAAAGCAAACGTATAAGCAAGACTCTTTAATATATATACAGACACGCACCTATGATAAATTTCTTCATGGAATTTTCTGCATGACTCATGCGTTTGTAAATTTCATTTACCGTATAAGGAGTTGGTATTTCCGTCATCTCTCTGTAATGATTACTACTACAACAACTTACAATATCACAAATAATGTCTTTGTAACAATTCTGTCCGAAAGCAGTTACAACATTTCCGTCGTCTTCAGGTGCGTGTCTGTCACGGATTGCCTCTCCTTAGCTCTGTAGTATTGGTCCACCAGTGGGCAACACTCAAGAGTAGCTAATATGGGTCTTCACAGGGGTCTACCGTCGCACAAGATTACTCTTGGCAGAGTTATAGATAGAAGGATAATGACGCTTCTATCTCAAGGGAGTATTTTACAAGTTATTTTCAGAAGTCAAGAACAATGCTGCATTGGTCAGAACACTTTTAACTTATATCTGATCCATCGCCTTTTGTGAAGAATTAAGCAATGGTTTTAGCCCGTTCAAGCCCCCAGCTGGTATAAATCCAGCGAAATTCCTTCTTATAAGTATTTACTCTATAGAAGTAAATATATGTTTAGATGTATATATATTAAAGAGTCTTGCTTATACGTTTGCTTTCATACCTATAATAACTGAATCAACTATGATTATTTTGTTTTAAAATAACATATAACAAATTTAATAATCAATTAGTCTTAACAGGTTAAAAAAGCGATGGAATGATGGTGAATTTTAGATGTAAATAAAAGGGTCTTCACTGAGACTTGGTTTGAGGATTGATTAAAAACAATTGCCTTTTTGCTGTTTCCTTAATAAACTTAGCTGGTCTAAGTGAGTCTTGCAGCCGTGGTTTCGTCAATTCTTTTGTGATATAGGCATTTTTTCACACAACTTGTCCAATGTAGGCGGTTAGTGTTTATTCCCTGCTTTTAACTCACAACTAGTGACCTAGAACTTTCGTCTTGCAGTTTCGTACCGTGAACTGTCTGATAGCTTCGTTCCACGAACTTTAGACAAAATAAACAGAACAAATGCCTGTGCTAAGTACTTTTGTGGGCTGCAAATTAACAGGCGCATTGTCAAGCTGTCCACCTACTAATTTTAGCCTCTCTGAATAATTATTCTCCCTGAGTATACACATTATAACTCGGGGAATATGATTAGAAATCACCGTTATTCTTCTGGTTAATTTAATGGGGAAAATGTGTCTGGACAGCGTGAAGGCAATGACTTGCCTAAATTACAATTAACAAGGTGCATATACCTCACAAAATGATATTATACACTTTAGACACATGTAATAATCACTTATCACTGCTCAATTTGGAGTCTGGGGTTGCTGCTGCTTTCGCGTTTCTGAGCGAATTAGCATAAAATAAACACCAGCGCCTGCTGTAGTGGTTTACGAATATACTATTTTCATATGTTGAGGTTGCCAGCCTCATATATAACCACGTAGCAAGAAAACATGTCATATTCATATTTGTAAAATGAATGTTTACACTTACCCCAAAGTAACTTTTGGGAACACAATCTCCTGGCACAGTTTAGAATGGACACAGCAACTTAGGTTAGATGCTTTCGAATCACTTGTTCTGAGAAATTTTATTATTCATCTTATGACGGGTAATCTGATTCCTTAAGTCTCCAGTCTTTGTATTTAAAAATGCGGGTTTACTTTTAAGTTTCAAAATTTCCCAAATACTCTGTCCTGGTCCTTTAGGGTTTTCAGTCTATGTATTTAAAAAATGCGGGTTTACTTTTAAGTTTTAGAGTTGCCCAAATACTTCGATCTGTCACTTATAATTTTGGAATTGTTTGTCCGATATTTCTCTCTGGCTCTGGTGAATTGCTAATTTGACGGTGCCATGCAGTCTGATCTGTGACTCCAATTTTGCTAGATTATTTTTTTCCATTTCTCGGCCAAGTTCCAGATTGCACTTCTAAACCAACATGCCAATGAAAGTTAAAGTCTATTCTGGCTCTAATCCAGCCAGTGGTAAGCTCTTTAGAAATATATGGGTCGGGGTGTTTGTGGTGAGAAATTCTAATACCCATATCTAAATTAGAACAAAACTGGAAAAGTAGAACGAAATAATACAATAGAAAGAAGAATGGTGAAAGACCAGTGCTTTCCCAATAGCGTACTCCTGCGTTGTAGAACGCCATAATGGCTGAACAAGAGATCCCCTTTTTCTACTTCGTCTGCATAACTGTAACGCTTCCACGTACGATAGTAAAAGCCTACACGCATCACACAGTCGTTTCTAAAAATAAAACTGGTACTGTATTTCTTGGACGACCTTGATATGCAAACTGCATAATGACCTAGATACAAATACTAAACATTAATGTAATTATACACACAAGGTTAGCCTTGGAAGACAGACGGGCTTAGTAGAAAAAAAGCAGAGAGAGAGAGAGACGGGCCATAAAACACAGTAACGCCAGTCGCTCGCAGTGTGTCTGAAAATAAACCAACTAGCAGTGGGCATAGCCTGATTTTTTCAAATAAACAGGATGGAAAAAACTAAAGATTAACAAAAGGTCCCGACTCAATCTTAGCTCTTTGTGGGAAACATGACATTCTACTGTTTTACACCTGATTCCTGACTTCATACTGACAGTACAGTTAAAAAGATGCGGACAGTGGTAGTTTAAAAATAAACAATTAACATCGACAAAAGACAGTAATTTTAAATAAGCCATTTAGCCCCATGATAATCATATATTCGGGTACCTGGAGACTTATGGACTGAGAATATGTAATAAAATATCTAAATAGTCCATTAGATAATTAAATATTGGTAATAAACTATATAGAGAACGTGGATACTGTCAGGTTTGGTCATATTCTGCTTGGGGTGGAACTCCCTGAAATTTGTCGAAACATAGTAGTGAAAGAAAGGTTAATATCTTACGAAGCAGGGGATTGGCTGAACTTTGTAGTTAGACGAAGGACCATTGGTTGACCTCTGCATAGCTAGTAGATGCCTAGGAACGGATGAAAAAGGAATGCAGAGATTTGAATAACAGTGTATTAGTTTGAAATAAGTCAAAACGATTGGTCAATGCTGTCGATATTGGCAGAAAAAATCTTGTAGAAGACGCCATATCGTTACACATTCTGGAGATGAGATCAGGACTGTGTTCTTATAATATAACTATATTATAGCAGCCTGGACTTTACCGCAGATTGAAACTGTACCAGTCATCTTTAGTGTGTTTTCCTTACGAATTGTGGTAAGCTAGACATGTTTAATATATATTTTATATGAAAATTGAATGTGAAATGATAAATTATGTCTGTATGTGTGTGGTTCAGTAGCAAACATGAGGCAAAGCCTAGATATTGCTCCACCATGTAAAAGCCTGCCCGAGAGGTATAACTGCATATATATATATATATATATATATATATTGGATTGCCATATAGTAACATAACACCTATCCCATTATATGGAAGGGATTACAACTGGAATTGCAGAGGCGTTGTAACCATTAGGGAGAGGAATACTGGAGTATATTGTCACATGAAAAGCTAGCAGTTGGCCTACAGCGCTGAACTTTATGTTTGTTTGTACGGTCCTGTACTTCTGTGTGGAAATATATTATATATTAGTTATGAAGAAGGAGGCACAACCTTCTCATTTCAGGGACCGTGGTACTGATGCTAATATAGCAGCACATGGTCTGAGCTTTGCATGATCCAAAAAGCTGGCAGCAGACTCCTTGCCCAAGATATC